>CM066165.1:64529425-64906925 GCA_033629205.1 Lithocarpus polystachyus
AAGTACAAAATAGATACATTAACTAAAATAGTTCAATTAAAACTATAAATCCATATTTTAACTATGTCTAATATATCCATCTCAAGCCCAAATATAAAATATCTATCTAATAATAATAATAACCATTTTTTTATAAAAAGAAAATTAAAAGTACCAATTTATACCGGCACAAGTGGACAAAAGAGGATGATATGATGTATTATCATATCAAGTGGGGCTCAAGGCTTTGTAAGAAACAAAGTCTCAGAATTGTCTTTCCAATTTCCATTTTCCAATGCCCACTAGCTCACAAACCTAAAAAGCACTACAAACAAAAGTGAATGAAATTAAAGGAAGAGATAAAAAAAATAAAAAAATAAAAAGCAATACAAACAAAAGCAGATGAAATTAAAGAAAGAGAGAAGAAGAAGTCAGAAACGACTCTAGAAGGTAGAAGTTGAAAGAACAAGAAGAAGGAGAAGTTGGTATCTAGCTGAAACAAGAAACAAACCTGAGAAGATATAAAATAGTGGGTGGTAACGTAGCTCTATTTTATTCTTTTTTTTTTCTTTTCTGATTTCTTTTTACTTTTATTCAAATTCTTTACCAGAGGATTTTTTTTTTTTTTTTCTGATCAAAAATAGTAAATATTTTGGTACGGTACCATCTAAGGCTTTAATTTTTTTTTTTTTTTTGAAAGGGACCTATGAGAACCGCGAGAACCGTTCACGGTTCTTAGAACCATGAGGTCCGACCGCGGTTCGCACGAGTCCCTGCTTTTTTTCCATAGAATGGTTCTTGAGGTTAAAAGAACAGCAAAAAGAAGAGGTTTGCGTTTTCCCGGTCGGACCGTACAGTCCGGTCTGGGTTCAAAACCATGGTTTTATACATCAAACTTTACATATTTAGTTATTTTTATAGGAGATTTCATATTTTACTTATGACAAGTGCGATTAAGGTTAATCTTTAGAATATGACAACTACTTTTCCTTATGTCTTACTAGTGAGTATGAAAAAGTTAATTAGTGTACAATTAACCATAAACTTAACAATTTATGTATTTCTGTTTTTCAATACAACTGAAAAAAGTAATTATTTATTAAATATAAAAAAATTATAAATCATATGAAATAATAAATATTTAAAAAATTAGGTTAAAATGCAAAACTCACACTCTGAGTGTTACCATAATTTATTTCAATCTTTTAGTTTTACTTACATTCATTTCAATCGTTTAAATTTCGTGTTATTTAATTAAGGCATCTCCGTAACTGTCACTAAAATTTTTTTTAAATTTGGAAAATATCTTTTAATCATTAATTAGATTCTTTTTAATTTAAAATTTTTGAAAAATAAAATTAAAAATTTGAATAGTTGTTGATGCCCACTTTGGCAAAAATGCCCGATAACAAGAAGAAGCCCAACAATATAAAAAGGGTGAAGGAAGAAGAGTTAGCAAAGTAAGAAAAACTATTAAGCCCGAATGGCGGGAATAATGGTCCAGGCCTATAAAATAGTAAAAAAGGCCACAAGGAAAGCAAACGGGCCCAAGGGAGCCTAGAGAAGGAAGTAGTATGCCTATGGGAATTATAAGAAATGGAAAGCAAGTAAAGATGGGTCGGAGAAGCCCAAAGTAAGGAATTAGTAAATGGGGTTGGTGCAAAGGCCAACAAATCCCAAAGTAAAGGATATGGTAATTGGGCCATAGAAGCTCGAAAGATTTAGCAAAAACTCATGGGAATGTAAGAATGGAATGGGCTGAGAATGCCCAAATGAGTAAAGTGGGCCGAGGATGCCCAAAGGTTTAAAATGGGCCAAGAAAGCCCAAGATGGTATGAGAATTAACCCAGCAAAAATACTGGACAACATGAACTAAATAAAGGAAAAGTACATGGCAGGCCCAAAGGAGGCCCAAGAAGCACAAGTTAAATGATAACATGGCGGAAGCAATGGAGTGGCGTGGCAGGAATGCTAGTCGACCCACAAACCAGAAGTAAGAAGAGACAGGGGTTGAATTGAAGGAGGAAGGGCCCATGCCCGAGCAAGAACTAGACCAGGGAAGAAACGAGATGCAAAGAATGAAGACCCAATGACTCATCCACGCCACAAAGGGTTAAAAATAAGCAGCAGAACGTGCAGCAAAGACTAGACAAACCCACAGGCAATGGCAAACGCGTGAACAGTAGACAAGTTATGGACTCACGTGAAAGTGGAGCACGCACAAAGCTTATACACCACCCACTTATAGCCAGCAAATACAGGGGCAGTGGGTCATGGGTCAGAGGTAAGAAAGGGTATGATCTGACAATAGGGAGAAGGGGGAAGTCTATTCTAGGATTCACGCCTAAGCTCTTTTGAGGGAAATGTCTTGCTAAGATGACATACCATCCAAAAGAGGGAAAGCTGAGCTAGAATCACCAGGTGCATGCTGTTGGGGTTTATGCCCTAAAATCCAATTTATTGGCATCATATACTATATATAATAGCAGAAGCTGAGAGAAAGTTGGTTTCTATAATTAAGGAGGTGCTGACAAATAGGAAAAGTGCCCATCTAAAAATTAGACACATTTAACTTAAAAAGTATATTGTTTGGAACACTATAACAACGTTTGAAAGCAATAAATTATAATTTTTCAATATGTTAAATATTGTTTAAATACTGTTTAGAGCTCTCTTGGTATAAAAGAAAACTAACCGGTTAAGACAAAAAAACAAAAAAACAAAAAAGGAATATTGCTACACGGAGAAAGGAGAAAGAGAGACCGAGAGAAAAGAGAAACATAAATAGAGAGGCAGAGAATGGAGAAGGAGAGAGACAGAGACCGAGAGAAAAGAGAGAGAGAAATAAAGAGGCAAAGAACGGAGAAGGAGAGAGAGATCAAGAGATCAAAAACTGTAGTTTGCAATCAAGAATGAAAAGATGTCTCTCACTCCCTGTCATATTTCTTCATCTAACTGTCCACTAATTTCTTTCCCCGGAATAAGAAGTAAGGAAGATGAAGCGTTAAGGACGAAAAGGAGTCTACCCCGATCTTCTGCCATCACCGTAAGGCCGCCTTCCATTTCTCCTATTCGGATACTTTCTTTTCGCTTGCTTTTCAATTTACTTAACAGTGATGCTTGCGATCCAAAGATAGAGAAGGAGGAAAAAATAAACCTTGCGATACAGAGATGAGAAGGAGACAAACATTGAGAGAACTACCACCGGTAAGTTTTTCTTTTTTTCATTCTTTCTTAGATCTGGGTTTGGGTATGACATATGAATTAGTTTTGAGAAATTTGGTTGTATTGATTTTTATTTAGGTATTTGGGTAACATTAGGTTTTGATTTGATTTTTTGAAATTTGGGGTTATATATGATTTAGGTTTGGAGAGGGCAAAAATAGAGAAATAAGAGAGAACTACCACCGGTAATTTTTTTCACTTTCTTTCTTAGATCTAGGTATGAAATATGAATTAGTTTTGAGAAATTTGGTTGGATTGATTTTTATTTAGGTATTTGGGTTACATTTGGTTTCAATTTTAAAAGAGAAGAGAGATATTACTGAAAGGATGCGTTGTTAAGGCACAGGGGAGAAAGACAGACATCTCAGGGCCAGCACTACCGTCGGCCTCCAACCACAAGGAAACTTTATTTCTTCTGCCATCGCACCCCCAGAGCCATTATTGGGTAAGTTCCTTTGACTCTCTGTTGATTCGATTTTAATATCATTTATCATTGATTTATTTCAAGTATAGATTCCCTATAAGATCTTGACTGCACTCTTTGTTAATGTTTCTTTGTTAACGTGTTTTAGAAAAGCAATATCTGCCATAGATTGGTCAAAGAGTTTAGAAACACAGTTCAGGAAGAAGGTATTTGACAAACAAATTGCACTGAACCGTGTGTGGGTTTTATGCAGTCCGAGTGTCCGTAATTGTTTGTGTTGTTATGGTTTCAGATTGACACATTATCGAAAGTTAACCACAAGAATTTTGTCAACCTTCTTGGATATTGTGAGGAAGAGGAGCCTTTCACCAGAATCATAGTTTTTGAATATGCTCCAAATGGGATACTCTTTGAGCATTTACACGGTAAGTACTTACAACAAAGTTATTTTTTGTGTTTGATTTACTTAAAAGATATGTAACTATAAACCTCTATTATTATTTTTTTTTATGAACTATAAACCTCTATCATAAAAGTTCAATGGTTTGTCATGCACATTAGAATGTCTAATTATCAAGAATTAGGTAGAGTGGAAAGAGTTAATCACCATGTAGTTTGCATTGCTCTATACTAGAAGAAGGATTTCAATTTGGTTATATACATGTTGCTTTAGAGAATATAAGTTGCAAATAAATTTTTGTTGAATGGTTATGATCTGCTTGATCACTTACTTTAATAATGATATCTTGATTGTGGATGCAAGCTAATGATAATTTGGTATTGCATGCTTTCTTAACATTTGGTTTTGATCGATGCTAATTTCTATGTTCATTAATTCTTGAGCATATTATTTACAACCTAATCTTTGAATGGTGTATCTTGAATACTTGGACTACTATCTTCTGGGTGTTTAGAGATTTTTATGATTTAAGGTTCTAATGTTGCATGTATTTTACTCCTTTTACAAGGTGGGCAAAAGTCACTTCCATGCAACTTCGAAGGCATCATGCATGAGAGACTATATAATATTCCAATTGAATCTCAACATAAAACTTCAGATAAAAGTGCAGTACAAGTGAGTTATTAGTTTTAACCACTCTTTTTTAAATTATCATTTGCCATCTGCTCTTTGCGACTTTGCACACTGTTTTGTTTCTTCTCTGCAAAACCTTCCCAATGTTAGCATAGCTTAACCATGGTTGCTTTTTTTAATTCAAATTACCATCTTACCTTTTCAGTGTGTCTATATTTTAAAAAAAAACTGTTGAATCAATGAGGGTTCTTCTTGGATTATTATTATTAATTGATGGGTCGATTATTCTCTTTCTTGGATGCTTTTGTTTTAATTACTGTGGCCCTATCCCTTTTCTGCAACAGTGACATCAAAAATAAAACTGAAACGCCACACCCAAAGAAACAAAACCAGTCATTCTGCCATTTTTTTCTACTATGTGGAGAGGAATGTAAAAACAAAAACATCTCATGCGGGGGAAGATAAGTGACATCTCAGGCTAGCACCACCAGCAAACTGACTTCCGTCACCACTGTACTGCTAGAATTGTCACCAGGTGAATTCTTTTTTCTTTTTCTTTTTTAATTGTTTTCTTTGTATTTTGATTTTTTATAATTAAATAACCAAAACTTGCAATAGCTATTGTTTATGTTTATGTATTTTTTTGGTTTTGATTGAGGCATTTGGGCTAAATATGGTTTTGATAAAGGTATTTTGTTTATCTTAATTTTTTTTTTTTTTTGGAGAAAGATTGTTTATCGTAATTGATTACGCCTTGAATTTTACATATGCTGTGATTATTAGATTACCTAAATCTTCAATTTTTTTCAATTTGTTCTCTGATTTTTAGTTCAGTTACTTCTTCATTGTGCAGCCTTTGAAATGATTTGGTTTTGCTTGGAATATTTGGATTCTTTTTTTTAGGGTACTCCAAACTTATAATTCAAAGGCTATAATATTTACATTGTTTTAATAGTTGGGCTTCTAATTGATATACAGCAGATTTATCTTAATTGTATTAACAATGTTTGCATGATTGTTGGCTGAGTTTTATAGCATGATACGTGTTTGACAAAATGTCTTATGGACCTACATTTTATTCCCTTTGTATTTTGTTTTCAGAAAATATATACCTGTAAAACGAATCCTCTGACTTTTAATACCATTACGATGATTGCACTATTGACTCATAAAATAGATGCCTACAAAAGAGAAGGCAAAGGATAGCCCATAGCTGTATGATGCCAATTACTATCTATTGATCCATGGATCTTCTTCTTTGTTTTATTTTTTTGGAAATATGTTTGATTTCGAGGAAACATTTAAAATATAAATGAAAACATGGAAAAGTGTACCAATGGAAGTTTTACATAATTAACTTTTTAAACTTACTTGAATTAAGATGCTTACTTCAAGATATACCTTATTGTGCATCTTTGATTTTTGTAGAGAATTTTCATGTTGACGATGAAGACATATATTGGTTTGGGAAAAAAAAATAGTTGCACTTTTAATGGTTTTCAACTTACTATGAATATGAATTAATATAAATGCCTCCACATCTTTATTCATTTAATCTTCAGTTGCATAAGAAAGTTAAGCTTAAAATATGTAATTTGGATATATTTTACATATTTTGATGAATTGTTTGTCTTAAAATGTCAAACATTGTAAGAAACAAAAAGTTTTGTTATAGGAAAACCAAAGGTTGACAACTCCATCAACAACCAAACAATAGAAGTAGCAAAAACCTTAACTAAGAATTCTTCATTTGATTGATATTAACAAAATTGAAAGGCAACCAAACTTTCACCAATCTCAACTGAATGCATAAGAATGCTTCAAATCTTCCTTATTATCCTGAAAAGATGATACCCATGGACATACATAGACTTTGAAAATTGTGGGACTAAAGATTCAAGGCTAGGTCGTTGGATGAACTGATCATCCCACTTTAAATGTACATGGTATTAGATAGAGTAATCTGGTCTAATGAATTAAATAATCTTTATACTCTCAGAGTGCTAAAAAATAAAGCTTGATGAATAAGAGGAGAGTGGAGTTCTAAGTTTGTAATTATTATAATGTTTATGGGAAATTCTTTTTTTGCCATTGTGAATTTGTTGTTGAAGACTTGCAGCCATCAGACGGGATTATTTATTTATGGTTAGGATAGTCATTATTCATAACACAATATAATCCCCTGGCTAATATACTCCAAATCAGGTTCCAAAGTATGACTAAAGTAGATGTGCAGAAATTGTTATAATGTACAAATGTGTTCCTTTTTTTCATATTAACTTATTCACATTTATGCCTCAAAGTTGGGTGTTGATATTACTTATATTAAAAAAAAAAAAGTTGGATGTTGATATTGATTTTGCTGCATCATATAAGTACTAAAAACAGTGTTAACTGTGTTGATGACTGTAGTTGACATCAAACGCTCTAATTTAGCTGATGTTACTGTTGAAAAGTCTTTTGATGGTTCAAAAGATAGTGAATCTTCTGAGTGCTTTAAATGCCCTTTAGAGAAGGTAATTCTTTCATTCCTTTGGCATAAAATGTCTATAAAGACGTGGTTTGTTGCGGTTTCTCGCAACTCCAATATGTAAATGATCTTAAAATTTTCAGTATTATCAAGTTTGCAACACAACAGTTTACCAAGTAATATGTCTACAATAATTTGATACTTTTTAACTACTCTTTTTATTTTAGTGACTGTGACAACTAAAACAGGCCAGTATTTTAAGTTGCTGCCTCCTTTAAGTCCTTAGCAAACACTGATCAAATGTTATTGATTTATAATTAATATTTTTGGTCTCTTTTGTAGTAAAACCAAAATGTCTTCCAGGAAGCAATTTCGTTAAATTATTAGTAGGTTATTCTAATAGAATTCAAATTACTACTCAAAGGTCTAATAGTTTTTAATATACTTTTAGGCTTTTATTTATGACCTTCACAATGAGTTCCACTCATGATTTGCATGTCTAAAACTGCAAAGAATGATAAAGCCGTTGATGTACTACACTGTATTACTTTTGAAATGGTGTGTGGTTAATGGCACTATGTATGCTTTCCCCATGGAGTTTTAAGTTGCACCACTACTATGCTCCTGCTATTGGTGTACAAGTCTATCATATTGGATTGTTGCATTGTTCAAGAGCTACTGTTGCATTGAGGTTGCATCAATCAAGTATTGTTGTTATATTTAGTGATGAAATACTCATTGACATACTGTAATAATTAATCAATAGTTGAAATTTACAAGAGATGTGAAATGATTCCACTTTTTTTTTTTCTTTTTTTCTTTCTACACATTGTATAATACATTTGATTAATCGAATTTATAATTATTCTCTTTTTTTTTTCTATTTTTGTTCTTATTATTTCTTCCTTCTCTCCAGTTAAGTTACTTTTTTAGGAAAACATTTAAAGAATATAAGTTTCTTTGTAAGGAATACATTTAAAGATAAAACATAACAAATAAATAAAATAAAAAATTCCCACGCATTGCGCGGGTTAAAAGCTAGTTTCATTAATAATTAAATTGTTCAATTATATGAGACTATTTATAAATAAACTAATGAGACATTACCTTAGTCCACGAGATGCATCGTATGTGATTTATGTGAAAAGTCACAGAAGATATAAATCACAAGTTCTTTGTAAACTCAAAATTTTAGTTCGTATTCGGTGATGAAATTGGGCATTTCATCTGCGAAAACTATAACATATCAACTAAAATGATTTGTCTTGATCATAGAAGTGGAGACTTCTAATTGATATGTTGATATGTTTTAAGAGTTAAAACATATTGAACTGGACCACTGTGAGATTTATTATTCTCCTAACGACTGTCAAATGAATAATAAATCTCACGATTTCTATTTACATCAACTCTAAATCCTGAGAGAATAATGAACCTGATCATGAGGTGTAGGTTGCTTTGATATATCAAGAGTGAGATTTATAAGTCACGATCAAAATCTCAATATGTTGGGCAACCGCATTTAGTATTGATGGAACATATATTCTCAAAATGGAATTCATAATCTCTTAACGGAGATATAAAATATTCCCTTGAGATAAATTTAATGAATTTAGTTATTCAGAGTGTTGGGCCTAACCACTTTAGTAAGGAGTTACTAAAGTATATATTTATGAAATTAGATTTTATAAATATATTATGAATAACATAAAGGATTAAACCGGGTACTCAAGGATTAAGATGTAGTAATCTTCAAAGTGGCAGTCTATATTCATGACTTTGTATTACTGCAAATATTTTAATGAATGGGTTGCATGTATAATAAAGTCTTGGGATATAATTTATTAATAAGGCCTAGAGTGCAATTATATTCATACAGTAGTATTGAATATAATTAATGGTAACTTTGGACTTGTCAAGAGTTGACAGAAAAGCCCAAGGTCCATTGGAGCTAGAGTCTTATTTGTTCCCTTTTGGTCTCACTCCAAGCTACATAGTAAAGCCCAATTGGAATGGCCCAAAAGACTAGCCCAATTAGATAATCAGTTATATATAAGGAGAGAAGCATACAGAATTTCATAAAGCTTTTCATAAGGTTTTGATTAAGATCACATAAGAACATGAAATGGTTTGTATGTGAATGTTGGACATTTTCTTATTCTCTCCTTGGAAAGTGATTGAGAGACCATACTTCTTGGGCATTAAGTAGAATTAGAGTGAAGATTAAAAGTGTTCCCAAGTATTTCCAATCTTTTGGTTTTGAATTTCACCACACCAAGGTACGCTTTTTTGTTCTTAAATTCTGAAACTTACATAGTACATGTTATCAATTGCGAATGAAGTAGATCCGTTAATTTTTCGCTACGTATGTTTTATATGTGATACAAACAAGTATTTTTCTAACACATGCCATAGGAATTAGTAAGAGAGAATACCCAACCTTTATCCGGATGGGAATGCCACGAAGAGCAAGAAAACAACATAAGACTCTTTTGTCTAGGAATGGAATGTGGCGCGGCCAGCACAGGATAGTAGTGCTGGCTGAGCAGCCAGCAAACCAATGAGTGGCCTAGGAATGACACCCATACCAGGCCAAAAGTAGTTGAGGAGTAAAACAGTAAAACTTATCACAGCAGGTAGTATAAAAAATGGCTTGGCTGTGCACAGCAAAGGGGGGGAGAGGCAAGCAGTAAAGAGGAATGTCGAGGCAAGCAGTAAAGCTTTCTGCTGCGTAGTAAAGCTTTCTGCTATGCAATAACACCTTCTGCTATACAGTAAAGCTTTTTTGAACTTTTTTTGCAATGTAAATGACTACTCGTCATTTTTTACTGAAGAAACACTTTTCTACTTCCTGCACATAAATAAATCTAAAACCCAAAAAACATACCAATCAAGCAAATGTTAATTTACATGGGTTAGCATATTCTCAAATATATACATACATATATTCGTAAATACACTTATATGTATTCATATATACATATATAAAATATATTTTGCAGAACGTGAGATACAATGTATATGTATATATACTTATGGTAGGATAATGATTAGTTTGTGTCAAAAGTAAAACACATAATAGCAAAGGAATAAGAAAGCTTCAGCAAAAAAGGTTTAGCTAGTATAATAACTAACATGGTAAATATAATAAAAATGTGCTACAACAAAAGAACTAGTGCAGCAAGTAAAGATACCACAATAGGACAACTGATGTAACAAACGTGATAAAAACGTGCTACAGTAGAACGACTAAATATAGCAGATATAAGTTCTAACGAGTGAAATCAAATATATTTGCAATCGAATTCAAGTATTGAATCTTCCCATAGAAAAAGTAAACCAAGAAGGAACCCAAACCCCAACTTAAACAACCTTGTTATAGGCTTTTGCCATCAAAGTTATACATTTTGGAGAATAGGTCTAAATGGCTACTAGCTATTACTTTTAGGGGACTTCAAAGAGTGGGTTTGCTAAGAGGGAGGGAAAAGATGGTTTATTAATGCATGCCCTTATTCCTGACGTGTTTTCTCTCTCCTTTTTACCATTTTCTTTCTTTCTCTCCGTTCTTTTTACTCTTAGTTTCTTACTACTCTCTTGCTGTGGGTTGTTCCCCCTTTAGTCTTTCCTTTTCTTGGATCCCTTTCTCTAGGTGCCTCTCTCTCTCTAAGTGCCTCCCTTAGGTGCTTACTGCTCTCTTACCATAGGTTCCCCCCTTGAGTGCTTCCTCCCCCCTTAGGTACTTCCCCCATTTTTCATCCGTGGCTACCTCTTCCTTTTATAGTGAACTAATTCAATGAGATTTCTCTCTTTTACCTATAGGGCTTTACCAACTGTTTTTAGCTTGTTATGAACATTCTTTCAGGACTACCTACTAACCCATTGGTTGCCCGGCCACTACCTCTGCTCAGTACATGTTTGCTACACCACTACTCATTTTGTGACAAAATTCCATTTTGTTTGTTCTCATTGTATACCTCTTCCTTTAGGTTCAAAATGGATAAGGATTGGGCTACCTCACTACCAAGCTCTATGGCATGCATCAAATAGTCTCAATCATCTACTACTTTTTTTAGGTAAGATACCATCCCAGCAGGGTATATTCCCAAAAGAAGTTACGGCTGGAAACCAAATATAAACCCCCTTTTCCCCCCCCCACCACCAAACCACACCCTCTAAATCCCTTTGACCATGGGCCCACCTCCCTTGTATTAGCTGGATACAGGTTGGTGGTGCTCTGGCCCTTCTATGCTTGCTCCACTATCTTTTGTTTTTGTCTTCTTTCGTTCCCAAGCCATTTCTGCCGCAGCAGATTAGTTTTGTTTTATTCTGCTACGTGTTTTTGTCTTATTTCTTCATGCATTTCCTGCTGTGTTTGTCATTTCCTTTGGTTTGGCTTTTTCTTTCCTTCACGCAATTGCTACTGTTGACACGTCCGGTTGTTCCTTGTTTCTTTTCATCGTGCTTCTTCATATTAGTTTTCACGTCTATCTTTTTATACAAAAGGATTTGGGTCTTTATAAGCCAAATAATGTTGACTGGATCAAAAAGGGTCTTAACCTCAATTTTTTTTTATCTGCCAAAGTCATTCTGCCAGAGAATTGTATTCCGCAGTAAAGCTATATTCTGTTCGAGATCGCTTTCCCTTGCATTTCTTTCTTTGGACCTCTTTTGCTCTTTGGTCTTCTTGGTGGGCCTTTGGGCCTTTGGGCCTTGCTTTTCATTGGGCTTTCCTCCGTATGGGCTTTTTGGTACGAATCAAAAAATGGGCATCAACAATGAACAAGTGAGAAAAATAGCAAGAGAGAAAACAACGAAAAACAAGGACAAATAGAGGGAATATAGGAGTGAGAAAGGAAATGGAAAGCAAAGAAAAACAGAGAGGATAAAAAGTAAAGTGAGGAAGTAAGAGTGTGATAAGGCATGCACCAATAGGCTACCCCATTTTCTGCCTCTCAATAGCCCACCCTCTGGCAAGTTAAAGGACTTGAGATTGAGCTATTTAGGCCCATTCTTTCAAACTAGGCAATTTCCATGGCAGGATCTTCCTGTGAAATTGCCGACATTGGGGATTGGTTCCCTTCTTGGACCTAAATCTACCAAGGAACCAAGCACAATAGACTAATCCCCCTTTCCCCTCTTTTATTGTGTTTGATTAAGCATTAACATTATTCTTCTTTTTATTGTTGCTAACTTATTTCTGACATACTCACATTACTGTGTTTTTCTTATTGAAAGAGTGGTTTAAATATTATCTTTTGTTGGTAGTAAACATGTCTTTTTATTCCTGTTATATTATGTGTCGCATGCTATAACATTTTTGTGACAGTATCCTCTGCCATTAGCACGTGACCAAGATCTCAGCAAAAAGGGGTTCTAGCTTACGCACAAGCTAGCTTGAGATGAGTTTCAATTGAACCAGTCCCGACTCTCCTACCCCAAAACTATTGGGCCATAGCGTAGCAGGAAACAGTCTAACCCAAAAACATGACGAAGCCCACCACAACAGTTAATCAAAACATTTAACAAAAGTTTATAAATGACCCTTGTTGGAAAAAATTGAAATTTAAAAGCTTGACCTGTACCTGATCAAATTAAAGGTTTGTTTAGAATCTACTTATTTTTCCGAAATTAAAAATTTTTTGCTAAAAGTACTGTCAATAAAAATAAAAATTAGTTGAAATAGTACAGTGAGACTTATGAATAGTACTAAAAAGTGCAGCAAAACCCATAAATAGTAGCAAAAATAAGCTGAATAGTAAAATAAGTTAACAAAAACATTTTTTTGCCAAACACACACTTAAATCTGAATTAGCCCATTATTCCGTCTATTATTAGTCAGTAATAGAAAATTACTGAAGTGTTTTGATCGAACGGCTGATATACAGTTTAGCAACACGTTGCATCGCGATCCAACTTAAAAAAAAAAAAATCTGAGGAGAAAATGGGAAAATTAGACAAACAAATGAGTACTGACACAGAAAGAAAAGAAGACGAGGCCACGTCAGCCAAGAAGAGAATTTAAAAAAACGACGTGCAATATCAAATGTCAAATATGAGCACACGCCAAACACATTACCCCTAAATTTTAAATTTTTTTTTTTTTTTGAAAGGCGAAATATTAAATGCGCATCACGTGCTTCTTACAACTCCTCCTAACTCCTACCCACTAGCTTCACGTGCTCTTCACCACCTTCATCACTGTCTTTTTTTTTTTTTTTAAACTTATTATTGGACTCAATTGACAATTGAGGATTGATGTGATTTAAACACGTGTAATGGGGCCCACTGTGAAAGCGTGGCGCGCGTTTTCTGTGCTAAACGTGTTTGTTCTGAGAATTACATGATGGAGCCGCCCAAAACGCGTGATAGGCGAGCTGGAGAGAAGTGCGTGATGAATAATAAATAATACTAAAATAATCATCAATTAATAATTCATTTGTCATTTTTCAGTTAAAATCATCTCATTTCTTTGAGTTATACTTTTTTTTTTCTTTTTTTCTTGGTAAACACCTTTGT
Source organism: Lithocarpus polystachyus (assembly GCA_033629205.1). NCBI lineage: Eukaryota > Viridiplantae > Streptophyta > Magnoliopsida > Fagales > Fagaceae > Lithocarpus > Lithocarpus polystachyus. The sequence continues at coordinate 64,543,073 of CM066165.1, forward strand.
GTAATAGTGTTATACGTATTCTACACCTTGAGCATTCTCAGCAAACTGCCAAAAATTTAGTAATTTGATGTTTTAAAAAGTTATTTTATATATTTTATTGTTTTATTTTTACAAAATACTCAATATTAGTGGTTTTATTTTAGCATTCAACGTAATAAAATAATATGTTTACTATAATAAATAACAACTATCATCATCAATACAATAAAATAATATATTTACTGTAATAAAAAAAACTACCATTATTACCAACACAATAAAATAATATATTTACTATAATAAATAAATAAATAAACAACAATTACCACCAACACAGTAAAATAATTTTTTTTTTAAATATTTTTTTTTACCATCTTAACGACAATGCACAACCATCTTTGACTATACACTATAACTTAACAGCTAAAAAATTTGGCTTTTGCCCCACTGATTCAACACACTTTTGTTCCACTTTTGTTATATTTAGTTGCTAAACTTAGCATTTTACTTATTTGCCTCCACCAATAATAATGCTCTTAAAAAGCTAAAAAACTATTTCTAACACCTCAAACTCCAAAAAGCACACTTTATTAGTGGTACTAAATCTATTAGCAACCAGCTACAGCAAATTGCTACTAATAGCAACTACTGTAGCAAGTTGATTGTTTTTGTTTATTAATTTCTCTTATCTTTATCAAATTATTGTCTCTTCTTCTTAAAAAAATCGGTGCCTCTCTCCTTTGCCAACTGCCTTTCTCTTCTCTCTCTCAACTCTTAAGTCTATGCCACTCTTCTCTCTCTCAACTCAGTGCCTTTGCCTCCTTTCTTCGTCTAAGCTCAAAAGTTGGTACCCCTCTCTCCTCTACCTCTCTTCCTCTAATGTCGATTTCATCCTCCAACCTATCATTCTCATGTACGAATCCTTCTCCAACTTTGATTTTGACCTTTCTTGGATTGCTAGATCTATATTTTGGGTTGCAATGGGTTGTGTGTTGCTAGGTTTTATGGGTTGTTTGGTAGTGACAATGGTGGGTTGCTCTTAGGTTTTGTGAGTGGCGGTGGCTTTGCTAGTTTTTATTAGCGGCGGTGGTGGTGGTGGGTTGTGGAAGTGGGTGTTGGTAGGGTGCGTCGGGACATGTTTGGTAGAAGGTGTAGCAAGGTGGAGGTTCGATGATCCTTGTTATAAGAGGAGCTAGGGTGGAGAAAGTAGGGATACATTAGGTATTATTGAAATGTCATCATGTGTGATCAAATGTATTCATATTTTAGTAATACGATGGTGTCACATTTTTTTATTAGTGGAGGTAAACCAAAGGTTTTACTCTAGGTCTTTATAGAATTTAATCACACACACTTCTAACATGAATGAGTAATTCATTTAATCAAATATCCAACTTACTCTAAACAGGCTTCCAAAATTGTTTTTTAAGAATCTAATCGGCTTCTAATCTAATTGCCACATATCCCTTTCCTAGTTTTTGTAACACATATTTGACTTGCCTGGTTGCCTCCTTCCACTCCCACCCCAAAAAAAGGGCAAAAATTGACTTTCTAAAATATTTAATCCTTATCTTGGCATTTTCTTTATTTAACATCTTCTGTCATATTTTTTTTTTTTTAAATGTCTTTGTTTCTCTTCTCTAGGTATCTTGTGTCTGTGGTTTGATCCCTATCTCTCTTTTTCCCACTACTTATCTATTAAAAAAAATTGTATTATCTATCTACACTTCAAATGTATTCGAAGTAGTTAAAAAGGAGAAATAGAATAAGGTTAAAATATATTTTACGCCTTTAAGTTTTGGGTCACTTTTTAATTGCTCGCTCAACTCTCAAAACTTTGGTTTTACATGCCTAATTATTTCAATGTTGCCAATGTGCGATTTCCTTTATTCTCCATCACATTTTACCGTTAACTTGTCCAAAAATAGCATTTTCTTTTTCAGTAAAAACTCCAAAAAATGATTTTTTTTTCTTAAATTGTTAATAGTAAGATTTTAGCATATGTTAATGAAATGAGCATATTGATATTGTTGTAATAGTCGAAGGTATAATTTTTTAGATTTAATAGTTTTTTTTCAGAGAAATAATTTAATAGTTAATGCAAATGAAGTAAAAGCGTTTTCAAACTTAATGGATGTAAGTAATATATACATGTGCAACCAAAGTAAGCAGTCAAGGACACCCACCATAATATCAAGGAAGGATAAATTTTTTTCACCAAAAAAGGAGAAATTAATGTTTATGTTTATGTTTTCTTCCTAAAAAAATTGATTTAAATTTCAAATTGTTTTGAATTTTAATTACATGTGTATACGTGAATTTTAAAAGGTATGTCTTTGTTTTTTAATTTACCCTTGACAATTTGTGGGAGCGACAAAATTGCCCAATATGACTTTGTATAGGAAATTATATAAGAAAGAAAGAAACGCGTGGAATGTTTAATAGATTAGAATTTGTGGGAATGTTTAAATAACATTAAAAAGTTTGAGGTAATACATTCTTTACCCAACAGATAAACAAACTACTAAAATATATTTTCTTTTCTTTTTCCTTAAATCAAATTGGAAAACGAGCCCTAAATTTGAGACCTTTCGCTTGGAATCATTTTCAACTTTTGTTTTGCCTTTGATTCTACTCCATTGGCCTTGCCGTTACAACCCTAAATGACGCTTTAATCTTTTGTATTAAGTTACTTCGAAACCTAAACTTATCAGATTTCTTTTTTTATTCTTTTACTTTTACGTACCCATGATTTCTTTGTATAACTTTCAATAATGATAAGGCCATTTGAAAAAAAAAAAAAAAAGCACAAACGAATGGTTATACTAAGAGTATTAGTATTGGTGGTACTAAAAAGCCATATTGTTATTTTTAGCACCACCAATACTAAAAAGTATGTTGCAATTAGGGATGACAATGAGGTGAGGCAGGTCTGAAAAATGAGGTCTACGCCCCCACCTCGCAAGATTTTGTCTTAACCCATCCTCGTCCCGCTTCGCATGACAGGGAAAATTTTCTTGCCCCATTCCCACCCTTAGGGATCCCGCGAATCCTTGCCCCACCCCGTAAAACTCTACTTCTTGTTAATTTGCCTACAACTATTACAATTTTTTTTAATAAAACCTGTTTCATTAATAAGAATAAACTTGAAATTACAAATAAGTTTATTGCATCAAATCAAACTAATTTTTAGCAAAAATTGAATAATTTTATTAAAGTATTTAACAAAACTATATCACAAAAAAAAAAAATATATCATAATACAAAATTAATGATTCAATAGTATATAAATTTGTTTATAATAAGACAAAAGAAAATATTAAAATTGATACTTTATTTTCAACCTTGATAGAGAAAAAAAGTTGCAAAAAGTCTTGTTGGGTAAAATAAAATAAGCTAATAATATGTTTGTTTAAATAGAAGGGTTTTAAGGTATAAAAAATTTACAATTTAACTTTTATCAATGCGGGACGAGGATGGGGCAAGGCGGGGCAGGGCAGGGCAAGTTGAGTCTAAAAAGTCTAAACCCATCCTGCCTCGCCCAATGGTGCAGGGCTAAAATCTCACCACATCCCAACCCCGCCATCTTTGCGAGACGGAGAAAACTCACGTGGGGCGAAACAGGGAGGCATGGGTCAAGCGAGGCGGAGCAAAATTGCCATCCCTAGCTGCAATGGTGGTACCATAACTAAAAATTTATAGCTTGTTGCTACAATGCATAGCTATTTATGCACTCTTTTGGTTTTTTTAAAAAATATTATTGTTACACTAGACGATTATTTGCTATTATGTGGTGGTAGTTGTGATAATTGTTTATTGTAGTGAATATATTATTTTATTGTAGTTGACATATTATTTTATTATAGTGGATATATTATTTTATTGTGTTGAAAGCTATAATAAAATCACTGATGTTGGGTGTTTTGTAAAGTAAGAAGGTAAAATAGACCAAGTAACATTTTATAGTACCAGATAACTAAATTTATAGCTCCACCAACGAAAATACTTGTTTGGTTGTACATTCTTTTGCTAAAAAACTCTTTTTTGATTAACGTTTGGGGCCCACTCAGTCAACCTCGTTTTATTTTCATGACTATGAATCTTACAAATGTACCAACAGGCACAACATGTGATGGAAAAGTTTTTCCATCAACATCAAAAAAAAAAAAAAAAAAAAAGGTTTTCCATCAATTAAAATTTAAAAAAAAAAGTAAAAAAAAAATTGGAGATAAGTGTAGACATCTACACAAGTAGTGATGACGAATCTAAAGAAATAGTAAAAATTAAGCCAGGAAAAGCACTAAAGCTACTTACGATGGATTGGGATATTCATATGATAGATGTTCTTCTTGAGGGATGGGTTATGCAAAACCATCATTTTTATTTATTTATTTTCTTTTGGCACGTAAGTGCATCCATTAAAGTAGAATTCAATAATGATTTTATTCCCATTTATATAGAGGTAAATCCATGATTTTCAAACCCGAACCGTTCAAAGAACCAAAAAAAAGAAGAGGTTCAAAGTTTTTAAGGTCGAACCGAGATCAAACTGTGATGACGTCAAAATTAATTTAATATTAATTAAAATACAAATAAATGTATTAAATGTGTAAAAATATGAAAATTTACCCTTAAAAAATATTAAGCAATTAAAACAAGTTTCAAATGTATTTTCGTTATTTTTATAAAATGAATAGAAAATAATAAATATAAACAAGCTTTAAAAAAATTTATTTATTAATCTTTCAAATAAAAAATGCATTTTAATTTAAAATAAAATCATTTTTAACATAAATTTACAATTTTCATATTCATATTCATATTTATTGATGTGAAAGAATAATTCTTGAACAAAAAAAAATTAGAAAATACTATTAAGTAAATAGTGATAAAATTAAATCCAAAACTATTAATCTCGTAAAATTAAAATAAATAGAATATAAATTTCAGGAAGAACACAAGGAAGCCTGCTAGTTCAGTGGTTAGCGTGTTAGACAAAAGTCTAAAACTCCTAGGATACCTTGATCGAGGCAGAAGCAAGGCAATGGAACTATGAGATGATCGATGATATTTTTGCCCCACAAGAAGCTAAGTTAATCAAAAAAATTCCTCTTGCACAAATTGGGTCAGAGGACACCAGCCTCTTACAAAGGATGGAAGCTATACCTACAAATTTGGTTATCGTTTTTTGAAGGAGGAGGCAAAATTAGAGCTCTAGGAAGAGTCTAAGATTCAAGATAAAAATCTATGGAAGGGGAGTTGGTCTCTACATGTACCAAACAAAATGAAGAATTTTATTTGGAGAGCTTGCCGAAACTCACTGCCCACGAAGATGAATTTGGTTTGTCGAACTGTAATTGCTAATCTCGCTAGTGAAAGATGCTATGAAACCAGTGGTTTGCTAATTGAAGATGTGCGGTGCTATTCTAGTTTATTTAATCAATTATGTTACTCTCATGTTAAGAGAAAAGACAATAATGTTGCTCATAGTCTTGCTAAGTATACCGTGCATATCTCAAACTTTCTTGTGTGGATGAAGGATATTCCGCTACAGTTTCTTGTTGTAATCCAAGATGATTTAGCTGGATTTTCTTCATAAAAGTTCAGTCTTTTCTCTCCACAAAAAAAAAAAAAAAAAAAAAAAAAAAAAAACCTTATCATCAAGATTTTCATTAATTTTTACTATTTTCCAATTTAAATAGTACTAATTTGAAGCCTCTTAACAAACCCCTTTTTCCTTTTTTTTTTTTTTTCCATTCTTTTTTTATCAATTCACTCGCACAGAAGAGAGTCCGAAACCTATTTGCTATTTCTACTTTATGATTAATTGTCTTATCATTAGTTAATTTCCAAATCTAAATGTTGAAGTTATTCTATAATTTTATAATATGCTTTTATTTTTATGTACCATACATATATAATCTCAAACGTTAACATAAAATAATTTTTTAATATATATTTTATAATAATAAATGAATGGTTAAAATTAAGTACATATGGTATATTAAAAATAAGTATCATAGAATTAAAACATTATAATTATATAGTATCTATATATATATATATATATATATATTCATTTACGTGTATGATGCAAGATTGAGTGATTCCTTTATCAATAATTAAATAGTAAATAAACAAAGGTTGTGAATTAAATAAATGGGAAATTTTGAAGAACGAAGTAGCAAATATGTTTAAAGAATGGTTGATGTTCCTATTAGTGAATTGTAAAAACAAACTTTTATGAATGTAAGAAGTGAGAATCAAAATGAGAATAAACCAGTAAGCGTATAAACAAGATAGTTATGTTTTTTTTTTTTTTTTTTTTTTTTTTTCATTATTGCTAAGGAATTTTTTGATACAATTATTGCAAAGGAATTTGAACATGAGGTTTTTTTTTTTTTTTTTTTTTTTTTTTGAGGAAAACATGAGTTTTATTGAATGGTGATGTTTTGAAAAGCAAAATACCGTTATAGTTTTGAATATTCGTCTTAACGTTTTCTTAAATTATCTTTTATGTAATATTGGAGCAAGTTCAATACAGTTTGAGATGTAAAGCGATTTTTTTTTAAATGTTTCTTTTTATATTTAAATTTCAATTAATAGATAATATTTATTTGATGTTCTATATTATAATTTTTTTATTTAAAATCCATTATTTTTATTTTAAATATAATTAATTCACTTAATGGTGATTTGGTTGGTTTTTTTTTTTTTTTGGAAAATGCTAAAGTTAATACCAATTTTACTAATAAAAAGTTTACAACTGATGTAATAATAATTGTAATTGGTGGCACTTCAACAAGATAATAAACTATTTGAGTTCAAGTTATAATTAGTGTAACTTTAAACAGTGTTACATAATTCAATATTTTTTAGTTGAATGAAAATTTTAACAAATCCACTGTTGGATTACATTGTCTTTGTATATTATCCATGCTTGCAAAATTTCAAAGTGATCAAAGATCAATAATTATGTCATCAATCAATTGTTTAAATTCAAGTTTTTGTAGTTTAAAATAATGTATAAAATATGAGATCATAGATTAAATGGTAAATAACATCTGATTGTCATAAAAATTGGCATGCATGTTAAGAACATATAAAGCATGTAATCTAACGGTGAGATTTTCAAAATAAAAATTTAATAGCAAGTTATTGGGTGATGTTGAGTTAAAGTTACACCTAGTGTAACTTTAAGTAATATTACACCACTCAATATTTTTTAATTGGATGTGAATTTTGACAAATTCACCGTTGGATTACATTATATTTGTATATTCTTCATATTTGCAAATTTCAAGGTGATTAAAGATTAATAACCATGTCATTAATCGATTGTTTAAATTCAAGTTTTTGTAATTTAAAATAATGTATAAAATATGAGTTTATAAATCGAATAGTAAATAACATCCAATTGACATAAAAATTGGATTACATTATATTCGTATATTCTTCATATTTGCAAATTTCAAGGTGATTAAAGATTAATAACCATGTCATCAATCGATTGTTTAAATTCAAGTTTTTGTAATTTAAAATAATATATAAAATATGAGTTTATAAATCGAATAGTAAATAACATCCAATTGACATGAAAATTGAATTACATTATATTCGTATATTCTTCATATTTGCAAATTTCAAGGTGATTAAAGATTAATAACCATGTCATCAATCGATTGTTTAAATTCAAGTTTTTGTAATTTAAAATAATGTATAAAATATGAGTTTATAAATCGAATAGTAAATAACATCCAATTGACATGAAAATTGGCATAAATGTAAATATATATATATATATATATATATATCATGGAATTCAACGGTGAGATTTTCAAAACATGAATTTTGTAACAAGTTATTAAATACTGTAACATTACTTAAAGTTACACCAAGTGTAATCTGAACATAACTTTATATTTAATGTAACATTGATGAGAGAGAGAGAGAGAGAGAGAGAGAGGGGTATTTTCATTGACATATTTAATGTATTTTATTTTTGTATTAAAGTACAATTACACCTTAGGAAAAAGTAATTCTTTAAAAAAGTGTACATTTACTTTCGGAATGAGGAAAAGCTCATTCAAACAAGCCTTTTATTCTATTTTATTTTAATCTTTCATTATATATAATTAAAGCATTCCATACGAAGGCAAAAGTCTCGTGGTTTAGTACTGACTAATTCTTCCTATAAAGGATTCTAAAAAATTTATTCATATAAGAAATAGAAAAAAAAAACTTGGGATGAAATCTCACTTCCACACTATTTATATAAAAAACCGAGAGAGAGGAAGAAAATCATAAGATAAGAACGTCATTATTATTGTGTGAATTAGAGTCAGTATCACGGGTTGTACATGTGTATAAGTTATTGCGTTTCTTTCTTTTGAGAGAGAAAAAAAAAAAAAAAAAAAGTTATTACGTGCCAATATCTGGCATGAGAATCACGAAAATTTGTGAAAGGAGAGAGAGCATTGATTTTTGTCCTTCGAAAATAACTAAGAACTATTCTGTTTTCACATTAAAAGAAAGTTAAGAAACGTTGTCATTAATAAATAATTCTAGTGGACTAGTGGAGTAATGCATATATGTATTTCAAAAACTTATAATTTGATATCTCACCGATCATATAAAGTGATAATTTAAATATAAATATTTATTCATGAAGTGACTCACATTTATTATTACATCAATTTGTAAATATTGTGTAGTAAAAACTTACAATTTTTTAACATTTTTCATTTTAGACTCTCAAAGACATATTAATCACACATTTAATTTTATAATTTGTTGATTTATGCAATTATAAGTGTTAAATAAAAAGTGGTAGATCGCACAAATTTATAATGGATAGAAAATGTCATCTATTTACAAGTCAATAAATTGTAAAATTTGGTATGAAAGCAGGGTTGATCATTAATTAAAATCACGGAAAAGAGAAATTAATATATTATTACATTTCGTCTGGTAGCATAAAAAAAAAAAAAGCAATAATTTTCCCTCCGCAAAATAAACAGTTACAAAATTGTAGAAAGTGGGTTGAGAGACGATAACGTGTGAATAATAGTAGTAACAATTAATTAATTAGTAATTAGAATAGAATAGTGGTGTGTTTCAGGTGTTTCCTAGTTCCTACTGTGTTGCTCAGCTCCCAACAAACAAACAAACCATTAGAAAACCAACACAAATCTCTTGCCGACTACTTCTCAACCTCCAACCAATTAATCCTGGTTAATTTCTGACCTTGACTTTAACCATGGTTAAGAGTTACTAACATTTACAAAAATAATAAATATATAAAAAAGAGAAAAACTAAAAAAAAAAAAAAAAAAAAAAAAGAAGAAGAAATGGAAAAAAGAAATGAAAAACCTCATTTGTATCTCTCTCTCACACACTCTGAGTCTGACCTTCACTTTGCTAGAAAGAAGAGAGAAAGAGAAGGCTTTTGCTTTCGCTATTGTTTCTGAACTGTTCATAGCTTGTTTCTTTGTTTGTTTTCCGAGAAAATTATTTTATTTCACCAATTGAACATCTTTCAGTTTTCTGGGAATGTTTGTTTATACTGTTACCTGAGATTATTTGTCACCCTGCTGTCTTATCCAACGGTCGCATCATCATCATCAGAATCCCGTTTTGGTAGCCAAAACCGGTGTGTATTATCTTTCAAGTCCTTTATATTTTGGTTTGTTGTTTTTTTCTGGGTTTGCTTTTATATTACTTAGATATAGAGGTTGTGAGATCTGAATTTGTAGTTATGGCTTAAGAAAACTATGTGGGTTTTGGTCGGGATTTGAGGCTGGTGCTAAAGAAACATGGATTTTTAACAGCTCCAAGCGTTTTTTGGGACTGAGATTTGATCTGGGTATTGAAAATATTAAGATTTTTAAGAGTTGTTATTGGTGGGTTTTAGAGATGAAGATTGAGGTGGGTTTGGCTGGTGGGGTGTGGAATGATGAGGATAAGACCATGGTTGCAGCGGTTCTAGGTACTCGGGCTTATGATTACTTGATATCAAGCTCGGTTTCAAATGAGAATTTGTTAATGGCTGTGGGGAGTGATGAGAATTTGCAAAACAAGCTTTCGGATCTCGTGGACCGCCCCAACCCCAACCCCAGCGCCTTGAATTTCAGCTGGAATTATGCAATCTTTTGGCAACTTTCAAGGTCTAAGTCCGGGGATTGGGTTTTGGGTTGGGGGGATGGATCTTGTAGGGAGCCTAGGGAGGGTGAGGAGTCCCAAGCTATGCAAATTCTCAATCTTCGGCTTGAGGATGAGGCTCAGCAGAACATGAGGAAAAGGGTGCTTCAAAAGCTGCACACATTGTTTGGGGGATCAGATGAGGATAATTATGCCTTAGGATTGGACAGGGTTACTGATACAGAGATGTTCTTTCTTGCATCCATGTATTTCTCCTTCCCTCGCGGGGAGGGTGGTCCTGGCAAGTGTTTTGCATCCGGGAAACATGTTTGGCTCTCTGACACACTGAAATCACAGTCTGATTATTGTGTCCGGTCCTTCCTTGCTAAATCTGCTGGTATCCAGACCATTGTTTTAGTCCCAACTGAAGTGGGTGTCTTTGAATTGGGTTCAGTGAGATCTGTGGGTGAAAGTTTGGACTTGTTGCAGTCAATAAGATCTTCATTCTCAACACATCCCTCTCCTGGAAGGATTAACTCAGTACCAATGTTGTCTGTGATTAACGAGAAGAAAGATGAAAATACCCCTTTTACAAATTTGGGGATTGTGGATAGAGTGGAAGGAATTCCAAAGATTTTTGGGCAGGAATTGAACTTGGGTAACTTGGGCCGTCCCCATTACAGAGAGAAACTTGCTGTTAGAAAGATGGAAGAGAGGCCATGGGAAGCCTACCCTAATGGTAGTAAGATTGCATACCCTACCCCACGAAATGGTAACCATGGTTCAAGTTGGGGACATATTCATGGTGTGAAACAGGGAGGTCCAGCAGAAATTTATGGTCCGCATGCCCCCAATAACTTACAGGAGCTTGTTAATGGAGTTAGAGAAGAATTTCGGCTAAACAACTACCAGCCACAAAAGCAGGTGCAAATGCAAATTGATTTTTCAGGGGCCACCTCAAGGCCTTCTGTGATTTCCCGGCCAATTAGTGCTGAATCTGAGCATTCAGATGTTGAAGCTTCTTGCAAGGAAGAACGGGCAACTGCAGCCGATGAAAGGAGGCCCAGGAAACGAGGTAGAAAGCCTGCAAATGGAAGAGAAGAACCGCTCAATCATGTAGAGGCAGAGAGGCAGCGGCGGGAGAAGCTGAATCAGCGGTTCTATGCATTACGAGCTGTTGTACCCAATATCTCCAAGATGGACAAAGCCTCCTTGTTGGGAGATGCCATTTCTTACATCAACGAACTGCAGGCAAAGCTTAAGATCATGGAAACGGAGAGGGAGAACCTTGGGAGCTCTTCAAGAGATGTATCAGCTTTGGAGGGTAACCCAAACACTGAAAATTTGTATCGAGTTCCTGATGTTGATATTCACGCTGCCCATGATGAGGTTATTGTTAAGGTGAGCTGTCCTTTGGATTCACACCCTGCGTCAAGGGTCATCCAAGCATTCAAAGAGGCACAAGTTACTGTTGTTGAGTCCAAACTCTCTGCAGCAAATGACACTGTGTTACATACATTTGTAATCAAGTCTCAAGGATCTGACCAACTGACAAAGGAAAAGTTAATTGCAGCATTTTCCCGGGAATCCAACTCCTTACAGGCATTGTCATCAGTTGGTTAGTATGAGAATCAGATTTAACATAGTCCATAGGCGTAATACATAGTGGAGAACCCGATTGAGAAATTCTTCACAGTTTTTGATATACAACAGTGGATCTTATAAGGAAATGCAGTGCCAGCTAAAGTAGAATAATAACTACCTATTGACCAAGTAGGGCAGCAAATTTTCTGTGATTGTCTATAGTTATACATATTCTGTCATATGGGAAGTATTCTTCTTGCAAGGTGAATTACTGAATTAAATTTGTAAGTTAAACCGACTCTATTATTGTTGGTTATAAAAGCAGATAAATTTGTTATGTTTTTTTAATTCTAGCATCTCTAGTATATTGTAATTTTCTAAGTTCAGTGCAAAATCAGCATGGTTGCTTGTAAAATCGCTGCTGATTGAGTACTCTGCTCTGAGGGATTAATGGAATTTTTGTGTTTCCTTGCATCATTTTTCCTTTGCAAGCTATGTCATGGTCTACTTTGTGGATGTGGGAAAACAACGCTTTTGGTAGCATATCTGAGTTCTGTTTTCATGGTAATGTGTATACCTTATTGTTTCCATTGCGTTATCCAGTAAAACTACCTGTTCTGTCATCCTCTACTAGCTTTTGACGTGTGTTGTGCTTTGATATGTCAATAGTTATAACCGGGTTTGTAGGGGCAGTTGAGTCTGAAACACGCCCGTTGACTTCTACGGTTGAACTCCTCTAACAATAAAATAAGATAATTAGAAAGTGAAATAATATAAAATATGATGTAAACAAATGAAATAGGCAACACACAGAAACTTTAGAGCATCTAGCAATGTTAAGGTGATATAGCAATGTTGGAATTATTTTTATTTGTACAACTTCCAACAAGTGCTAGTATCCAATAACACTTAAAGTAGCCCACTTACTAGGAAAGGAAATATTTTGATACTAATTAATATTGATTTACCGTTTTGGGTTGCCTCCAATCTCTCGCTCTCTCGTATATAGTTGGGTTCAAGTTACACTTAAGGTATAACTCTATACAATATTACACCATTAATAATATTTTATTGGATTAATATTTAGAAAATCTCATTGCTAGATTAGATGTTCTTTATGTTTTTAACACGTATGTTAAATTTCGTGCTAACCAGATGCTTACTATTCAATTCATAAATTCATATTTTATGCATAGTTCTAGAATTAAAAAAAAAAAAAGTTGAAATTTAAACATTTGATAGATGACACAGTTATTGATCTTTGATCTTTTTGAAATTTTATAGGCATGAAGAATATAAAAAGAAAATATAATTAAAAACGATGAATTTAAATTCACATCCAATAAAAGAAATTAAGTAGTGTAATAGTGATTAAAATTATATTAGATGTAGCTTAAACCCAACTCTCTCTCTCTCTCTCTCTCTCTCTCTCTCTCAAACACACACACACACACACACACACACACACACATATATATATATATATATATATTCATGCATTTATCAATTTATATGTTCATGAACATAGAATTTAAAATCCAAAAATATTTTATTAGCCAAATAATTAGCTAAGTACATTAACCCAATGTATTTAGCTTAAATAACATGTTTTAAACATATTTTTTAGAATTTAATTATTTTTCTTGTACTAACTAAACATCAATGCTGGTTTAAGGGATGTCGATATTGGTTTAGTGGCCAGTACTTATATGGTGTTAACTACTTTGATAACATTGACATTCAAAGGTTTAGTAAGCCAATGGTGTCTAAATGGTGTCTAAATAAGCCAAATGATTTCTGATTGCGATTATAGATGTGGGGTATCCATTAGTGATGTGAGACATCCAATGGTAATTTTACAAGGTGTCTAACAGAAAGTAGTCAATATTGTACCGAATGCTATTTCAGTTGGTCAGGGGAACAAAATATTTTGGTATTGGTTAATATTAGTATACCGTTTATATATATATATATATATATATATATATATATATATATATAAAGCAAAATGTTTGACTTTTTGTTGATCACTCCTTATTGCGTCAATGTGGCTATATAAATTTATGCCATGTATGTATTTAAAAACACCGAACAGTTGTGCATTTTCATTTTGCCAGTTAAGTTTCAATAGTTACTCACCGGTTCACATAAGATGTATATATTAAAACAAAAAACTGTCATTGAGAAGAAAAGCATCAGTAAGACATAAGGAAGAGAACGAGAAATCTGAGAAGAAAAGCATCCTTTGACATTGGTCATACCTCTTAACAAACTTCGAAGTGTTCCTCTGCATGTTCGGCCAACAGTATCCCTATGTCATCGCACGGTGTGCCAATGATCGGCCTCTTGTGTGGCTCTCACAAATTCCCTCATGTAGCTCATTGAGGAGGTTGTCAACTGCCTTGGGATGGATGTAGAGCAAGTATAGGCCCCTAAACGATGTCTTGTATAGTCTATTTTCTGTTGATAACCAGTACCTGGGAGACTTTTTCCTTATCTTCTCAGTCTCTTTCTTGTCTTTGAGCAGGGTTCCGTTCAAGATGAACGAAGCGATGGGATCCATCCAACTGGGTGAGATAGTTATACTCGATACCCGGTTGCTCTACTCTTAGCAAATGCTAGGAAAATCTATTGACTCAACAGAAATGATATGAGGTATGGATTCCTTGACCAAAGAGGCCAGCATCACTAGGGAGTCTGTGTGGTTGTTTTGCCCTCAAGAAATTCGGGTAACCTTCACTGTCCTAAATTGTGCTTGCAATGATTGAGCCGCCTTCAGATATTCTGACATTCTCGAATCCTTCACCTCAAAATCCCCTTGGAATTGAAATAAAACCAATCGGGAATCCGAACACATCTCCACCTTGGTTGCTCCTATTCTCGCGGCTACTCAGAATCTTGCCAATAAAGCTTCATACTCGACTTCGTTGTTCAAGTCCCAAAAACCTAACCTCAGGGAATGTTCCATCCTTATGCCCTCGGGGGATTCCAACACTATTCCGACACCAGAACCCCAAGCTTTTGATGTCCCATCTATATATATTTTCCACAGTCGAGGTAAGATTTGATGTGCCTCATATGTAGCCTCACTTTCTAGAGTGAACTCGGTGATGAAGTTTGCAAGCACTTATCCTTTAATTGCACTTGTTAGCCTACATCTGATGTCAAAAGATCCCAAGGTGGTTCCCTACTTGGCTATCCTCCCCGTGAAGTCCAACCTCCTCAATAATGCCTGTAACGGGTGTTTGGTCAAGACATACACAATGTGGGCTTGAAAGTACTAAGGAAGCTTCCTTATGGTGTGTATCAGTGCCAAAGCTACCTTTTCCAAAGGCAGATACTGAATCTCCGTATCTACTAAAGTTTTGCTCACATAGTACACAGGCCTTTGTACACCACCATGAACTTTGATTAGTACTACATTCACATCATACGCGGACACGGACAAGTACATATATAGAATCTTCGCCAAGCTCTAGACTGGAAAGGATTGGGGGATTGGCAAGATAAAGCTTTAAACTCTGAAAGGCATTGTCACACTCCTCTGTCCAATGAAAATTCTTCCATTTCCTTAGCAACTGGAAGAAAGGACGACACCTATTAGCCGACTTGGACACGAATTTGTTTAATGCCACTATCATGCCGTGAGCTTTTGAACTTCCTTGGTATTCGTAAGCGAGTTGAGGTGTTGAATTGTGCTTATTTGGTTGGGGGTTAACTTCTATTCCTCAGCAAGTAATTAAGAATCTGAGGAATTTACCTGAACCGACTCCAAATACACATTTTGACGCATTAAGGCACAGCTTGTGTCTTCTCAAGATTCCAAAAACCTCAGCCAAATCTAAAAGATGGTCCCTTGAAACTTTACTCTTAATCACCATTTCATCTATGTACACTTCCACAGTTTTCCCGATTTGAAGTCTAAACATTCATGTCACCATTCGTTGGTACGTGGCTCCAACATTTTTAAGTCTAAAAGGCATTACTGTATAGTGATAGTTGCATTCGAGGGATATAAATGATGTATTCTCCTAATTTTCTGGAGCCAGGGCAATCTTATGGTACCCTTGAAAAGCATCTAGGAAGCTCATCCGCGGATGCGCATATGTGACATCTGCCTGCTGGTCTATCTTTGGGACAGGGAATGAATCTTTTGGGCATGCCTTGTTTAAATCAATGAAGTCCACACAAAGCCTCCACTTTCCATTTTTATTCTTCACCACCACTGTGTTGGCTAGCCAGTTTGGAAAAAAATACTTCCTTGATAGCACCTGCTCGTTTCAACTTTTCCATCTCTTCTTTCACAGCTGCAGCATGAGGCTTGGCATATTTCCTCAACTTCTATTTCTTGGGATGATAGGATGGGTCCACATTTAATCAATGAACTATAAAGTCAGGCTTCACTCTAGGGACATCATACAAACTCCAAGCAAACACATCCAAATTCTGCATCAACAACAGTGAAAGTCCTACTGTTTTCGAGATGGGAAGGCTCTTACCCATTTGAAAATATCTGTCTTGCTTGGGAAGGATGTAGACTTTATCTAATTCTTCTGCACTATCAGCCCTGTTATCTTGGTCGAGGCCTTGTAATTGCTATAATGGTGGGGACGAGTTGAGTTGCTCTTTTTGCTTGCCCTCATGGCAAATTGCAGCTATTCAGCATTGTCGAGCCGCATTCTGATCATCCCGTACTACAACTATCCCATAATAGGTCAGGAATTTCACTTTCAAAAGCAGCGTGGATGATATGACTCCCATCATATGTATCCATGGCCGAGCTAATAAGGCCATGCATAGGGAGAAGGCATGGACCACGATGAAGTTTACCATTACTTCTTTTCCTTCTGTAACCCCATGTAGTTTGATCTGACCCACTGGTATCACCATCTTCCTACCAAAGCCCACTAAAGGTGTGTCATACTTGGTGAGATCTTCGTCCTTAGCCCCAGTCCCTTATACAGGTTGGGATACATAATTTCCACCCTACTCCTTTAATTAATCATTACCCTCTTCATGACAAACCCCCCAATCCAGAGGGTCACAACCAACACGTCGTCATGTGGCTACATCGTCCCTTATAGATCTTCATCATCAAAGGCTATCTTTTCCTTACATATTCTTGCTTTCTTTTCTAGCTAATTAGCTGGTTCTAACTCTTGCTGCAGTGTAATGTTGATCACCCCCTTACATCGGCGAATAGCAACACTTGTGTTTGGGGTAGCATGTATGACCTTGATTATACCAAGGGGTAGGGGCATCACTCTTCCTTAGCTACCAGATGCCTGCCCTGAGGCTCCAACCCCCTAATTGACTGCATACTCCTTCAAGTGACCAGCCTTAGCTGACTGTTTCAAATGGTCTTTAAAGGTCTTGCATTGCTTGGTGGTGTGCCCTTTCTCATGGTGATAAGTACAATATAGGTTCTGGTTCCTTCATGTCGAATCTCCACTTATCTTTCTCGGCCAACTGAAAAATGATTTGTGCTTAATCTTCTCCAAGATCCTATGTACAAGCTCCTTAAATGTTAGGTTTACCCCCCTCTCATCGGGGAATGGGATTCCCCCCCCCCCCCTCCAGCCCCAATGCCTCTCCTATGCTTTTGCTAATAACTTCCCATCCTATTCTCTCTTTTGTTAGGAAAAGTGACCGGCCCTTTTCCCCGATTCTGCAATTGGTCATTCTCAAACCTTTTATACTCTTCAATACGCCTTATTAGCTGATGCATGTTCTCGAGGGGTTGCTTGGTTAACGACCCTTTTAGCTTTGAATCTAAAGGTAGCCCCAGTTTAAATGTACTCGCGGCCACCTCTTCGTTATTTCCCTCGATCTCATTATATAACTCCCAATACCTATCGAAATAAGCTTGCAGAGTATCTCCATCTCCTATGGACAACAAGGCATCATTAGGTTGTGACACTCAGCTATATGTCACGAATCTGGCCCTGAAAACTTGGATCAGTTCTTCAAAGTGGCAGATGGAGCCCTTCTCCAACCCATTAAACTATTACATTGTTGTAGGACCGAGGCTAGAAGGGAATACCTTGCACATTAGCTCATCATTTCAGGAGTAAAGGGCCATTAGCTGGGTGAAATGATTCACGAGCTCCACAGGATCCGTTTTCCCATTATAGTTGGTGAATGAAAAAGGGTGAAGTGATGTGGCACCTCAGTTCTCTCGATCTCCTCAGAAAAAGGGGATTGTGATATCCTCATTAATGCTTGACTCATTGCATCAAGAGCCATATTAGGATGGCCTTCTGTGTCCCTTCTCAGGGACCTTTGATTCCTATCCCTTATCATAACTGACCTATCCCTGGAAAATCGAGACAGACTTCGTTGGGGTGCTCTTCTCACATGGCTACTCCCACTTCCTAAAATGTCCACATAATCATGCCTTTTAGTAGGCTTTCCTCGACGTCTTCTCTTGGCTTCTAATTCTAGCACTCTCACTTGAGCACGCAAGTCCTCTAATTCCCAATCCTTATCACTCTCGTATGACTCTTTTGGTTTATATGAGACAGACCAATTCCCCCCTGAATGACATTGCATATGAGTCATTCTATGCCTTCAGGTCGTTTTAAGGGTAGTGCTCCCTCTTACATCCCTCTTGTACTAGCTTAAGGGCTTGAGATGAACCCTCGAGCAGCTTTCCCTCAACTCTATCGAACCTTCACTCAAATGTCACTCTTCCATAAAGCTCCAGTCATTTACACTCCTAGACCTTCAACTTGGTGGGTTTTCCCATAGACGGTGCCAATTGTTGCAGCAGTTTCCCAATAACCATGGACTTGTCGGGCTTAAGCCCCTAATTTATTTGTATCTTGGGTTAGGTTTAGCCCACAATGGGAGATTTTTGAAGCTCTTTGAGCTATGATGGACCACACCCTAGTTCTATTTTTCTATTGGGCTACCTTGATTTGAGCCTAGCCGAGAAGGCTTCTGAACAGCCAAGCTTCCCTTCTGAAATTCGAGCAAGACCTATGTACCCAAGACTGTGTTCTCACCTTTCTCTCATGTATCACTCTCCCAATTTTTGTTCTAACCCTTGATCTTTGCCCCACCCTTCTAATTTATACCCTTGTTTCAATGGGTCAATCATAATGAGGGAATATTCAGCCTGACAGTGGGACCCTCCACCCATGAGGCTTGAGTGGTTTCTTAAGTTTTTTCCACTATTCCATTGTGTCATGTCACGTATCAGAGTGGGGCTCCATTTCTTGTCGTTGAGGTGACACTTTAGTAACTTGTACTTAGCGCTGAATCCAGTGTTCGGCGGGCGAATTTTCCCGAGGCACTTCTTTTCATCCTTGGCTCACATAGATGCTTGTTGGAAAGTTTCGCCGAGGTAGGCTCCCTCACCTAAGATGCTTCATCATGCACTTAGCTAGCATGGGCTATCTTGGGCCGAGACAATCCCAAAATAAGCCTAAATTGTTCCAGGGATGGGCCTACTCTTCTCCACCCACAATCACAAACCCGCATAACACACACTCAAACAATATTCAATCAAATATGGGACATCACAAAGGGTCTTTGATTTGTATAGGAAATTTGGGCTCTTTCCCCATGGATTTGAGGGATGTATTGATGGAATATGTCCCATCCCTCTACCTTCCAAACTAGAGTGGTACCTTTGGGTCTACTACCTTTTGCCTCTACTATTTAATATGGTCAATCATCATTTAATGTGATAGGTGCTCGTTTGGGATGCACTTATAAACTAATTTATTGTTTATTTTTCTTACAATTTGTGAGTCCTACATAAGTCACTTATTTTATATAACTTTTACCTTTTATTTTTTATTATAGTATTTTCAACAACAAAAAATTATCCCCGAACTTGCTAGACCACTATCTCTACTTACCTGAGTTTGAGTGTAGTGGACTTGGACCAAATGAACGAGCATGTTGTTTACTAGAAGAATCAACCGTGCCGTCAGCATGCTTGTCAGGTGGGCAAGATATTGGAATTTGGAGTGTTAAAATTGAACGTAATAAATTAATTGAGCTTATGTTCAATGTTCCTCTTTGGTTGGATATGGAGTGGTGAATCTCATATTCTCTCTCTATTTTTTGTTTTTTTTTTGGCGATCAAGAATCATATTCTCTTTGGTTCCTAAGAAATAGAAAGTGAGGAAGTCAATCAATCTCACATTTTCTTTGGTTTCTAATGTTGAGTTGATATTTATATTTCAAGGGAAACAGCAAAGCATGAAAACTGTGCTTATGCTCAATGTTCCTCTTTGGTTGGTTACGGAGTGGTGAATCTCATATTCTCTCTCTATTTTTTGTATTTTTTGGCGATCGAGAATCATATTCTCTTTGGTTCCTAAGATGTTTCATTTTCTTCTTTATTGTTTTAGCAGCCAATGTCCAAATGAAGCTTTGTTATGTTTTCTTGTTTTTGTCTTTTTTTTTTTTGGAAAAAGATGGAAGCTTTGTTTAGCTGCAAATGAAAAGGATGAAGACGAGATCCTCTACTAAAATGCTAGGCAATCTTTTTAATTCTTTCATCTTTTTAGAAAGGGATTTGAGGTATCTATAATCTTGGGTGAAAAAGAACTTGGGGTGGAAGAATAAAATGGAGTGGTCCAATGGAATCCGCGTCCCACCCCACCCCCAATGAAGGTTGTTAAACCTTCATGTCGCCAACGCTCTTTCAACCAAATAAATTTATGTGACGACAAAAATCATGTGGCGGTGCATGTGTAGCTGTAGCCTTTAAAAAAAAGTTAAAGTTAGCACTTTGAAATATTGAACCATAAAAGTACGACAAAACAACAAATCCTTCAAACAGTCCTCCTATCGAAGAAACCCCAACAATCACGTGTCAAATTCGCATATACCACTTCTACTTGGACCTAAACTTTTCTATCTTGGACCACGCGTAGTGTAGGCTTGGTTGAATTTGAAACCCATCTTCATTTCATGAGCCTAATTTCTTCGTCCACTTTAAAGTTATCATTCGGTTAGCTTGAGTAGTCAAATTTATTGTTATTGAATAAAAGTAAAAAGATATGCGATTCAATTTTTGTTTATAAAAAAAAATCAATTAATATCTTAATTTAATGATATAAAAAATACATATAATAAACGTTGCAATACTATCCTACTAAAAAAAACAAAGGTAAAAGTTGCCCAAATAAGCACGCGAGCGCTCCGTACTTGGTGGTCATGCTATAATAAAATGAAGAACGTGACCAAATCAGAAGCAATATGCTTCAGTCCTAATTTTCTTTGCCCACAGCTTAGCTTGAATCACTTTGGCTCATTTCTTTGCCTTTGAAAGGCAATGAAATATCCACATGACATGGTATGGCATGTAGTTTTCAGTTCTTTGAAGAGGAAGAGGCAAAGTCACGTGGTGGTCAAATTCAAAATTTTCTGATGGAAGCATTTCCCCATCAAAATTTCCAGGTGAATGAGGAGCCTTCGGATTAAATATTGTCCAAGATCTAGGCAGGATATGGTTGACTGATGGGGCATGAAAAATTCATCATCTATAAAATAAATTAAATCAGAGTATGTGTAGCATAAAATCATGTGAAGAAACTTGGAAATATTGACCACTTCCATCTATTCAAATAAAAAATTTATACAATGGTGTTGGGTAAGCACAATTTAGGCGATGAATATTAGTATATTCTGTTTATTTATTAATTATTTGTTTTGTTTTATCCTTTTCTTTTGCTGAATTTTTTATTTGTTCTCTCTGATTTGTTACGGAAGTACCAATTAGTCAAGCGTGACAAAGTGATTTACAGGGCACTAGAAGTAAATACTTCCTTCACAGAAAAAATTTAGCATAAATACAATTTACAGGGCTAACTGTTTTGGCATGTGTTATATAGTTTACAATCTAAAATTCATATTTCAGATTCCCAAAATAAATAAAATAAATAAAAAAAAATCGTCTTTCACTTATTAATTCTGTTAATTTCTTATTTATTAATTACATCAATTTAGTCCTTGAAATTTTTGCAAATGATTCAATGTTATCTTTATCCTATTTCATTTAAGAAATAGATTCTTTTTCTTTTTCTAATAGAAAGTCATTTTCTTGAAATTGTTTTATAAATTGAGTGATTGACCTATAATGATAGTTATTAACCCCAATTTGGACATTGACCTAATCTATGAGCATGGTCATTGATTTAACAGTCGAACTGTATGGTTAAATAAATAAATAAATAGATATATATATATATATATATATATAAGTTTGAGAAATCATAACATAAATATGTAAATAAAAAAAATAGGCACATACCTAATTTAAACTGGCCATTATAATTTTAAATCAAGATTTCATTATAACATAGTTTTTTTTTTTTTAATATATAGAATTTGAGTTTTGGAGGTAGGCAGACAAACAAAGGAATGCATTTTTTTTTTAATTCATTAGGTTTTCTCTTTTTTAAATTACCATATTATAACACATTAGAGACTAAAGAAGTCAATAAAGTGGACCTATAGATGTAATTTTACAAATTTCACAAACCTAGTATGATGATAAAAACCATTCGGATTACACAAGTTGCCATAAACCCACCGAGTTAGACTAAATCTTGTGTAGAAACAATCCATTTAAACACCCAAACCGGTTTAGGAGCTAAGTTTATGGTCCGACCGGCCGATCTAGGTTTAATAACTATGCCTATAATTAACTTTAGCTTCTTTTATATATATATATATATATATATATATATATAAAACTTTAATACATAATACTGGTATTGGTATTGGTAGTCATTTCAATTTGGCTATTGGAATGAAATGTGTATTTTCATAAACATGAAATCAAAATTTTGATAATTTAAAAAATTAGTTCACTCACAAATTTTAGTTTATATAACCATTGTTGATCCACACAAAGGTGGGCTGACAGCCCATAATATAAGTAGCCCATGGTCTAAATAATGGGCCTCACATTGAGCTTGAAAAATGAAAACTTAGGGTTGAGCCGTACGTGTAAAAACAAACAAGGAGCTTTATAGCTATTTCTTTCAAAATAAAAATTTTTATTTAAAAAAAAAAACCTGATATTAGGTGGCAACTACCCAACTAAATGCAAAATGCATTCCCTACCTAAAAAAAAAAAAAATGCCAAATGCATTTCCAGATACACAAACCTCACAGAAATGCTCTTACTACATCTAGGAATGCATTCCTGTAGTAAATTATACAACTTGCTACAATAAGATGTAAAATTAGAACCCTACTGTAGCAAGTTTTATAATTTCTTTGCTTTTTTTAAATTCCTTCTCTCTCCCAGTGTTGGTATGGCCGTGTGGGTTTTTTTTTTTGATAAAGTTGTTAGTGTGGGTTTTAATATATTTTTTTAATGGGATGGATTCTAAAATAAAGACTAGGATGTAGGATGTAGGATGTATTGTTTAAGTGAGAATGTAAATAGATAAAATGATTTTTTGGGGAGATAAAATGAATTTTTTTGCATTCTTGAATGGGAATGCTGAGCTAAACTCGAATTAAAATATTTAACTTTGAGCCATTCTCAAACTTAGTGGTTAAAAATTAGAAAATTATTAAGATTTAAATGAATCTTATGTGGCTTGATTAATGTGTATAATTTTTTTAATAGTCTATTAATTTATGAAAAAAAATGTTAAAGTAACAAACTTTTCAAAAATTGTTAATGTGGTAGGTGGTTATTAGTAAGTAAAAAAAGTGATGTTAAGGGTGAATTCAAATAAGAATCCGTAAGAATTTGCTACATCAATAATTTGTAAAAATATTGTAAAATAATTTATGCTTGTAGCATTACTCTTGATTTACAATAAAGTGTTCTGTGACTTTCAGTGACAAGAAAACTCCAATGTTAGTATTATACTGTTATCGACCAAGTTGGACTATTCCTTTTCATTTTGTTATGAGATCACCATTTTGGGTATTAAACAATAGCTTGTGTTAATTTCCTGAACCTTATTATAATTATTGAACTCAGATTTTCAGTATCTTGTTTTGTTTGCCTTTTTTGCCGAACAACATGATTTTTGGAAATATTTAGAAAAAAAAAAAAAAAAAAAGCAAAAGGTTAAACTTATTTAGTTGTGTAGTATGTTTTTTGGAACTCAAATTTGTCAAACTCCAATTCCAATTAAAACTCGAGTTTAACAAATTCAAGTTCCAAGCATTATGGCAATTTGATCAAATATAATGCTCGAAACTCGAGTTTGGTAAACTCGAGTTTCACTTGGAACTTGAGTTCCAAAAATATGCTACATAACTAAATAAGTTTGGTCAAATGTTATTTAGCAATTTTTTCCTGTTTTGTTTCTCGTGTGAAGGCTGTAACTGCTGCTATTTATACTTCTAAGAAATCCGACATCCCTTATATATTGTGCCGTATATCCTCGCTTTTTTGGTAGGTCTTGCTTAAAGGCATTTCTATAAGTTGCAACTTCCTGAACAAATTCGAGAAATTTTATCTCATATTGGCTGGTAACAGTTGCAGCCAAGGCAAGATGCAAACACCAGCAGATGAAATATGAGCTAAATGATCAATGCTTGTATAGAAATGGATAAGATGCCACAGACTGTTAATTATACTTAAAATTATTTCCAGTTTGATCTCATATATTTTCCCTGGTCGGCTAGAAGTCTAGAACCATATTAATTACAAAAAAATTCCCAATTTCAAAACCCTGCATACCATAGTTGTCAGTATTGTATGATACGCGATACGTATCATACGATACTTATCGTATCGTGTGTAAAAAGTTCTGTATCATATCGGCATATCATAAATGCTCATGAATCGTACGATACAATGTATGTATCGTATGAATCGTATTGTACGATACATAGACAAATGCTTTAAAATGAGATTTTTTGTTAAAATTTGTACTTTTATTTGAATCTTACAAGTTATTAGACTTGTTTTAAACACAAAATTATTAGGTTACTTATTTAACTTAATAAAATAATATATTCCTAAGTTTTTTTCTCTCTTTCTTCTACAAAATTTGAACTGCACAATACACACTTACACTTCACTTTAATATTTACAAATTTATTTTCTATATCATGAATAAGATATTAATTGAAAATATAATTATTTATATTTTTTTTTCACTATTGTTATAAGTTCAAGAAACTAGAATGCCAAGAAGATTTTTTTTAATTATTAAAATTAAAAAAAAAACAAGATATAGTAAATGTTAATGACGATGAAGAAAATTTTAATGAATAAATAAATTTGCAAAATAATAAACACGATGATAGTATTAACTTAGATGAGATTGATTAGCTAATATGATGAATATGATGAAAATAAATTAATTTTTGGGTCATTTGTTATATATTATCACTTTTAAATTTAAATAATTTGAATGTGTATGTTATAAATACGGCTAGTTTGATTTATTTAGTTAGCTTGTTAAATATTATTACATAAGTGATGAATAAATTAGTCATTAACTATATATATTCAAAATTTATAATAAATATATCCTTTAGATATGTATCTTTATAATATCTTATAAATTTTATTAAGTGTTTGTGTATCTTACAATACACGATATGATATGATACACGAGACAGAAAAATCAAAAATCGATTCACAATACAATTCACGTTTTGACAACTATGCTGCGTACAAGAAAAATGATTCAGAAATTTTTACCCTGCATTGCAGGGCTTCTGCTACAAACACCCTTCATAGGGAAAGAACATTTGAACTCTGCGTCTTTCCTCAAAACAAAGCATACACTTGATTTTATATGGATTATGGACCGCTCTTGAGGAATGAACGTCACGATAGTTGAGACGGGTAGTAACTTTGCCAATCAGCTATTTCTCTTTGATCATTCTCACTACGACTAAAATGGGTGGTGTCTATGTCAATCAGCTACTCCATATTTCCCCCAACCATGTTAACCTCTGCGACCACAGGCATGGAGACATTGTCCACTACTCCATTTCCACTATTTTCCTTAACAAACTTCTTGCGACAATTTCGTGAAAGATGCCCTTTCTTGCCACAATTGTGGCAGACTAAGGGCTTTCCATCCATTTCTTGTTCCCGCCTATTCCATCGCATGTTCGGGGGCTTTATATTGGGTCTAAATTTCCAGACTTGATTGCCTAACAGATTAGAAGAATCTCCTTGCTTGCCTTGGTTGCGAGTCTCTTCCTCAACCCTCAAATGATCCATCAACTTATAGAAAGGTATATACTCCTCACGCATCACCTTGATGCAGAAGTCCTTCCAAGATGGGGGAAGTTTGGAAATGATGACACTGACATGAAAGTTCTCTTCAACCAACATTCCAGCTGCAACAATAGAGTCAGCAATGCTGTTGAATTCAAGAACTTGTTCAACTATAGGCCTTTCTTCAACCATCTGGAAATCAATATACTTTTTAACTTGAGATCTCTTGGTTCCAAATTCTTCATAAAGATAAACTAACTCAAGTTCTTTCCACAGTTCTTTAGCAGTCCCAGCTCTCTTAGAGTATTTGTAAAAGAGAGGGTCAGATAGAGAGCTCAAGATGTTGCGACGACAAATGTAGTCATCTTTGACCCACTTTTGTTCATCAAGTTTTGCTTGAGCAATTTCTTCAGCGGTTGCTTCTGGGCTTAGAGTAACATTGGGGCATGGGTTGGCGAGTACATATGAAATCTTTAATTGTGTTAAGAAAGATTCCATCTGGCGTGCCCAGCAATGGTAATTCTTCCCATCAAAACGGTCAGTCTCAAAAGGAACTTCTTGGGGAGCAATATCACTCACTGTATTCGACAGATCTTCAATTTGTTTTCCATCAAGTTGGGATCTACATTTTATTGATTAGATAATTCAATTAGTAAATATAACTATGGCATGGCATGCTTGAGTACACACACACACACACACACACACACACACACACATACATATTTTAAATTGAGAAAGAGTCACATTCATCCGGAGGGTCTTGAACCTCCCTCCACCTTGCTCTTACAAGAGAGGGTGCTGTTTTAGCTAAAGCTATGCTCTAAAGCACATATTATGGTATCTTTTGCTTAGAACAACATTATTTACAGTTTAATAACAGATTTGTGGGCCTCAAATTCTAATTCATGAAACCATGCAGTTTCTCTACCTAATGGGAGAAAATTTTTGATGAGTTTTATGACAATCTATATTCAAAAGACCATGAGACGAACCTAAAACTCTAACAAGGTGCTCTCACCTTAACTTCAGTTCCATCTTAATAACAGCGTCCTCTATAGCAGGGACATTCTTTCTGAAGACAGACCATTGTTCAGGTGACAAACTAATTCCTGAAATATGACAGTACAGACAAAAGTTTGTAACATAAAAGCACTGCATTACAAACAAAGCATTGAGAATAGAAAATGCAACCAATTGATAAAATGTTTAAATTAGAATCAACAAACATTTGTAATCAAATTTATTTCTTAGATAAGTAGTAATCAAATTTGTACCTTATTGAAAAACTAAACACACAATTTATATCAATGAGGACCAAGTGCCCAAAGATAATCAAAGGCTCAGGCCGTGTGTGTGACCCTGGTGGGTAGAGAGAGAAGAATGGATAAGGTCAACCAATTAATCAAAGGATACCAAAACCTTGCAAACTACCTCAGCAACATCACACAGGAACTAGCATTGAAAGCAGAACATAAACTGTACCCTTGTTTTCTATTGTAGCATAGCACATAAATGAAGAGCACTTTATAACATGAAAGAGTTATTTCTTCAAGTGCTAAGAAGTAGTGCACATTGCTCTGGGTATAATTAAACAAAATAGCTTAGAATATAGACTGTCATCAGTTAAACTTCTGCGTAAACATTCCATCTCATTTCCCATATAAAATATAATTTTATTTAATTGCGCAAGGAAGATATATTTTAATTCTCTCAACAGCAAGGAATAACGATAAATTCAAATGACGATTATATTACAGCGAGCATATCAACAAGCAAAGACTACAAAGCAAACAGATTTATTAGAAGCAAAGAAGAACAGGTATAAAAATATGTACATCTTTCACCTTTGGCAGCAGGAAACTGCTTTCCATCCTTCTCATAAAATTCCCTGATTGATACCAAAGCTTTCCCTCTGAGATCTGAAATTACCACATTCCTCTTGTTTGATAGCTGAATCAAACAAACTGCCATTAACTAAGAGCATTGACAATAAATTTAAAAAATAAAATAAATGAAAACTATGGTTCACATCAGGTTTGGATCCTCTCCAATTCCAAACATAATTGCAGATGTCCAGTAAAAATCCAATAGTCCAAAACATGAGTTATGCTAGTACTGATCATGCAAAATATTTTAAGACACATTACACACTTGTATGTTTTTTTCTTCCTCTTAAATTTGTTTTCGTTTTTGTTTTTATGTTTTTTTTGTACATCTGGTGAGTGACCGATGACAAAGTTGATGCTGGAGCTTGCCAGGAGTTAAATTCCATTGATGCTGGTGTCCGTGAACCAGGTTGAACTTGTTGAGGAGGTGGTGGGCAACAATGCATCCAAGCCCTGTCCTATATCATTATCATGACTGTAATACACTAACACGCTAGCGTATTTGAGCAAATGCATTTCAAAATTGCCAGAAGAAAAAGCAGTAGGGAGCTAAATATAATGATTAATTATACATTTGAAATTGAATACACTTTTTTTTTTTTGGGGGGGGGGGGGGGGGGGGTGTCAAAAAACAACAATGGTGGTCTTAATCAAACATTTACAATAACTCACAGCATTCGGTGCTGGAATCCTGATTTGAAAGGGTCTGGGGTCATGTTGAGTGCCGCTGGTGAGTAGGGAAGTTAAACTGTTGTATTTAGGAGTGAAGAAGTTTTCTAATTATATATCTGAAATTGGAGAATGGAGATGATTCAAACTCATTTTACAACATAAAGATCACTCTGAACACCACATTACATTACATTAGGCTCTCCTCCTTTTATGATGTTACCCCCATCATATCTACTACTACTACAGATATCCATTAACTAGTTAAATAATAAAACTGAAAAGCATTAATAAAATGCCTTAGCTTTAGCTAACATGAAGTATTAATTTTGTAGTATAAATAAGAAAAGTAACCTAGGGATTCCAAAAATGACTAACTTTGTTGTCAACCTAAAACTAATAAAAGCAATACAATTTATTTATTTACTTTTCTTAATATCAAAAACAGAAATTAGGGATTTAAAAAAAGAGAAGAAAAAGAAAAAGAAAGCGAAATGATTATGAAGCAGTGAAGTTAAGGACCTTGCAAATAACACGGTCGCCTGCTCCTCCTCCATTAGAGTTAGGCCTGAGTTTGTTTTGGTCTTCATGATCATCATCATCATCAACATCGAGGTCGAGCAGGAAATTCTCGAGGACAGTCCGAACAAAGGCCTTGCGGAGGTCATTTTCGAAGAGGTCGATCCCAAGACGCTTGGAGGCCTGGAGTCGGAGCTTGAACTCAGTAATATGGTCGAGGTTGGAATTCCTCAGTATATCCACCACTGTTTTCTCGATCTTCCCTCTCTCTTCTTCATCCATCCTCCAACAAAAACTACTTTACCTTTTTCTTCCTTCAACTACTAAACTATGCCTCTGCCTCACCCTATCATCCAACTTTCTTTCCTTTTTTTTTTAATTTAAGCCTTCGCTCTTTCTCTCTTCGCCGGCGCAACAATAAAAAATTATAAATTAAAAAATACAAACACAAATAGGTTCCACCGAGATTTGAACTCGGGTTACTGGATTCAGAGTCCAATGTCCTTACCACTAGACCATGGAACCTCTTCCTGGAGTACCAGGTGCCAAATTTTTCAATTTATTCGTTTATTTTGTTTTTTTCACCACAACCGCAAGAAAAATAGTAATTGTTATTTTTATTTTTTATGTGTTTATATTTAGGATGTCCTACTTACTATTCAAACCCCTCTCCTTCAATCTTAGGAATTTAATAAACCATCTAAGTGGTCGGCAAGATAAATGAAATGGTAACTTGTACTTTACTTGTGGGGTCAATTATAGTATCTCATTAGGGGTGGCAAAATCCAACACGATCCGCGAACCCGACACGACTAACCCGTTTATAAACAGGTCATATGTTAAGGCTAAACGGGTTCGGGTCATATTTGGGTTGACACGACTGACCCGTTTATTAAATGGGTCATGTTCGTATTTAACATATTTAACCCGTTTGACTCGTTTGACCTGATTAGCTTATAAAGGCAATTTTACCATTTTACCCTTATAATCTAGGTATTTAAGCTTATCTATCATCTCTTCTCTTCAGTCAAAACCTAACCTCACGCCTCCCTCAGTCTATTGTCTCTTCGTCTTCATCATCAGTCTTTACTCCTTTGTCTCCAACTCTTCTTCTTCTCCTCAAAACTCCAACCGATTCTCTTTACACTTCTACAGATACAGATACATTGAATCTACAGTATAAAATCAAACCATGTCTCTCAATCCTCTACTCTCTCTTCCCCTCAAATCCCTAGCTGACCCTTTTAATTTCTCTACCCCTCAAAACCGTGGCTGGCCTCTCTGCTCTCTGTTTTTTCACGACTTCACAGCTTCACCGGTTCTCTTTCTTTAGCTTTCAACCACCGAATCCACTAGCAAGGTATATATGTTATATATTTTTGTTTTGTTTTGTTTTCTTACTAATGAAATTTTCAATAATTGTAGATCTTTTTTATTGTGTCAATCATTATCATGTTGATTGTTTAGTGCTAATAGTAGACTTGTTTGTTTGTTTGTTTTTTTTTTTTTTTTTTTTTTTTGTTGATTTTAAAATAATTGGGTCTTGCTCTGATTTCTTTTCAAGTTTCTTTGTATCTATCATCTTAAAATAAAATTATTGTAGATCCATTCCTTTATTTTGTTAATCACTATCATGTTGATTATTTTCTCTTTTTTAAAATAGAAGATAGAAATTTTATTACATTAAGTATAATAATCAGTACATAAGAACCATATACTGTAGAAATCAAACAACATAAGAACCAGATACAGGAGAAATCAAACCTATTTTGCAAAAAACAACACTACAGAAAAACTATGCAGAAAACTGATACTGCAAAAAAACAAACACAACAGAAAAACTGTGCAAAAAACTGATATGGTAGAAAAACAAACACAGCAAAAAAACTGTGCAGAAAAACAGACACAGAAAAAAACACAGCAGAAAAACTGTGCAAAAAAATAGACACAGAAAAAAAAACTGTGCAGAAAAACAGATTGCAGAAAAATCCATTTGTTTTTTGTGTTAATCACCATACTGCTGATTTAGTACTAATGGGAGATCTTTTTACTGATAAAAAAAAAAAAAGTAGATCTGTTTATCTCTTTTTTTATTTTAAAATAATTTGTCTTGCACTCTAATTTCTTTTCAAGTATTTTTTGTTTTAATCATCTTAAAATAAAATAATTGAAGATCAATTTGTATTTTGTGTTAATCACTATAATGTTGACTGTTTAGTACTAATAGGCATAGTAGATTTGTTTGTTTGTTTTGTTGATTTTAAATTTATTTGTCGTTCTTTATGATTTCTTTTCAAGTTTATTTGTTTTTGTCATCTTAGAATTATTAAATTTCTAATCAATAATTTTTCTTTAAATTGGCCTAGATGGAAAGTGATGAGATGATACCTATTGAAACTAAGTATGAAGGAGAGGACATTGACTTAGAAGATGAACTTGATGAAGTGGTTGAACTTCCTCTGCCAAAGAAGGCTAAAACTAAGTTTAAGAATAAGACAAGTAACAAAGACAACAAAAGGAGGAAGATTTCACATGTTTGGAGTTTCTTTGAGCTGCTTCCTACAAAATATGAAGAAAAGCCTACATGTAAATGCAAGAAGTGTGGAAAAGAATATATTGCTGCTAGAGCATACGGTACAGGAAATTTGAAGCGCCATTTGAGTGTATGTCCAAGAAAAGACACAAGGGATGTTGGCCAGCTTATACTTGGCCAAAATGCAATGTCTTTAAGTTCACCTAAATTTGATCCTGCAAAATTTAGGGACTTGTTATGTGCTGCTATTACAATGCATGAATTTACCTTTCCAGTTTGTTGAGTATGTTGGTATAAGGGCAATTTTTTCTTACTTGTATGTTGATGTCCCTAATATCTTTAGAAATACTGCTAAGAACGATTTGGTTAAGATGTATAAGAGGGAAAAAGAAAGGATGAAATCTATCTTGACATCTGCTCCTGGTATATTTTGTTTGACATCTGATTTGTGGACTTCTATAGCTACTGATGGTTATATGTGTGTTACAGCTCATTTTATTGATGCTAATTGGGTCTTACAGCAAAGAGTGTTGAACTTTTGTCATATGCCACCGCCACATAATGGTGTGTCTTTGTTTGAAAAGGTCTATAAATTGCTATCTATGTGGGGGTATTGAGAATGAGATTTTTTGTGTGACATTGGACAATGCTTCTTCCAATGATGTTTCTATTGACATGCTAAGAACTCAATTGATAAATAAGAAAGCACTTGTTTGTAATGGTGAATTTTTCCATCTTCGTTGTTGTGCTCATATTCTCAATTTGGTTGTACAAGATGGTTTGAAAGAAATTGATGTTGTTGTCCAAAAAATTCGTGAAAGCATTAAGTATGTAAGAGGTTCACAGCGGAGGAAAAAAAGTTTTTATGAATCTGTTAAGCAAATGGATTTGGATGGTAAGAAAGGTTTAAGGCAAGATGTGCCTACTAGATGGAATTCTACATTTTTAATGCTTCAAAGTGCTCTCTATTATCGACGTGCTTTTCAACACCTAGAGTTAACTGACTATAATTTTAAGCATTGTCCTACTGTTGATGAGTGGAAAAGGCAGAAAAATTAAGAAGTTCTTGGTTGTTTTTTATGATGCTACATTGGTCTTTTCTGGCACAAAATATCCAACAGCTAACTTGTATTTTCCACAAGTTTTTATTGTTTATTTTACCTTGAAGAAAGAAAGTGATAGTGAGGATGAGTATATGAGAAAAATGACAGATCAAATGCTTGTGAAATTTGAGAAGTATTGGATAGAGTTTAGTGTTGTGTTGGCCATAGCAGTGGTCTTGGACCCTAGGTATGAGCTTCCTTTTATTGATTGGTGCTATCAAAAGCTTTATGGGTGTGCTAGTTCACTCCAATATTTGAAGGTTCGTGAAAAATTATTTGCTATGTTTGGAGAATATGTGAGTAATGTTCCTACACCTTCAACATCTTGCGGAATGGCTTGTCAAGCAACTCAAGAAACTGAAGAACAATATGCTAATGAGGGATCTTTATCTATGATGCAAGTATGTTATTTTTTTATTATTCTTTTTTTTTAAATTTATATTATGACATTTATATTCTGCTTAAATTAATATTTATTACATTGTTTTTATATGTAGGAATTTGATTCCTTTCATAGTATGGATGTGGGTAGGCAAGCACAAAAAACACAATTGGAGCTCTACTTGGATGAACCAAGAGTAGATAGGAATGCAAAACTAGACATACTAGCTTTTTGGAAAGGAAATGAATTTCGGTATCCAAAACTTGCTGCCATGGCTCGTGATATTTTGGGCATTCCTATTTCTACGGTTGCTTCGGAATCCACTTTTAGTGTTGGGGGACGAGTCATTGATCAATTCAGGATTGCACTTAAACCTGATGTTGTGGAGGCATTGGTTTGTACAAGAGACTGGTTATATGCAGATATAGGTAATGTATTTTTTATTTTCATGTTAGCTGAATGAGTTTTAAGTTTTTTGATGATTTTTTTCTCTTTCAATGTTCTACTCCACTACCCATTTTATGGTCTGATTGATGTTATGAGTCATGGCAACAAGGTTTGATTGATGTTATGAGTCATGGTAGCAACTTATGGCCTAATCTCCAGTGAACTTACAGATTAAGGAAAGAATGAATATTGGCCTAATCAACTTTTTATTATATGTTCATGTTAAATGAAAATGTTATTGTTAATGCTTTGATTATCCACAGTTTCTAAATTTCTTATTTAAAATGCTTTGATAAGTTTTTAATGTTTCATTAAATTTTTTTGATGTAGAACTTGCACAATCACAATTGGAAGAGCTCACTGAAGATATAATGAACATGAATATCAATAAAGATGAGCACAAGGAAGACACCTCTTCAATGGAACCCTCAATGGATCCAGTCCTTTAATCAATGATGACTTTCACTTTTTGTTATGGCACTTGGATATTTGGACTTAGATTTTGCCATCATGGATATTTTGATATGCCATATATGTAATCATTCAGGTTTTTAATCTCATAATATGTAATGTCTTTAAAGTTTTTTATATGGCACTTGGATGCCGTGTAATAATTTTAGTTTTTTTTTATTATGGAACTTTGACATGTTATTGAATTTGATTGTATGGAGGTTGGAAGTTTTTGGACTAGTAATTTTATTTTGAAGGAATGAAAGAATATTTGCTTTCATTATTATTTGAATTTTTATTACTTGATTTATGGTTGAATTATAATTTTAGATATATGAGAGTTGATAACAGGTTATTAGGGTTAAGTTTAACCTATTAATTAAACAGGTTGTTCGGCTCAGCTAGGATTTATTATTCAAACATGTTATTAACAGGTCATTTGTGACAACCTTAATATGACCTATTAATTAAACGGGTTAAACGTGTCGTGTCGGGTAACCCGTTTAATAAACAGGTCGTGTTAGGGTTGAGGAATCCTGACCCGTTTATTAAACAAGTTGGGTTCGAGTTGACCCATATAACATAATACTTATAACTCAACCCGACACGAATCCAACATGTGAACACGAATTGCCACCCCTAGTATCTCCATTAAATTATAAAATTGTACAATTTAAGGTCTGTTTGGATATCGCTTATTGTTGAAAATTAAAAATTTAAAATACTGTAGCAAAATAATTTTAAATGTGTGAATAGTGCCGTAAGACCCAATTTTAAAGAAAAATTTCTGAAATCTGTATTTGCAAGTCTTGTGAATAGTACACAGAACCCACAGAAAAAACGCAAACGCGCATCTGCTTTCCTTTTCAGTACAATCCAAACTCAACCCTACTCAAGATTATTATAAAAATGATTTCATTTGTCCCCTTGGGGATATCTAAAAAATTCAGTTTCATATTAGTATGATTGAAATTTGTAATTACTTTAAATTTCCAGGATGCGTGTTGTAATAAATGACATCATGATTCATTGACACTATTTTAAAATTCAATTTGGGTTTGAAACTAATGATTAATGAACTTCATGCATATTTTTCTTCTAAAAAAATGAACTTCATACAC
This sequence comes from Lithocarpus polystachyus, assembly GCA_033629205.1. Classification (NCBI taxonomy): domain Eukaryota; kingdom Viridiplantae; phylum Streptophyta; class Magnoliopsida; order Fagales; family Fagaceae; genus Lithocarpus; species Lithocarpus polystachyus. The sequence goes on from CM066165.1 coordinate 64,578,065, forward strand.
TCATTAATTAATTTGGATTTTTTAGGTTGTGTTTGGCATTAGTTGAAAAAACTAGCTTTTTTTATTATTTAACTTTTTTTTTTCTATTATTCAGCTTATTTTTGTTACTATTCATGGGTCTCATTACACTTTTTTGTAGTATTCACAGGTTTCACTATTTTATTTCAGTTAACTTTTAGAATAAATAAGCTTTCCCAAACAAATACTTAGAATAAATAAAAAAATCTGGTGTAACTCACATGATTTTAAATTATTCCTAATATCTTTGCCTGATTTAGGAGCTTAAACACCTTGTATTTTTCAATTTACCATAAATAGGAGCAATGCATTGTGCATATCATTCTTTGAAGTAGGAAGCCACAGAAGGCCATCACTGGCGTGCCTTACCAACCTAACAACTTATGAATAAAAGTCGTTCTCCATGATTTAATTTAATTGTGTGAAAGAAAAGCAGCCAATAAAGAGTTGGCACCGGGGGGGGGGGGGGTGGGGGGGGGGGGGGGGAGGAGGGGAAGAAATGCATATGTCATTTCTTTGAAGTAGGAGACCATAGAGCACCATCATCGCATAGAGCGTGCCTTACCAACCTAGCAACCTCTCCAACTCTCAATTTAGCTCCATGAAAGTAAAGCGGCCAATAAAGAATTGACATTTCTAGATATAAAACTGGTTGAATAATTGGTAAATCATTCACGAAATCGACGTGTAACATTATATTATACAACAATAACCTTTGCATGTAAAGATTTTGATAAATAATAACCACTCTTTTGTACTCCATAATTCAAGTATTTATAGGTTTAAACAAATTCAACTTTTTAAGTAACTGAAAAGATACTAAAAAAATTCGGCCGTAATGGAATCTGATGGGATTTGTTAGCTGAAGAAATTGGCTAAATCCATGGATTTAGTTACATTTACTTCAACCTTCCTTTGTGTAGCTCTCATCACCAATTTCATATACAGAAGGTTGTTATTGCATGATAAAACAAAAAGACTTCCACCAGGTCCACCAAGATTGCCCATATTTGGTAACCTTCTCCAATTAGGAAAACTCCCTCACAGGGACCTAGCCTCTCTATGTGACAAATATGGACCCTTAGTGTACCTTCACTTGGGTAGCATTGATGCCATCACCACCAACGACCCTGATATCATACGTGAAATTCTAGTTCGTCAAGATGATGTGTTTGCATCCAGACCTCAAACTCTTGCTGCAATTCATTTAGCATATGGGTGTGGGGATGTGGCACTAGCCCCATTGGGTCCGAATTGGAAGAGAATGAGGAGAATTTGCATGGAGCACTTGTTAACAACAAAGCGGCTCGAATCATTTGCTAAGCATCGTGCTGAGGAAGCACAACATTTAGTTTGTGATGTTTGGGCTCGAGCTCGAACTGGTAAGGCTGTAAACTTGAGGGAAGTGTTGGGTGCCTTCTCGATGAACAATGTTACTAGGATGTTGCTAGGGAAGCAATATTTTGGTGTTGAATCGGCTGGCCCTCAAGAGGCTGTGGAGTTCATGCATATAACCCATGAGTTGTTTTGGCTATTGGGATTGATATATTTGGGTGATTACTTGCCATTTTGGAGGTGGGTTGACCCTTATGGCTGTGAGAAGAAAATGAGGGAAGTGGAGAAGCGAGTTGATAATTTCCATACGAAGATTATAGCAGAACATAGGAGGGCAAGGGAGAGAAAGAGAAAGGGAAAAGACCAGGATGATGGAGAATTGGATTTTGTTGATGTCCTACTTTCCTTGCCTGGTGAAGATGGAAAACAACACATGGATGACAGAGAAATTAAAGCTCTAATTCAGGTGATCTATCTATATTTCTTAAAATCCATTTTACTATTCTTTTTTTTCCACCCAATTTTCCAGCATTCTTTACTTGGTATTTTGGATCTAACAGTATTGTTAACTTTGGTCGATGATTCTATGTGACATAAAAAAGCTTTTATTTGCTGTGAGTTTTTCTTATAAGTGAGATAAACTTACTATCGTAAAAACTTCTTTTTGGCCCTTGGGAGATAACCGGTAAAATTTGAACGATCTATGTTTTCTTTTTCTTTTTTTTTTTTTTTTTCTTTTTTTTTTTTTTTTTTTTTTTTTGCTGAATTTTGTTAACGATCTATGTAAGAACTTCATTTGACGTACACATACATTATGACAAGAACAATTTCAAACTTATCTTCATTCTAACAGAGTTATCATTAATTGATCATTTTCTTACGTCTACTTCAAAAAAAGGGTAATTTTCATCTACTTCAATTACTTTTTTTAGAGAACTTCCTACTGTTAGGGACAACGCAATGGCAGAGCCAAAAATTTAGGTCGGGGGAGCAAGATTAGAAGTAAAAAACTAATCTAAAAAAATTAATCAATATTGATAACAAAATAAATAAACAATTATATGCTAATGTAATTGTCATATAGTATACGTTTGGATAGTGCTTATTTTGCTGAAAACTGAAAACTGAAACTGAAAACTGAAAAAAAAAATTAAAAAATATTTTTTTTTACTGTTTGATACAGTGTTTATCACTGTTCATTGGCCTAAAATCACTGTTCATGGCCAATGAACAGTGACAAACACGCTGAATTAAAAAAAAAACTCCACAGAATCTAACACAAAATCTGAACTTTAATTTGTCTTTTTACACCTAGCTTAATTTACTCAATTGTCCTCGATAATTTTTTATATTTTAAAATCGCTGCATAATTTGTTCACGCTTAATAATCTTGAATATATCTTTCCTATTTCATTTAGCTATAGGATTTTTTTTTTTAATTTTTTAATCATTATTAGGTGGGTCTCATTCTCACAGGATTTCCTATTTACTTATAGCAGTATCCTGACTTGTGTGGTTCCTATTTCATTTTGCTGTAGAATTTTCTTTTATTTTATTTTTTTCAAATCATTATTAGGTGGGTCTCCTACGTGATTTCCTATAGCAGTAGAATCTGCTTTTTGTGCACAACTACGTCTTCTTTTGTTAGGAAAGGCATAATGATTTATGTACTATATTAGCAGTGAAAATATTTGGAAGTTCAGGTGGCACTCCTCCCCCCCCCTCTGGCGAGGACAAGTAGAAAAGTGTGACTTGCAGCTATAGTGCCACTCAACAAAAGCTAGATTAAAAATAGTGGAATGCCATGGAAATTTATTCTTAGTCCAAATTACAAAATTATTATTTCACCCTAAAATGTTCACACTCTGTACACACATGTAAAATATAGATGTTAGGTATCCATATTTTTTAAAAGGAGTATGAAAATTGTTGATGCTTCCCAATTAGCAATCTAGATTTCAACATAATTATTGGTAAGTGTGTCAAAAATATATGGTTCTCATATTAAACACTGACCAAATGCTTGGCATTGTATAAAGGACATGATAGCTGCTGCCACAGACACGTCAGCTGTGACCAGTGAATGGGCAATGACCGAGGTGATCAAGCATCCACGTGTCCTTAGAAAGATCCAAGAAGAGCTCGATTCTGTTGTGGGTCCCAATCGAATGGTCTCCGAATCAGATCTACCGCATCTAAACTACTTACGTTGCGTCGTTCGTGAAACGTTTCGCATGCACCCAGCTGGGCCCTTTCTAATCCCACATGAATCAGTGAGTGCCACGACCATAAATGGCTATTACATCCCACCCAAGACACGCGTCTTCATCAACACACATGGGTTGGGTCGAAACACTAAGATTTGGGACAACGTGAATGATTTTCGACCCGAAAGGCATTGGCTAAGTGATGGAAGTCGAGTCGAGATTAGTCACGGTATTGATTTCAAAATACTTCCATTCAGTGCTGGGAAAAGAAAGTGCCCCGGCGCACCGCTTGGGGTGACTTTGGTTTTGATGGCTTTGGCTCGATTATTCCACTGCTTTGATTGGACCCCGCCAGAAGGGTTGAAGCCCGAAGATATAGATACTAGTGAGGTGTATGGGATGACTATGCCCAAGGTCGAGCCCTTGATGGCCATTGCTAGAACACGCTTGGCCGACCATATGTATCTCTGAATAATTATGTCAGATGACCTTGTCCATTTGTATGTCACACACAGGGTGTATGAGAAAGTTAAACAAAATGTTGTTTTTTTTCTTTCTTTCTTTTATTTTTCCTCTAAATAAGAATTTAATAATTACTCCGTTAGTTATTAATGTCTAATTATGCTAGGGTTTTCTTTTAAAAATTTTAATTTTAATAATGACAAGGTTTTAATGGATGGTTTAAATATAAAATAGAATTTAAACTGAATTAAAAATTATATATAAATAAAATAATCATGTGTAAAATTGCGCACAACTACCCAATTGGCATTTAATGTGATAAGAGTTAACTCTCGACGGGAATCCTCATTACTCTAAAGGCACACCTAGAGTGACAAAGTATGCTAAAACTGGTCACATCCGCTAAAGTCCAAAATAGATAGGCAATGATGGGTTTTTTAAGATCAGCATGTGCCAATTGAGGGTATAAATACTCCTATTTAACATCATTAAGAGGTATGCATATTTTGATCCCGTATTTCATCGCATTTATTTGTTCACATTATTAAGAGTTTGTTTGATATATGTATTTAAATAATAATTTTTAATTTTTTTTAAAAATATATAAGTAAAAAAATATATAAAAATACATATAATGTTATTTAACAACTGAAAACATATATTTAAGTTTATATACCAAACACGTCAATTCTTTGGAGTGCTCACTAGTGCTCCTACAGCGGTGCCATTTTTATTTTTGTAGGTATTAATGTAACTAGTCTTTTGGAAAGCTTCCCTGAAATACCCTTCACCATATTTCCACTCACCTGCAGTGTTTTTTTTTTTTTTTTTTTTTTTTTGAATCCACTCACCTGCGGTGTTTATATGTTCATATATTGACATACAAATAGACCGTCTCTCTAATTCGATGAATCATTTGTATTCTATTTATATCATCAACAGTAGAGCCAAGAATTTATATTTGGAGGTTATATATAGCTTTTTTACTTTTTTGGTATGAAATGTGATGAGGATAAAAACTCCTACTAGACGCCGGCACCCTGTGAGGGATGACAGTTCGGCGTATGATGACGGACACTAGACCCTGACGACGCGACCCGTATCTAGGGTGACGGGAGAGACCGCAACGGGAAGGACATGGGGGCACCACAGCCTGTCTTGCCACGTACGCTTCCCCAAGAAAATGAATCTTGCCGCATACGCTATTACTTGGACAGGTGTCTCGCGCAGCGCAACCATTCCCAAAGGGATGGCTTGTCCAACACGCTTGGTTGCCCAACGAGAATCTTACCCTCCACGCTACTCAGGGGTATTTTCGGTAAAAGTGATATCTTCTCCAGCACGCCTTGGTCAAGGGCCCCTGCTACTACTATAAATACTTCCACGCCCTCCAAAATTGAGGTACGCATGCTTCTACCCCGACTCTGGCACTCTGGAGTTGTAAGCAATACTAACTTAACCTTCGGAGGGTCGTTGGCCGGTACCATGCCGGTGCCTCCCTTTGAAGTTCACTCTTCCTGTGCAGGATTGCCCGAAGTACGTGAAGACCTCGCAGCTTACTGAGCCGATTCTTGGCATCATCAGTTGGCGCCGTCTGTGGGAAGCGCACGCGAAGACTGTGTTTTGTGCTTTCCGGACAAAAAGTTGCATGGTTCTCACATGTTCGAGGGCAACAACCATGAACGATCAAGGCAACGAGCAACGTACCACGGCACTCGAGAGGCAGGTCCAGACTCTGGCAGCCGCGGTGGAACGCCTCACAAAACGTAACAATGACTTGGAAGAACAGCTACAACGGAGGAACGCGACGCTTGATAACCAAGGAGAGAACCAGGAGGAGAGCAGTGTCGAGGACAGGAACCGTGAAGGCCCTGAAGGAAGCAATGCCTTGAGCCGACCCGAAGGACAGGAGACGAACTGTCCGTCGGCCGAGGGCACTATCCCATCTCACATCGCCGCGGAGATGCAAATGATGAAGGAGCGCATGGATTTCATGATGAACGCCCTCAAAGGGCGAGTATCCAGCGACCTCGATGACCTCGTCCACCGCACGGATTCCCCGTTTACAACACCTGTCATCTTGTTCCCTACGCCGCCGAAATTCCGCATGCCCCAGGTGGAAAGCTACGATGGGTCCAAGGATCCGCTGGACCATTTGGAGTCCTTCAAGACGTTAATGCACCTACACGGCGCACCAGACGAAATCATGTGCCAGGCCTTCCCAGCAACGCTAAAAGGTCCCGCTAGGACCTGGTTCGGCAGATTGACGCCCGGCTCTATCGGCACCTTTAGAGAGCTGAGCGCTCAGTTTGCCTAGCAGTTCATTGGAGGACACAGGCACAAAAGGTCCACCGCGTGCCTGATGAACATTAAACAGCGGGAGGATGAGACGCTGAGATCCTATATAGCCCGTTTCAACAGAGAGGCGCTGTCGATTGATGGAGCGGACGATAGAATACAAGTCGCCGCATTCACAAATGGTTTGCGGAAGGGTAAATTCTTGTTCTCTTTGTACAAAAATGACCCGAAGACAATGTCGGATGTGTTTTACAGGGCAACAAAGTACATGAATGTCGAGGATGCATTACTGGCCAGGGATGAGAAGCCTCCCAGGAAGAGGGAGAGACAGGAAGACACACAACAAGATAAGGGGCGAAAGGCGCCTCGGATCGGAGAAGGCCGGGACACCAGACGCCTGAAGCCCCCCACCGGGAAGTTCACAAACTACACCCCATTGACGGCTCCGGTTGACCAGGTCCTGATGCAGATCAAGGACGACGGGTCCTTGACGTTTCCGAGAAAGTTGAAAGGGAACCTGGACAAACGTTCCAAAGACAAATATTGCCGTTTCCACCGAGACCACGGCCACGACACCGTCGATTGCTACGATTTGAAGCAGCAGATTGAAACCCTAATCAGGCAGGGGAAGCTGCAGAGGTTCGTCAACAAAGAAAGGGCGAAGGCGCCTCGACAGGAACAGGTCCCCCACCGGGACAATGAGCGTCCCAGACCATCTATAGGGGACATAAGGATGATCGTGGGTGGTACATCGGCCGTCGGCTCAACAAAGAAAGCTCTGAAATTCCACCTCAGAGCAGTTCAGAATGTTCAGGCTGCGAGCTTCTCTCAGAAGAAGCCGCGAATCAACAGCCCCACCATGGAGTTCACAGAAGAGGACGCCCAACACCTCCATCACCCACACGACGATGCCCTTGTCGTCGACATCCGGATAGGGGACTATAATACCTACCGGGTCTTAATCAACAACGGAAGCTCCGCGGATATCCTCTACTACCCCGCGTTCCAGCAAATGCGGATTGACAAAGAACGCTTGGTCCCCACCAAGGCCCTGCTCACCGGATTCGGAGGGACAAAAGTCTACCCCCTCGGCTCGATAACATTGCCCGTCACCATCGGGGAGTACCCTCGGCAGCTAACCAGGAACGTCACCTTCCTAGTCGTTGATTGTTCCTTCGCATACAACGCAATCATAGGACGACCTACCCTCAACACCTGGAAGGCTGCAACCTCGACCTATGCCTTAAAGGTCAAGTTCCCTATAGAGCACGGGGTAGGAGAGTTATGGGGAGACCAAGTGGCCGCACGAGAATGCTACGTCGCAATGGTGGATATGAATAGCCAACTACAAACGATGAACATAGAGCAGAGAGCAGGGGCAGAGCCTGTGGAGGAGCTTGAGGAAGTAATTCTCGACGAGTCAAGGCCTGACAGAACCACCCGGATCGGTTCCCTCAACAGCACGGCAGCTCGCCAGGCACTCGTGGCTTTTCTCAAGGAAAACCAAGACGTATTTGCCTGGAGTCATGAGGATATGTCGGGGATCGACCCTTCCGTCATGGTGCACAGGTTGAACGTGTCACCTACTTACAGGCCTGTACGACAGAAGAAGAGGGTGTTCGCCCCAGAGCGCGACCAAGCGGTAGCAGAGGAAGTCGACAAGTTGCGAGAAGCAGGTTTCATTTGGGAAGTATATTACCCCGACCGATTGGCCAACGTGGTGATGGTCAAGAGGGCTAATGGGAGGTGGCGTATGTGCGTAGATTTCACGGACCTGAACAAAGCCTGCCCCAAAGACAGTTACCCCCTTCCCCGAGTCGACACACTGGTAGACTCCACGGCCCGATACCAGCTCCTGAGCTTCATGGATGCCTTCTCAGGGTACAATCAGATCCGAATGGACGAGCCAGATCAAGAGAAGACCTCGTTCGTCACCAGCCAGGGACTGTTCTACTACAAGGTGATGCCGTTCGGACTAAAAAATGCGGGCGCCACCTACCAAAGACTCATGAACAAGATGTTCGCCGACCAGATAGGGAGGAATGTCCAAGTATACGTCGACGACATGCTGGTGAAGAGCAGGAAGAAAGAGGATCACTTGGAGGATCTCGAAGAAACGTTCAGAACCCTCCGCTCCTACAACATGAAGCTCAACCCGTCGAAATGCGCGTTCGGAGTGACTGTCGGAAAATTCCTCGGCTTCATGGTGTCTCAGAGAGGCATCGAGGCCAATCCGGACAAGATCCGAGCCATAATGGAGATGGCCCCTCCGAAGAGTACAAAAGAAGTCCAGAGCTTGAACGGCAAAGTGGCCGCCCTGAACAGGTTCGTGTCCAGAGCTACGGACAAGTGCCTCCCGTTCTTCCGCACGCTGAAGAAAGCTTTCGAGTGGACGAATGAATGCCAGAAGGCGTTCCAAGAACTGAAGTCCTATCTCTCCTCGCCTCCATTGCTGAGTCCATCGCAGCTAGGGGAGGAGCTCTTCCTCTACCTAGCTGTCTCTCCCGCGGCCCTCAGTGCGGCCTTAATCAGAGAAGAGGACGGGGTCCAAAAGCCCGTGTACTACGCCAGTCGGGCGTTTCAAGGAGCGGAAGGAAGGTATCCGCCCATGGAGAAACTCGCCTTCGCCTTGGTCACTATAGCAAGGAAGCTTAAGCCGTACTTTTAAGCCCACACGATAGTCGTCTTGACCGACAAACCATTACGACGGGCGATGCACAATCCTGAGGCTGCTGGCCGCCTTGCCTTATGGGCGATAGAGTTGACTGAATTTGACATTAGATACCGCCCACGCACCGCCATTAAAGGGCAAGCAGTGGCAGACTTCATTGCCGAATTCACAGGTGGAGTCGACCAGGGGGCAAGTGACTACCCCCCATGGAGTATACACACAGACGGGTCGTCAACCAGACAGGTCGGCGGTGTAGGTGTCGTCCTTCAGTCCCCCGAAGGAGACCAAATAGAATGCATGATCCGCCTGGACTTCCCCACCACCAACAATGAGGCGGAGTATGAAGCCCTGATAACTGGTTTGGACCTCGCCAAAGCGGCAGGAGCAGCCCGCGTCATAGTCTCTTGCGACTCCTAGGTCGTCGTCAATCAAGTAAACGGAGACTACGAGTGTAGAGGCGAGAAAATGAAAAAATACAACTATCAGGCAAGGAGAAGAGTAGATAAGATGAAGGCGGAGATAGTCCAAGTCCCCAGAGAAGAAAACGAGCAGGCCGACCGCCTTGCCAAAGCCGCCTCTTCGGAGAATGAGGCCGCCACTAATGGTGTGCTCTCTTTTATACAGGTTGCTCCGATAATTGACACTGTCGGTGTGCAGGAAATAGGCTCTGAAAGTGATTGGACCGCACCCTTAATTTCCTATCTGAAGAATGGCACCCTGCCCGACGGAAGAGAAGCCGCTCGAAAGCTGAAGGTCCGAGCGGCAAGGTTCGTATTGATGGAGGACGTCTTGTACAAAAGGGGCTTCTCTCGCCCATACCTAAGGTGTTTGGGTTTCGAAGAAGCAAACTATGTCATGAGGGAAGTGCACGAAGGGATATGCGGAAACCATTCAGGGTCGTGGTCATTGACGCATAAGCTGATCCGGGCAGGATACTACTGGCCGACCATGAGAAAAGACACGCAGGCTTATGTCAAGGCTTGCGACAAGTGCCAGAGGTTCAGCAACATCGTCAAGCAGCCCCCCGAAGAGCTGACCCCCATGACGGCCTCATGGCCATTCGCCCAATGGGGACTAGATATCATGAGCCCATTCCCAACAGTGGTGCGACAGCTAAAGTTCCTTGTGGTAGGCATAGACTACTTCACGAAATTGGTGGAAGCTGAAGCATTGGCCACCATCACAGAGAAGAACATACGAAGCTTCGTTTGGAAGTCTATTATATGCAGGTTCGGAATACCCAGGGTATTAGTCTCCGACAACGGCAAACAGTTTGACAATGGTCCCTTCTGAGAGTTCTGTGCGCAGCTGGGAATAAAAAATCATTACTCTTCCCCCGCCTACCCCCAAGCCAACGGTCAGGTCGAAGTAACGAACCGATCCTTGCTCAAGATTATCAAGACTCGGCTCGAGGGGGCAAAAGGGATATGGCCTGAAGAGCTGCCAAGCGTATTATGGGCATACAGAATGACAGCAAGGACCCCCACAGGAGAAACACCGTTCAGGCTAACCTACGGAAGCGAGGCAGTCATTCCGGCCGAAATGGAACTCACAACCTACAAGGTGAACACCCATGATGAAGGCAGGAACAACGAAGCCTTGCGCCTGCAGCTTGACTTGATCGACGAAGACAGAGTAGCAGCAGAGCAAAGGTTAGCCCGGTATCAAGATCGCATGGCTAAGCACTACAACTCCCGAGTCAGACACAGGGAATTCCGGGTCGGTGACCTCGTCCTAAGAAAGATCATGGGCGCTGCTAGAGACCCAACCCAAGGAAAGCTCGGCCCTAATTGGGAAGGGCCCTACCGAATCACAGCATGGCAAAGGAAGGGCACCTACCATCTGGAAACACTGGAGGGACAGAAGCTGCACCACCTGTGGAATGCCGAGCACCTACGTAAGTACTACCAGTAAGAAAGAATGGCAGCCCCCTACTTGTAACTAGTCTGTAATTGATCTACTTTAATGTATTCCTGGGGCTCAAAGGGCATGTTTTCCCCCTTCTAAAAAAATTGTGCAAGGCATACAGAGGTTTATTCAAAGTCTCTTCTACTTACTATTAAGTGTTGAACATCAGAAACTTGCAAAGTATTAAAGCCTTAGCATGAAATCCGTTCAAGCATAAAAAGCTGACGGTGTCGAAGCTGACGGCTCCATTCTACAGGCATAAAAGCGTCAGGCACCCATGCTGACGGCTTAAAAGCCACCACATTTTCCTAAATGGAAAGCCAAAAAGCCTAAGTCTAAAAGACGACGGCCTACGGTGGACGATGGCATAAAAGAGTCAAGCACCCATGCTGACGGCTTAAAGGCCACCACATTTTCCTAAATGGAAAGCGAAAAAGCCCAAGTCTTAAAGACAACGGCCTACGGTGGACGACGGCATAAAAGCGTTAAGCACCCAAGCTGACGGCTTAAAAGCCACTGCGTTTTCCCAAATGGAAAGCCCAACAGCCAAAGTTTAAAAGACGACGGTCTACGCTACATGACGACATTAAAGCGTCAAGCACCCATGCTGACGGCTTATAAGCCACCACGTTTTCCTAATTGGAAATCCCAAAAGTCCAAGTCTAAATGTCGACGGCCTAAGCTAGACAACAGCATAATAAAGTCAGGCACACGATGCTGACAGTGCTCTAAGGACGATGGGCCTAAAAGTCCACAACGTTGTTCAAATGGTACTTCAGGCAGACTATGCCAAAATCACGACTGCCCTATAGTGTTGACGGTTCCACGAGAGCCAAATGCACACAAAGGAAACCATTCATAAAAGCTTAAAGTAAAAAGCAGGAATAAGCATGAAATAAAAAATGCATTAATGAAAAGCCTTAAACGGCAACATTGTTCACAAAAAAAAAATATATAAATAAAAATACACATTGAAAAAGCCATGAAAGGCGACCGTCCACAACGGACAAACAACTGAAATCTCTACAAACACAAGGTCACTGGACGGGAGAATCGACAATCTTCACGACAACTTCGTCGTCCTGAACTTGAGCAGGATTGCCAGCATCTGCCCCGTCATCATCCTTCCCGTCGCCTTTGTTGATTGCGTCATCATCAAATAGTCGCTCCATATTCTCAGAGGCGGCGGGGAGGACGGAGGTTTGTGCCTGGGCCTCACTGATGCCGACATTGGAGAGGTCAAGCTCTAGATACAAGGCCTTCACTTGACGGAGGGCATCATCGAAACCATCCGCGAAGGTACTGCCCAACTCCGTCAAGTAGGCTTCGGAATCACGGTACTCTTTGATAGAGTCCTCGCCAGCCTGACAGAGTTGGTCCCTGACGGATGAAACCTCAGCCTCCTTGTCAGCCAGGACCTTCTGTAGCGTACCCAGTTGCTTTTCCAGCTCCGTCCTTTCTCGCTCAGACAAGGAAAGCTTCTTCTCCATCTTCACCTTCCATGCCTTGTACTGCAGGAGCTCGTCCTCCGTCTCCGTTGCCTTCTCCAGTAGACGGCTCATGGCCGTCTCCTCATGGACACAACGGTCCATTAAGCCCTTCATCATGACAACGGCCTAGAAATCGAAAACACCAAGTCAGCATGACGGGAGAAGATAAGTATGTATTCAAAAAGATTGAGGACGACGGAAAATTGCTTACTTGGGCCAAGTTGAAAAGGCCCGTCTCACCCATGGCCTCTGTGGAATGATTCCCGATGTCCTCATAGTCCTCTACCGTCAGTATTGAGGACAGCTTCTCGATCGCGTACTTTGAATCCTCATGGAGGAGGACGGGTGGCTTCTCGACGGCAGGTATCGGGCCACCCGTCATGAGGCCCGTGCCCTTTCCGTGCTTCACGGGGGCTTTCTTCACCTCCGCCTCAAGGCCGACCACTGTCTCTGTGGTAGCCTTCAGCTTCTTGGGGTGACGATCCCCCTCCTGGTCGGTCTTCCTCTTTGCGGCGGGTGGTTTGGGCCCGTCCGTCCCAGCCCCTTGAGCTTCTTTCTTTTTCGCAGCTGCCTGCTGCCTGATGAAGGCTCTCCTCTTTGCCTCGTCCATCTCTACAAAAGCAGACGGTACGTTAGTTAATAGCAAAAAGAAAAAACTTGAAATTTAGGTGAACGGAGTCACGTGCTCGGACTTGTGTTTTGTACTTCAATGCCTCCTTGGACGGCTCAGGCTCATCACAATGCCAACAAATTGTCTTCAATGTCACAAGTGTGGCCCAAGACCTGTCCGTCAGCTCACTTTTTTGGAAAATCTTCTCCAAAAAGCTCCAATCCTCGATAGAAACTTGTGGACGGTTCTGGGCTGCACAGGAGGACGGTCAGAAACCAATGATGTTTACAACAGAGGAAGAAGGAATGTGAATGAAAATATACCAGACGGGGGTAAAACACCCCATGTGGTGTCGACGGGCATAAACTCGGTCTCATCAGGACTGCCCATCCACTCGTCCCCGTCCATAAAGAAATACCTAGACTTCCAGTCCCTATTGGAATCTGGAGTATCACTCACCAACCTCAGCAACGGGCTCCTTGCCACGAAGCTGTACATCCCCCTTGACTTTACTATCTCTACCAGACGGTAGCAATGAAAAAACTCCTCCACTGTTAGCCTCTTTTTCCCCTTTGAATATGATCCGTACAGAACCTCCACCCCGAGGAAGATCCTCCAGGCATTCGGAGAAACCTGGTTGACGGATAATCCTAGGTAATGAAGGAGGTGACGGTGCAGCTTGGTCAAGGGGAATCTCAGCCCCGCCTTGAGCATCTACTCATAGATCCCGACACCCTTGACCCCATGATAATAACATCTCTCTCCTGGGTGGGGTAGACGGATGGGCACGTTGGCGGGTATCTGGTACTTACTCCTAAGTGTTTTAAAATGTGACTCTCTTATGGTGGACGTAAAGTCGTTCACCGTCCACAGCGAGAGCATGATGAACTTCCTCATCCCATCACTTCCTATGACGGACTGAATTTGTTCATCCTCCCCTACCCCATCACTAAGATTACTTTCCGTCCTACCATTACTCGACGAAGAGGAGGATGTAGACGAGCTATCTTCTGTTGAAGTTGAAGGATCCTTTGGACCCGACAGATTAACTTCATCATCGCCCGCTCCCTCGCGGACAAACGATTGATTACTGGACGCACTAGACATCTACACCTACATACGATGGAAAACCCTAAGTCCCAAACTGCCCTAAAAAAGGTGACTGACGGTGGTAAAAATGAGCGAGGCAATGATGAACACTTACCAGTTGTTCTCGGTGATGGAGGGTGACCCGGACGGTTGCGATGACGCGACGGACGACTATGTTGACGGATTAAATTCTCTTCTTGACTGGGTGAACGGCTGCGCTCTGATCTCTTAATTTCGATAAAAAGTGAAAATGAGGGAAAAGAAGAGAGGCTTATATATGAGGGAGAGCACGGAAGGCGAGGGGACGCCTCGTTTTTGGCATACTGGCATTGAGCCGACGACACGTGCCCTGCATTAATTACCCGGCATTAATTACTGAATGACAACCTGAGCTGGAACCGTCATCCCATTAGTCCGTCTTCTTCGTGTTCACGGACTGATGGGCTGAGGGGGCACCTGATGAGGATAAAAACTCCTACTAGACGCCGGCACCCTGTGAGGGATGACGGTTCGGCGTATGATGACGGACACTAGACCCTGACGATGCGACCCGTATCTAGGGTGACGGGAGAGACCGCGACGGGAAGGACATGGGGGCACCACAGCCTGTCTTGCCACGTACGCTTCCCCAAGAAAATGAATCTTGCCGCATACGCTACTACTTGAACAGGTGTCTCGCGCAGCGCAACCATTCCCAAAGGGATGGCTTGTCCAACACGCTTGGTTGCCCAACGAGAATCTTAACCTCCATGCTACTCAGGGGTATTTTCGATAAAAGTGATATCTTCTCCAGCACGCCTTGGTCAAGGGCCCCTGCTACTACTATAAATACTTCCACACCCTCCGAAATTGAGGTACGCATGCTTCTACCCCGACTCTGGCACTCTGGAGTTGTGAGCAATACTAACTTAACCTTCGGAGGGTCGTTGGCCGGTACCACGCCGGTGCCTCCCTTTGAAGTTCACTCTTCCTGTGCAGGACTGCCCGAAGTACGTGAAGACCTCGCAGCTTACTGAGCCGATTCTTGGCATCATCAAAATGTAAAATAGTAATGTACAATACTTTATAACTAAATAGGTATAAAAAAGTATATTTTATTAAAATTAAACAATCATTCAAATGTCAATACATAAAAAAAATATATAATAAACAACAACTAAATACATGTGTATATATTATTTATAATATATTGATGATTATAATAATAAATAATATATTATAAGGAATTTAAAAAATAAGGCACTGAAAAGAGAAATTAAAAAAAAAATTTAAAACAAAAAGAATACAAATACCCAGAAAGTGTCAGAAACTTATGAGTCAGCCAGTCTTAGAGCATTCACATCAATTGGTGGATACTCTTCTATAATCCAAAAATTCATTCATTTTACACATTTTGGCAAAAAAAAAAAAAAAAAACTCCCACATCAGCTCGTGTAAAACTGTGTAAAGTCTTCTAAAAATTTCCATGAACTACAGTAATTATGCAAATTTACACGGAAACTGTAGCATGTGTATTTAATATTTTAATAGTTTTTTCTCTCTCCTTTCTACCTAACTCTCACCTCCCTTTCTCTCAGGCGCATAGCACAACTCTCTCTTTCTCTCATCTAATCAATTTTTCTTCCTGTAGCTTCCGCCGATCGCCATCGCCGTTGATGAGAACGAGGTCGAGCAAGCTGAGTCGCCGGATGAGTCCGTCGCCTACAACACGAACGAAGTTCTCCGACGGGTCCGTCGCCTAGAATCTCATGGGTTTTGATCCATTTTTGGTTGAGCTTGAGGCCGGCGGCTGTTGCAAGGAGGTGGCGGTGTTGCGAGGCGTCAATCTTGCTCAGGCCGAAGGCCTCGATCTCACTCCGATCTGTTGGTTGCTGTTTCTTTTTTTTTTTTTTTTCTTTTTTTCTTTTTCAGGTTTTTTGGTTAATTATGGGTGTGGGTCGATGGGTTTTAATCTTGATCAGCTTGGCTTTTCTGGTTCATTGGTGGGTTTTGATGATCTTGCCACCGATTGGGTGGGTGATGATTTGGCTTGATTGGGTTTCGGGTTGGGTGGGTGATTAATGGGTTTAGGATTGAATGGGTTGCGGATTGAGTGGGTTGGTTTTTCTTGATAATGTTGGTTGGGTGGTGATGATGGTGGCTGGGTGGTGATGATGGTGGCTGGGTGTGGAGTGATAGTTGGTAGTGATGGACTGTGAGTCTGTGAGAGAGAGGGGCAGTGAGGGAGTGAATAATATAGAATTGTAAAATAATAAATATTTTATTGAATAAATGTGTAGAATAAATAAACTGATGTGAGTGTCTTGTAAAAGTGAATGTGTAAAATAAAAAAAAAAAGTAAATTTTTTCGTATAAAATAAACAAAATATTTGAAAAACTGATGTGGTTGCTCTTAGGGGCATAGACGGAGCACTGCACACTCCACAAGCACGGAAGCTTCACAAATTGAGTCACAAATTGGGGGTCCCACAGTAATGTGTCACTGACAATGACAATGATAAAGGGACAAAATTGAGTCACTATTTCTTGTCTAAATTGAACACATGGTACATTACACTACTACTAATGATATAATATCATTAGACAAATGCAAAAATCTTGAGTAGGATGAAAAATTTTGATAACGAAAAAAAAAAAACAAAAAAAAAAAAAAAAGGAAAGAAAGAAAAGAGTTCATGATCATGTGCAACGAGCCTGTAATAACAACAACAACTACAATAATAATAATTTGTGACTTGCTTTTATGGGATTTGAATTTTTTTACTTTTAGTTTTTAAAACTTTTTTGTGTGAGTGTGCAAGGATTGTTAGTGACGATATAACTTGAAGGTCAATTTAAAATTTCCAAATTTTTCTTTTTGTTCTTAGCTTATCTTATTGTTAAATAACTTTCAATTAGGTCATAGGATTATTTTTGGAAGTATTGAAAGTGGATACCAAAAATCCTATTCCAATTATGTATGCTAGCCTTTAAAGGTTTGTTTTTATTTTTTCCTTTATAAGATCATTTGCATCAAACAATACAAAATAGAAAATGTATCAATTCTACATATTTAACTCACAAAATCACCCACATTAATAAAGCAAAAAATGTGTAAATTTGCAAAATTAATACAAAGCAATTGCATCAGTCTTCCTAAAGTACCAAAAAAAAAAGTGATAGAATTTACATAACAATATAGCATGAAAAGCACCCATATCAGCTTGTTTATAATTGTGCAAATATACAAAAAGAGCTACATAATATATGTGGTTACCGTATCAATTATTTTATTAATTTTTTTCTTCTCTCACTTCTTGCCATAGTCCTATCTCTTGCTCTCTTTCTTCTTCTCTCTTTAAGGACCAGACGCCACCTCTTCTCCTTGGTTTGTTTAATATTTTCTCTCTTCACACAAGATTCCTCTTCTCCTTTGATTTTTTTTTTTTTTTTTAATCTCAATCTTTGTAGTAGATGAAGGAGGCAAAATTTTAAGCCAATCATGAAATGCCACATCAAAATTTCGTGACAAAATTTAAATTAATTTGTCATTAAATAAATCAAATGATGACATGTGTCATCCAAATGGAAATTACGTTGGCATATTGAAATTTGCCACGTGTCATTTGGCCCACAAAATAAAGATAAATTTCCTATTCAAAATTTATGGATAACTATCTTTATTAAAATAAATAAATAAATAAATAAATAAAATAGAGATAAATTTTCTATTCAAAATTGATAGATAATTATCTTTATTAAATAAATAAATTAAATAGAGATAATTATTTATCTTTGTTGATTATTATCTTTATCAAAATATGATCTTTATCAAAATAGATAAATAAGAATAATTATCTCTAAGCAAAATTTAGGCCAATCAAGAGCCTACTACATATTTTCAAGCATATCAATTCAAAGGGGAGCTTATCCTCTGAAACCACTATAAATAGAGAACATTCCCTCTCATTTGAAAATTTTTTTTGAAGACGTGGAAGTTTTGGAGAAATTTTGTCTCAAGAACATACGAAGAACATTCAAATAAGTTCTTTGAAATTCTATTGGAATTAAGCTACAAAAAGCCTCCATAAATTTCAACAAACCCCAAATCTTTGAAGCTTGACGGATCAAGCCTCTAAAGCCCTGAAGAACTTTAACCTAAAAAAAACCTTCACATTCAAAGACTTGAAGAGCAATAAATCTCTAATAAGCTCGAAGCTAGAGATTTGTTGTGGAGACCATTTGATCCATCTTCCAACCAAAGTCAAAACGATTTCTTGTTTGAATCAAGTTCAATGAAGATAGAATCAGAGGGTATTCTTTTGTAAAAGAATTGAAATAAAGATTGTACTCATTATTCATCAATACAAATTTATATTTGCAAACCATATTTCTTTTCAGTTGTTTGATTTTCTACAATTGAGAAATTTTGTGTTTACAAATTTTTGGCACGCCCGGTGGGACAATTTCTACCTCTCATCTCTTCTTCATCAACTTGTCACATCCTTTGAAGTCATATGGCTTCAAAGAAGACTCAAATTGATAACCCTCTTTTTGGAACAAGTGAAGTTGATCCTATACTTGATTCAAACTCTGATATTCCCTATACTAGACCCATGACAAGGGGAAGGATAAAAGCCCTTGCAGAAGTCTATGCTCAAATGACACCCATACCCCAATCCTCATCTGTTTTCAACACTTTTAAAACCAAGGAGTCACAAACAGCCTCATCTGCTCAGGGGGCAAGCCAAGATGTAGCTAGCTTCGTTAAAGAAGTGTTGTCTCAACCAGCTTTGTCACCAGAGCCTACACAAGAAGCTCCAATTGTTGAAGAAGAGGATGAATCACTTGATGGCTTTGAATTCTCTTTTTCAGAAAATATCCCTACTTCCAAGCTTAGGGAATCCCCTCACTCTGTTAGTTCATCTGCCATGCCAGTCATGATGACTAACACAACATCTTCGGAGGAGCATGTTAAGGTTTTTTCTTTAATGGGTTAAGTTGAGAATGATGTTGGTCACTTCATGGGGACCCGATCTCCGTGGAAGAGAAGAAAGAAAGAGAAAGAAAGGATGATAGAGAGAAAGAATCAACTGAATGGTATTATTGCCATGCCCTCTGTTACAAGCCTTTACCCCTTATACCTGTGGGCCATTTAACTAACCATGGTTTACTAACTACCTCCTAGTGTTACCACTACTTAACCAGTCATCCCTTTATTAACCAATGTAACAAACATTAACCCATAATAGCTAACTACCAGTTACAACCAACTAACTATCAGTTACAACCAATATAGCACAATTGTGTAATTACAACCCAATAGATTCCTAACAGAGCAAGTCTCGACTATAGCCCAGACTTTAGAAGAGCTAATGAAGTCCATGAAAGAAAGGGAATCATTGAGAGACACACAAATAACTTTCTTGATGGATAAGATGGGAAATAAATCTGGAACAAATCGCGAAGATGAAAGCTTTTAATCAAAACAAACCCATAATGACAATCCCGAGAATTCAACAAAGGATCTCAAACTTTCCGCAGATGAGTCTATCTCTCTTGACCAGCTCAAAGAATTAATCAAGGAAGCTATCAAAAATCAAGTTGGGGGTGGAAGTCAATTGTCCATTGCCTATGCCAAACCATACATTAAAAGGATAGATCTCTTGAGGATGCCTTAAAACTATCAACCACCAAAGTTTCAACAGTTTGAAGGTAAAGGCAATCCAAGATAGCATGCAGCTCATTTCGTAGAAACTTGTAACAATGCTAGCACTTATGGCGATCTCATGGTCAAGCAATTCGTTTGCTCTTTGAAAGGAAATGCGTTTGATTGGTATACCGATCTGACACTTGGCTCTATTGATAGTTGAAATCAAATGGAAAAAGAATTCCTAAACCGTTTCTACAGTACTAGACGTACTGTTAGCATGATTGAACTCACCAATTCAAAGCAGTGGAAAGAAGAGCCTGTCATTGATTACATTCAACGGTGGAGAAATCTTAGTCTTAACTGCAAGGATCAATTATCTGAGGCGTCTGCAATTGAGATGTGCATTCAAGGAATGAATTGGGCTATAAGCTATATTCTTCAAGGAATAAAGCCTAAAACATTTGAAGAATTAGCAACACGTGCTCATGACATGGAGCTTAGCATTGCTTCCAATGGTCGCCAAGGTCCCCCTATTCAAGAACCCCGCAAGGGGAGAGAAGAGAAAGATACTCGCAAAGGGGGCAAATTCCCTCTTAAACCGAAAAACAAGCAGTCTTTAATTGTAACTACTACTCCTCTCAAAGTTCCAATTAAGCCCAAGATGAAAGAACAAACGCTTGATTTTGCTCAAGATAAGGGAAGAAGAAGACCAATGTTACAAGAGATGCAAGAGAAGCAATATCCATTCTCCGATTCTGATGTCTCCGAGATGTTGGATCATTTACTTGAATTGAAGTTGATTGAGTTACCAGAGATGAAACGGCCTGAAGAAGCTGACCAAACGAATAACCTTAAGTATTGCAAATATCATCGCCTCATAGGCCACCCTATAAAGCGATGCTTTGTGTTGAAAGACAAAATTATGGAGCTAGCCCACCAAGGAAAGATCACATTTGATAATGAAGCTGTGACTTCTAATCTTGTCATGGTGGCCTCAACAGCCACTTCTACTTTTCTCACCATTCAACTTGGTTCATTTAAGCCTATTGAGGTGAAAGTACCTTTCTCCTCAGTACCAATTCGTGAGGATTATATCTTTTTATCTTTTACATGTTATCAAGTAAGTGATGAAGAAGAATCTTCAGATAGTGAGAAAGAGACAGAACGAGCTATCGTGTATAGGGCATACTGGTCTTCAATCATTTTTACTGATGATAATCGTTTGTTGGGCTCCAAGATTCACAATTGCCCCTTGTTTGTAACTGGGCACATTCGAGAATAACGAGTCAATCGTATCCTTATTGATGGTGGATTTGTAGTCAATATCCTTCCACTCAAAATATTGAAAGAACTTGGAATCTCCTTGGATGAATTACTTCCTAGTAGGTTGATGATTCAAGGCTTTAATCAAGGTGGACAAAGAGTCATTGGGAAGATTAGGCTTCAGATGCTTATAAGCGAAATGGAATCAAGTGCACTCTTCCATGTCATTGATGCCAAGACCACCTCCAAATTGCTTATTGGAAGACCATGGTTGCATGAGTATGGTGTTGTGCTGTTTACATATCATCAATGCCTTAAATATTTCCAAGATGGACAAGTAAAAAAGATAGTAGCTGATCACAAACCCTTTACTGTAGCTGAATCACATTTTGCTAATGCAAAATTTTACTTGAAAGATGATACACTAGAGGAAGCACAAGTCATTGTTTCACCACCTAGCAAAGAAGTAAACCTCCCTTTCAAAGCTTCAAAGATTGACTCTCCAATTGAGGAGAAGAAAACCAAACCAATTGAGGAGAAGGAAGCCGAGCAAACAAAGACTTCCATAAAAGAGAAGAAGTGCCATGCCTCTGAAGCAACTAAGGTAGCTCATGTGTTACACTATGTCCCAGTCACCAAAAGGAAAGAGGGCCAATCACCATTTTTAGGAGATGAAGAGTCAGCATTGTAAGATCTGCAAGGACGAACTCTCCCAGTTGCTAAAATCACAAAACCAAGAAGCTCAAGCCAACCATTGGAAGGGTTCATAAGACCACCCCAAGGACCAATCATTGAACATGGGACTTTGCCCACCAAAAGAACCAAAAAGGGTTTTGACCCCAATGCGTATAGACTCATGGCTAAAGCTGGTTATAACCATAAGAAGCCAAGTGGTTTGGGCAAGCTCATCCTTGAAGCCTCTGGAAAAGAAGAACATAAGGTGTCAAAGGCTAAAGGTTTTGGTGTAACAAATTCTAAGGCTGGAATTGGATACACCCCACAAACTCTTGTTCATATTCCCATCCAAAAAGCTAATGTTTCAGTAATTTCAGCAAATTACGAGGAAGAAGAACAATCTTCGAACCTACCAAAGAAATCATCTGTTTTTGACTACGTCGGTCGACCCACTTCCCATATCTTCAGTCTTTAATAGGTTGGGGACACAAGAAGATAACTCTGTTATTGGCACTCAAGGTCCTATTTTCATAAGACTCAGTCACTCAACTCCTTCTCAGGTTGGCATTCGAGGTTCAGTTCTCACAAGACTCAGTCATGTAATCCCTTCCAGACTCTCAAAAGATCTGAAGGCAAAGCAAGAGCAGAATGAGAGGACAAATCTCCTCCCTAGAGGTGCTAACAACACACTTATGGTTGATCAAGATTCAAATGAGATTTGAAGCTCCATTCCATCTCGTATGAAACGAAGAACCATTTAGGAAGTGAATACTAGAGAAGCCTTGACTATAAAAAGGTGTACGATGGTGAACTCAAACCAAGAACTAGAAGGTGAAACTGTTACCTCAGTCAATCATATAACAATCATTGAAGACACAAAAGAAGAACGCCCTGTTGAAGATGACACCGAGGATGCTCCACCCTCATTTGAAGAAGGCATAAAGGCTACAGTTGATGAATTAAAGGAAGTCAACATTGGCACCATCGAGGACCTTAGGCCAGTCTTCATAAATGCAAGTTTACCTCTAGAAGAGGAAGATGCCTATATTGAACTCCTCAAAGAGTATAGGGATGTTTTTGCTTGGACGTACAAAGAAATGTCTGGTCTTGATCCAAAGATTGTTGTTCATCATTTATCAATAAGACATGAGGTATGACCAACAAAGCAAGCACAACGTAGGTTTCGGCCTAAGTTAATCTCCCAAATTGAAGGTGAAGTCAACAAACTTATTGAAGCTGGCTTCATTCGTGAAGTCAAGTATCCTTCATGGATATCAAAGATTGTTCCGGTAAGAAAGAAGAATGGGCAGATCCGCATTTGTGTCGACTTTCGTGACCTCAATAGGGCATGTCCAAAAGATGATTTTCCTCTCCCTTTAACAGAAATTATGGTTGATACTACAGTAGGTCATGAAGCTCTTTCATTTATGGATGGGTTCTCTAGTTACAATCAAATTCGCATGGCTTCGAAAGATGAAGTGCTCACTGCTTTTCGTATACCAAAAGGGATTTATTGTTTTAAAGTTATGCCATTTGGTTTAAAAAATGCTTGTGCCACTTATCAAAGGGCAATGCAAAAAATATTTGATGATATACTCCATAAGAATATGGAATGCTATGTTGATGATCTGGTGGTAAAGTCGAAGAAAAGGATGGAGCACCTTCAAGACTTGCGACAAGTTTTTGAGCGACTTTGTAGGTACCAGCTCAAAATGATCCTATAAAGTGTGCATTTGGAGTTACATCGGGAAAATTCCTAGGATTCATAGTTCGACACAAAGGAATTGAGATAGATGGTTCAAAGATTGATGCTATTCAAAAAATGTCGAAGCCTCGAAATATTCATAATCTCAAAAGTCTTCAAGAAAAGCTTGCCTACATTAGGAGGTTCATATCCAACTTGGCTGGGCGCTGTCAACCTTTCAGCCGCCTTATGAAGAAAGATGTCTCATTTGTATGGGATGAAGCATGCAGAAATGCTTTTGAGAACATCAAAACATACTTGTTGAATCCTCCTGTCCTACGAGTACCTTTACATGGATGGCTACTTATTCTTTACATAGCAATACAAGAACAATCTTTAGGAGTGCCCCTAGCATGGGAAAATGAAGAAGGAAAGGAGAATGCTTTTTATTACTTGAGTAGAACCTTACATGGTGCTGAGCTTAATTACTCACCAATTGAAAAGACATGTTTAGCTTTGATGTTTGCCATTCAAAAGCTAAGGCATTATCTACAAGCCCATTCATTACGACTCGTTTAACGGGCAGATCTTATCAAGTACATTATGACTAAGCCAGTTCTTTCAAGGAGGCTAGCAAAATGGGCTCTTTTACTCAAAGAGTTCGAGATAATATATGTCTAGCAAAAGACGGTGAAAGGACAAGCTTTGGCCGACTCCCTTGCTGACCATCCTATTCCTAATGATTGAGAACTGTCTGATGACCTTCCTGATGAAGAAGTAATTGTTGGGGTTTATGCCCTAAAATCCAATTTATTGGTATGTCATAAATAATTAAATTGTTTAATTATATGAGACTATTTGTAAATGAACTAATAGGACATTATCTTAGTCCATGAGATGCATAGTATGTGATTTATGTGAAAAATCACAAAAGATATAAATTGCAAGTTCTTTGTAAACTCAGAATGTAGTTCGTAGACGGTGATGAAATTGGACGTTTCATCTGCGAAAACTATAATATATCAACTAAGATAATTTATCTTGATCATGGAAATGGAGATTTCTAGTTAGTATGTTGATATGTTTTAAGAGTTAAGACATATTGAACCAGACCGCTGTGAGATTTATTATTCTCCTAACGACTGTCAAATGAATAATAAATCTCACGACTTCTATTTACATCAACTCTAAATCCTGAGAGAATAATGGACCTGATCATGAGATCTAGGTTGCTTTGATATATCAGGAGTGAGATCTATAAGTTACGATCAAAACCTCAGTATATTGGGCAGCCACATTTAGTGTTGATGGAACATATATTCTCAAGATGAAATTCATAATCTCTTAATGGAAATATATAATATTCCCTTGAGATAAGTTTAATGGGATTAGTTATTCAGAGTGTTGGGCCCAACCACTTTAATAAGGAGTTACTAAAGTATATATTTATGAAATTGGATTTCATAAATATATTATGAATAACATAAAGGATTAAACCGGGTACTCAAGGATAAAGATGTAGTAATGTTCAAAGTGACAGTCTATATTCATGACTTTGTATTACTACGAATATTTTAATAAAGGGGTTGCATGTATAATAAAATCTTGGAATATAATTTATTAATAAGGCCTAGAGTGCAATTATATTCATATAGTGGTATTGAATATAATTATTAGTAACTTTGAACTTGTCAAGAGTTGACAGAAAAGCCCAAGGCCCATTGGAGCTAGAGTCTTATTTGTTCCTTTTTGGTCCTACTCCAAGCCACACACTAAAGCCTAATTGGAATGGCCCAAAAGGCTAGCCCAATTAGATAATCAGTTGTATATAAGGAGAGAAACATACAGAATTTCATAAGGTTCTTTGGATGATTCTTTTCATAAGTGTTTTTCATCAAAATTACACAAGGAATTAAATGGTTTGTATGTGAAGTGTTGGACACTCCCTTGTTCTCTTCTTGAAAACTGATTGAGAGATCACACATCTTGGGCATTAAGTGGAATTGGAGTGAAGATTAAAAGTCTTCCCAAGAATTTCTGATCTTTGGTTTTGAATTTCACTGCACCAAAGTACGTTTTCTTGTTCTTAAATTCTGAAACTTTCATAGTGCATGTTATCAATTGCAAATGAAGTAGATCTGTTAATTTTCCGCTGCGTATGTTTTGTATGTAATACGAACATGTATTTTCCCAACAGTAATGCTCATTGAAATCTCACAAACATGGAAAATGTTCTTCGATGAAGCTGCTCAACGTAGTGGTGCTAGTACTGGGGTAGTGTTTGTAACTCTGGAAGGAGATGTACTCTCATATGCATTCACTCTCATAGAATGTTGTTCAAACAATGTTGCCGAATACCAAGCACTAATCCTAGGTCTTGAAATGGCAATGGATGCGAAAACAACTCGTTTGGAAGTCTTTGGTGATTCGAAATTAGTCATAAATCAAGTGCTTCTGCACTATGATGTGAAGAAACCTGAATTGATCCCATATTGCAAATATGCCAAAAGACTTTTAGGCTGGTTCGATCATATTAGTATTACACATGTCCAAAGAAATGAGAATAAGCAAGCTGATGCCTTAGCAAAATTAGCTATAGCTCTTACTCTACAAAAGCCTGAGGTGAAAATTCCGATATGCCAAACATGGGTAATACCTCCAAATTTTGAGGAAGATGAGATAGAAGAAGAAGTTAATGCAATTTCAGTATTTGAGATAGAAAGAGAAGATTGGCGACAACCCATCATTGATTACATAGAACATGGGAAGTTGCCTAATGATCCTCGACATAAAGCAAAGATTCGGCGACGAATTCCACGTTTTGTTTATTATAAAAATATTTTATATCGTCGTTCTTTTGATGGCCTTCTCCTTCGTTGCTTAGATGATGAGGAAGCTGCCAAGGCACTTGAAAAAGCTCATTCAGGGATTTGTGGTGCTCATCAATCTGGTCCCAAACTTCTTTTTCAAATTAAGCGAATAGGTTATTATTGGCCCACTATGGTCAAAGATTGTATGGATTATACAAAAAGATGTTTAACATGTCAATTCCATGCAAATTTCATTCATCAACCTACAGAACTCTTACACCCTACTGTAGCTTCATGGCCATTCGATGCTTGGGGCTTAGATGTGGTTGGATCATTAACTTCAAAGTCCTTTGGTGGGCATTCATATATCCTAGCTGCAACAGATTATTTTCCCAAATGGACTGAAGCTGCTGTATTTCGAGAAGTGAAGAAAGAAACTGTTGTGAACATCATCAAAAGAAACATCATCTTCAGATATGGTGTGCCTCGTTACATAGTCACTAATAATGGGAAAGAATTCTACAACAAGTCGATGGACAAGCTTTGCAATGACTTTGGTTTTAAGCAACATAACTCCTCAATGTATAATGCTCCAGCTAATGGTCTTGCAGAAGCATTTAACAAAACTCTATGCAATCTTCTCAAGAAAGTTGTAGGGAAGTCAAAAAGAGATTGGCATGAAAGAGTTGAAGAAGCTTTGTGGGCGTATCACTCAACATACCGAACACCTACTCAAGCTACACCCTCTTCTCTTGTTTATGGGGTAGAAGCTGTTTTATCACTTAAACGTCAAATCCCTTCATTAAGAATTGCCATCCAAGAAGGCCTCTCTAATGAGGACAATGTCCGTCTACGACTTGAAGAATTGGAAGCTTTGGATGAAAAAAGGCTTGAGGCACAACAACGCCTTGAGTGTTATCAAGCTCGCATTTCTAGGACTTTTAATAAGAAGGTTCGTCCTTGATCTTTCCAAGTCGGAGACTTGGTTCTTGCTGTGCGAAGGCCCATCATCATCACTTATCGCACCAAGAATAAGTTTGTGTCAAAATGGGATGGACCATATGTTGTTCAAAAAGCTTATACAAATGGTGCATATAAGTTGGTTGCTGAAGATGGTTTGAGAATTGGCCCCATCAATGACAAATTCTTGAAACGTTACTATGCTTGAAATTTGAAATGCTCCTTGGTAAGAGCCTAAAACTGCCTACTTCAACATTTAAAAAGTACATGATGTTTTCCCGTTACTTTTGAAAGTATTAAAAAAAAAAAGAAAAAAAAAAAAGCCTACTAGGTTGAAAACCTTTTTATAAGGTAGCCTAGGCAAAAGTTAGAGCAAAAAAAAAAAAAAAAACCTGATAGGTTGAAAACCTTTTTATAAGGCAGCTTAGGCAAAAGTTTGGGCAAAGTAAAAAAAAAAAAAAAAAAAAAAAAAAAAAAAACTCTAACCTCATGAACTACGTGTTGACTTGATCCCATTTTCGAGTACGTAGGCAGCTTGGTATCATTTACTAAGTTCAGTCACATCTTCAAAAAAAAATTTCCCATTTGAAAATCCATTTTGAACTACGTGGTGACTTGATCCCTCTCAAGGGGCACGTAGGCAACTTAGTATTTTATACTAAGTTTAGTCATGTCTCAAACCAAAACCTTTTGAACCACGTGGTGACTTGATCCCTCTCAAGGGGCGCGTAGGCAGCTTAGTATTTTATACTAAGTTCAGTCATGTCTCAAACCAAAACATTTTGAATTATGTGATGGCTTTGAACCCTCTCAAGGGGTACATAGGCAACTTGGTATTTCATACTAAGTTCAGCCATGTGTCAAAACAAAAGCCCTTTAAATCATGTGATGGCTTTGAACCCTTTCAAGGGGTACGTAAGGAGTTTGGTAGTCTATTCTAAGTTTAGTTTCTTGTTGAAAAATAATTTTGAGCAATTAGTTTTTAACTAAGAAGCTCAATTACATGTTTCAAATTGATCAACTAGTTTTTAACTAAGAAGTTCAATTACATACTACAAATTGAACAAAATTAGTTCAATCACATGTCAAAAAAAAAAAAAAGAAAAAAAAGAGGGAGAGTAGTGACTAAGAAGATCAATCATATTGAAGGAAAATTCCAAACTACGTCATGACTAAATCCTAAGCATTGTAGAATTCTTCTAAAAAAAAAACCTAGCGACAATAACTAAAAAAAAAATTAAATAAAAAATAAACTCCAATTCCTTGAGCTACCTAATTGAGCAAAACAAATGTCTTATCTCAAAAAAAAAAAAAAGTACGGTCAAGGCATCCACTTCAAGTTCTTCAAATTGGAACGCTTGCTCTCTAAGGTGCTTTGTATCTTCTTCAAGGCCTCCACGTCTTGGTCTTCAAGCACAGTAGTTGACTTAATGCTTTCAAGTTGATCTTGCAGAGTTTCTATGATTTCATCCTCTTCAACTTGCTTGGACTTAATTTGTGGCACTAATTGTTCTAACTCAGCTAGCTTTGCCTTCAGGTCATCAATCTTTGAATTGGTATTTCGAAGTTTAATGTCTAGAGATTCTTTCCTACTCAATGCTTCTGTAATAAGAAGCTCAGTATCACTCACACGACGTGTTTGAATCTCTAGACTCACATGGTTACTCATAGATGCCTCATTCTCTATGTAGTATGAAACATCTGTTAAGTATTTATCAACATGCTCCTGCAATGGCTGAGGGTCAATCCCAAAATTCTATATCCCATGATAAATCTTGCTTACCTCATGCTTGGGAAAGATCTTATTCAAAGGGAAGTCTGATAGCTGCGACAAAAGGAGGTCTCCAAGCATTAAGGCTCCTTGTTTACTCATAGACATCTCTTGTTCTTGTTGTGAAGAAACCTTGTTTGTGTCATTCACAAGTTTAGAAGATGCTATAGCATTATCAACCTTATGCTCTTTGGTCTCCAAGTCCACAATAGAAGGCTCATTGTGGGTTAAAGTAGGAACATGGTCAGCTAAGGTCATTGTGCAACTACCTTTTGATGATTTTCTTTTGTGTTTCCAGTTAGCATCAAAATCATTGCTTGCATCATCATCAGAAACTTCAAGTGTGTCCTCATGTTGCATATCACTTGAATGTTTAATACCTCTCTTTTGAACAGCGATAGTAGTGCTGGAAGGCTTTTCAGTAGATTGAGGTTGATGGCTAGAACTCATAGTTGCTTGTTCCTTCTTTCCTTTGCAAGATTTACTAATTGATGACTTAGTAAGAAGAAGTGCAGTCTTGGCTAATGAATTAGTACCCGTAGTAAAGTCATCCTTGCAAATATTTTTCCACCAATCCATGTAGCTACGAGTAACTCTCTTTTCAAAGTCTGTGGATGAAGATGGTATAAGCTCTATGGAAGATGTGTTGGAACGGGTAAATGATTGATAACATTGGTACAACTCCTTTAAAGTACCAGTTTGAATTCTTTTTTTTAGGTCACCTGGAATGTTTTGGTAGAACCCAAAGCGCCTACTAAATCGGTGTGGGCTATATGATTCTACAACACAATGATCTTCACATCGGAGAGATAAATATTCAGAGCGGAGAGACATGAAATAACCTAGTCTTGGAACAGATAGTCCTCCATTGTCCTCAAAAGTTAGGTCAAGGTCCGACCTGAATGAAGTCTCGTGCCAAAAGAAATATTTACCAGACCGTATGCAGTTACGTGCAGATGTTTCATTGAACAACTCCTCATAGCTTACTCCAGAATATCTTGTCATCATAGGCTTGCCCAGTCCATCATTTACAACACGATGGCTTTTGAAGAAGTGTGCTATCCATGCATAAACATAATGGACAGCAAAGTCATTGCTAGACTTGCTTGGTATAGGATTGTTAAAGATTGTATTGAGTCCTCGATAGATGCTTGCTAAAACAAGAACGGCAAGACCAAAAACTTCACCACTAGCCATGAGACTAGCAATCTTAAAAGTACTAGGACGAATGGTACCCAAGTCCTTAATAGGAAAAACAAATACACAAAGCCAGCAAACAAGAAAAGCTGCTAAATAAGTTTCTTTCTTAAGGTCTTCAGGAACTTGGAGATCGAAAAGAGCCGCGTGTTCTTTGTCTTTCCAAGGCCCACGGTCTAGGATAAGGCCTGATGGATTTTGGTTACGTTTTGAATGGAGTCCTTTCTTTGCTTGTTTCTTTGGAGTAGGATGTCTTTCATCTCCTTTAAAGCAAAAAGCAATCCAATTATTGACATTAGCTTTACTTTGCCTCTTCATTCGATGTTGGAGATGATGATAGACCATAAACAAATAGCGACAACTTCGAGGCAAGTAATTCTTCCCTTGATCATCAACTCCTTCGAGCTCCTTTGCAGTAGGAACCACTTCATCATAAAAAAGTCCTCTAATGGGAAGCCCACCAAGCTTATGCAAATCCCACGTTGTAATAGAAATTTCTCCAACCAAAGTATGCAAAGTATTTGTTGTTGGACTCCAACACTCACAAAATGGTTTTACAAGATGATCATTGTAATCATATGTGAACAAGGAAGCAAAAACAGCTTCATAAAGGCTGGCAGTCTTAAGGAGTTCCTTGCATCAACTGAGTATGTCTTCCAACCATTCCCAATATAATGGAATATAGGAAATTCCTCCATTCATGCTGAAGGAGTACTCCCAATTTGCTCGACCCTCAATTATTTCTCCTCCCAGAGTTGAGTATGGTTTCGTACTCGCAATGTTTGTGTGGTGGGAAGCGAGTAGAAGTGTTGCACTTGCATCGACATTTTGGGGAGCAGCTTGTGACCATTGCGGCAAGTTAGGTGGACATATATCCCAATCCCATTTTGGTGAAAACTCTCCAATAATGGGAGGACGGGTGATTAGAGTAGAAGGCTTCGCATCTTTGTTGTCTTTCTCTGAATAAATGAATAGGGCCAGGTCATTGCCAATATACAAATCTTCAAAGGAAAAAGCTTGGATACACTAAAAAAAAGTTAGTTTTCACAATTATTTTTAGAAAGAAAAAAAAAATTACGCACTTGAGAGAGATGGATAACCGAAATCCTGCATCTCAAGTGAGTACTTTCAAATCTTAATACTTGAAAGAGATGGATAACCCAAGTCTCGCATCTCAAGTATTTTCTTTCAAAAAAAAAAAAAATTTACACACTTGAGAGAGATGGATAACCTAAGTCCCGCATCTCAAGTGAGTACTTTCAAATCTTAATACTTGAGAGAGATGGATAATCCAAGTCCCGCATCTCAAGTATTTTCTTTCAAAAAAAAAAAATTTACACACTTGAGAGAGATGGATAACCCAAGTCCCGCATCTCAAGTATGTATGTCAAGAGAAAATCACAGCATGCAAAAGAAAATATTACATATAAAAAAAAGAGGAAGAAAAAAAAACCGAGTACAAGAATGTGTCTCTCAAAGAGGAAGTTCCATAATTGAGCTTGTGTAAAATTTAACACAGTTGCGATGGTCTTTGTAAACAATGAAAATTGTGAGGCTGGATACTACAAAAAGAAAAAGAGTCATGAGCACGGTTTAAAAAAAAAAGAGGTTATGATAAAAAAAAAAGAAAAAAAGAAAAAAAGAAGAGATCATGCGTTGCTACCTGACTGAGAAAGAAAAGAAAAAAAAAATCTTATGCCTTCTTCAATGAAGTTTTCTTGAGGTTACTAAACTTATGCACTATGCGAGAAAAAGAGTGAATCATGTGCAGCTAAGGCTACCCTTTTAGAGCGCTGGTCGGAGAGAGTTTAATTGCAACTAAAACTCATCTAAGTCAAGACTAGATTGGCCAGGAAAAGAAGTCAAAATAAAGAAGGATTCTTGAAGGGATAAGACATTGCGAGTTCCTTTGTTCTAATTGGAATTAAACGTAAGGACTTTAAGTAGGATAGAGTTTCAATTCTTATAGGACGTTGATATCAGGTG
Source organism: Lithocarpus polystachyus (assembly GCA_033629205.1). Lineage (NCBI taxonomy): Eukaryota > Viridiplantae > Streptophyta > Magnoliopsida > Fagales > Fagaceae > Lithocarpus > Lithocarpus polystachyus. Next base: position 64,610,131 of record CM066165.1, read on the forward strand.
TATTGTGGCTGTTGATATTAAGTAGGAAACCGGTTCTCCTCATTGAAGTTATCTTCGCAAGACTACTTCGACTAGGAAACAAACTTCCTTCTTAAAGGTGGAAGGGAATTCTTCTTCAGCTTGGACTAGGAAAAAAAAAAAAAAAAAGGAAATGTGGCCTCTTGCATGGTGGAGTCTTGCATGGGTGAATTCTTGCATGCATTAGAATTTTTTTTAAGTCTTGATATGCCTCAAACAGTGGATTTAGACGTTAAAAAAAAAAAAAAAAAAAACAAAGAGAAGAAACGTGGCCTCTTGCATGGTGGAGTCTTGCATGCATTAGAATTTTAAGTCTTGATATGCCTTGGATTTGAACGTTTGAAAAAAAAAGAAAAAAAAAAGAAGGAAACGTGGCCTCTTGCATAATGGAGTCTTGCATGGGTGGATTCTTGCATGCATTAGAACTCTTTTAAGTCTTGATATGCCTCGGCTAGTGGATTTGAACGTGGCTACTATTACATTATACAATTTCTACTTGGGCAGTGAACTAATAGTGGGATCATTATGATATAAAAAAAGGGTATATATATATGAATGGTACTGAAATTAATTGCATCAAACCATGCAATTTATCGAGACTTGATCACTTTTCACACTTAAAATTGTGGACATAATCAAGTCTCGAGGGAGCATTTGTAGGAGGCGAAATTTTAAGCCAATCATGAAATGCCATATCAAAATTTAGTGGCAAAATTTAAATTAATTTGTCATTAAATAAATCAACTAATGACATGTGTCATCCAAATGGATATTACGTTGGCATATTGAAATTTGCCACGTGTCATTTGGCCCACAAAATAAACGTAAATTTCCTATTTAAAATTTATGGATAACTATCTTTATTAAAATAAATAAATAAATAAAATAGAGATAATTTTTCTATTCAAAATTGATAGATAATTATCTTTATTAAATAAATAAATTAAATAGAGATAATTATTTATCTTTGTTGATTATTATCTTTATCAAGATATGATCTTTATCAAAATAGATAAATAAGAATAATTATCTCTAAGCAAAATTTAGGTCAATCAAGAGCCTACTACATATTTTCAAGCATATCAATTCAAATGAGAGCTTATCCTCTGAAACTACTATAAATAGAGGACATTCCCTCTCATTTGAAAATTTTTTACGAAGACGTGGAAGCTTTGGAGAAATTCTGCCTCAAGAACATACGAAGAACATTCAAATAAGTTCTTTGAAGTTCTATTGGAATTAAGTTACAAAAAGCCTCCATAAACTTCAACAAACCCCAATCTTTGAAGCTTGACGGATCAAGCCTCTAAAGCCCCCGAAGAACTTCAACCTAAAAAAACCTTCACATTCAAAGACTTAAAGAGCAATAAATCTCTAATAAGCTCGAAGCTAGAAATTTGTTGTAGAGACCATTCGATCCATCTTCCAGCCAAAGTCAAGAAGATTTCTTGTTTGAGTCAAGTTCAATGAAGATAGAATCGGTGGGTATTCTTTTGTAAAAGAATTGAAATAGAGATTGTACTCATTATTCATCAATACAAATTTATATTTGCAAACCATATTTCTTTTCAGTTGTTTGATTTTCTACAATTAAGAAATTTTGTGTTTACAATAGAATGAATATTTTATTAAAATAAATGTCTAGAAGAGATAAATTGATGTGGGTACTTAGTAAAAGTGATTGTGTAAAAAAAAAATATGTTCTTTTTGTAAAATAGACAAAAAATTGTAGAAGAGTTTGTGTGTACCGTGTAAATATACACTAAAATTATTAACTTTGCATATAGTTTTTTATTATTTCTTTACGTATTCCAAGGCTAAAAGAAGAAAGTTGATATTGGTTATTGCGTGTGAAAAACAAGAAATAATTTTAAAAAAATTGATATTTTTATGTAATGTAGTATAAAATAAATAATCTGATGTATGGTATTTTGAGAAAAAAGTATGTAAAATAATAAAAGTAGATTCTTATGCTAAAATAGACAAAATTTTTTGCACAAACTAATGTGAATACTCTAAATACTTGTTTATATTTATTTTTGGCGTTAGTGAAGTAAAGAAGAAAAGGAAATCATTAATATAACTATACGAGCCCAAAATAGGGTAAACCCACTTAAAATAGTGGAGTTAGGTTTAAAAGGCCTAGTGCAATTAATTTGTCAGAGTATGGGTTTCCGAGGTCAATTTTAATGCACTTTTATGGTACAATTGCTAGGGTAATGGAGAAAAAGATGAACAAATCATAAAAAGAGAAATTAAATTTGGAAATAATTCTATCTTAGATCTAGCTGAGGAGCAAATGTTGTTGGGATTAGTGTCCTTAAATCCTATTGTATGACATTATGTATGACTTAATGTTTTAATTAATAAAGTTCTTTTATTATTATCTAAAATAATGGTAGCATGAATATTCGGACATTATCACATAGTCCATGAGATGCATAGTATGTGATTTATGTGAAAAGTCATAGAAGATATAAATCACAAGTTCTTTATAAACTCAAAAATTTAGTTCGTAGTCGGTGATGAAATTGGGCATTTCATCTGTGAAGACTATAACATATCAACTAAGATGATTTGTCTTGATCATGAAAGTAGAGACTTCTAGTTGATGTGTTTATATGTTTTAAGAGTTAAGACATATTGAACTGGACCGCTGTAAGATTTATTATCCTCTTAACGACTGTCAAATGAATAATAAATCTCACGACTTATATTTGCATGAACTCTTAATCTTGAGAGAATAATGGATCTGATCATAAAGTGTAGGTTGCTTTGGTATATCAGGAGTGAGATTTAAAGTAACGGTCAAAACCTCAATATGTTGGGCAGCCACATTTAGTGTTGATGGAACATATATTCTTAAAATGGAATTCATAGTCTCTTAATGAAGATACAAAATATTCTCTTGAGATAAGTTCAATGAGTTTGTTATTAGAATGTTAGGCCTAACTACTTTAGTAAATAGTTACTAAAGTGTATATTTATGAAATTGGATTTCATAAATATATGATGAATAACTTAAAGAATTAAACCGGGTACTCAAGGATTAAGATGTAGTAATTTACAAAGTGGTAGTCTATTTTCATGATTTTGTATTATTGCGAATATTTTAGAAGGAGTTGTATGCACAATAAAGTCTTGAGATGTAATTTATTAATAAGACCTAGAGTGCAATTATATTGATATAGTGATGTTACATATAATTAATGGTAACTTTGGACTTGTCAAAAGTTGACAGAAAAGCCCAAGGCCTATTGGAGCTAGTGTCTTATTTGTTCCTTTTTTATTCCACTTTAAGCCACATACTAGAGCCCAATTGGAAAGGCCCAAAAGGCTAGTCCAATGAGATAATCGGTTATAAGGAGAGAAACGTACAGAATTTTGTAAGAAAATGAAATGGTTTATATGTGAGTGTTGGACACTCTCTTATTCTCCTTTGAATATATACATATAAACTGATTGAGAGACCATACTTCTTGGGCACAAATGGAATTAGAGTGAAGATTAAAAGTGTTCCCGAGAACTTCTAATTTTTGTTTTGAAATTAACCACACCATGGTACACTTTCTTGTTCTATATTTTGAAACTTACATAGTACATGTTATCAATTGCGAATGAAGTAGATCCGTTAATTTTCTGCTACGTATGTTTTATATGCGATACAAACATGTATATTTCCATCAAATGTTCATAAAAAGTTTCAAGTCTCCAATACATGATAGTTCTACACAGTTTTTATGTTGTCTTCTAATTCTTTCGTCCCCCTATTTGGAGGGATCTCCTTTTCTTATATAGTCAATCAAATTGCATCTTAGTCTTCCGCTTGTACAGCCAAAGGCCTTAATTTGGATGCTTGTTCCATCAAGGCTTTGTTGGAGATGGTAGAGTGTGCTGTGAGATTACTGTTCAAGGGTTATTCCTTCATTAATACGGCCAGCTAAGTTGGTACAGTGCATTGAATGCGGAAGTGATGGCTACTTTATCTAAATATTTCACTTCTTCTTTACTTGCACGTCTTTACTACCTTCCTTTGGTATCCTGTCCTTTGGTGCAAGTGGTTTGCTCAATGGTTCTTGAGGTAGGCTTGCTTATCAGGAAGTTGGACTCCTCATCCTACCTCCTTGGATTCTCATCCATGGGTTGGGTTAGAACTTAAGTGTGGATGGACCCTTCCATCCCTCGAGCCCTATTGTGTTCTCAGATCTTACCCCTCGCACAATAACTTAGTATTCTTATATGGTAAAGTAATTTTGAACTTTTAGTAATCACTTTCTTTGTTTAAAATGGAGTTGTGAAATTGATTAATTAAAAAGGAGAAATTTATTCAATGAGTTTCTGATTTCATATGCATTATTATGCTAATAACAAAAATTAAATTGAAACTATTTGGGACGAAATTAAAAAATATAAATTAATTTAAAGATACAAATAAATTTTTAGTGTAGGCAAAGATTGAGCTTTAGATCTCTTATTCAAAATTATAGATTTTACAAGTTTAGTTAAGTCTAAGTTGAACCCAATTAGTTCAATTAGTTTTACAGTTGGAAAAAGAAAAAGATGAGTTAATTTTAATTTAGCATGCGTTTGAATTGAGATTATAAATAAAAATTATTTCACTATTCAGCTTATTTTTATTATTATTTATGGTCTCACTATACTTTTTGGCATTACTCATGTACCTCACTGAATTATTTCAATAAATTTTTACCTTTATTTACAATACTTTCAACAATAATTTTTTCAATTTTAGCAAAATAAACGTGTCCAATCCCATTCTATAATCAAACAAATTAGTTGAGAAATGAAACGGGGGCCGTTAAACGTAATGCATATGTATGCATGTTGACGTCAGAACAAATCTTTTCTTTTGTTTTAATTTATATGTCTCTCTCTCTCTCTCTCTCTCTCTCTCTCCAGTACGAGTCAGTGAGTCTATTTGAATCGGTCTTAATTCCTTCAACTAATTTATTCTATTTATCTGAGTCTGAGCAAAGCTTAATAATTTTCCATATATATTCTCTGACTCCAACGATCGAAAAATAAATAAATATCCTGAATCAACATCCTGATGGGGGAGGAGGATCGACGATGCAAGCGAAGCGCCGGACCCAACAGGTGGCGGTGCAGTGAAAAGGCGTCGCCTGGAAAGTCCTACTGCGACAAGCATTTGGCTCAACAGATACAGAATAATCAGAAGAAGAAGAGAAATCAGACTCATAGCGATACCAGCGAGAGGAAGAAGAAGGTGATGGAACAATCTGCGTGTTATAATAAGGTAGAGAGAGTTGATTCCGGTGATGGACTATCGACCTCAGCACCTTCACCCAATGCTATGGTAATTAAAAACCTTTGCATTACGTAAAAATCATATTGTGCGTGTCTCATTGTTAAAAATAAAAATGAAATGCATTGATGTTTTGAGATTATTGTATTATGATAACGCAACTATCTTGGAAAATTAGTTTTAAAATCATGTGAACCGAAGGTCCGAAATTGAAAGATGCGTCTTCGATCTCCAAACACAATGGGATTGAATTTGGTCCAGCTGAAGTAAGGTCTAGTTTAAACTGTTTGAGTTGTTGTACGCTTTGCATTTCCTGTATCAAGTGAAATCATAACAGTGACTTTTTTATGGCCTGGTTTATTTTTTTGTCAACAAATGAATTGTGTTCCATTTTAGCAAGCTTGGCATTGCGGTGCAGGATAAGCCTTCCCAAAGCAAGAAAGAGAGTTTGATGTGTCATCAATGTCAGCGGAGTGATAAGAGCGTTGTTGTCTGCTGTTCCAATTGTAATAGGAAGCGATATTGCTATGAGTGCCTTGAGAAGTGGTAAGAAGAATGATAAATGTTTAAAAAAAAAAAAAAAAAAAAAAAACTTTCTATCTGGGATATGATCATATGTGTTGACTTCCCAATAACATAGGTACCCTGGGAAGACAAAAGAGGAAGTTGCGATTGCGTGTCCTTTCTGCTGTGGCAACTGCAATTGCAAAGCGTGCTTGAGGGAGGTTCTGGTTGTGAAGGTGTGCCCTCTCTTTCCGGTTGTTTTTATTATAATCTCAATTGTGGGTTATATTTGTTTTGTTCTTTTGGCATCATAGTTCTTGTTTTTCTTCTAACAGCCTTGCCATAAGGAACTTGATGTCACTGTGAAATTGCGGCAGCTGTACTACTTGCTACATAAAGCTCTGCCAGTTCTCAGGCATATTCACAATGAGCAGAGATCTGAACTAGAGATTGAATCCAATATACGAGGTAAACTAATATTATATAATGGCAAACAGAGCTTCAACTCCCTTTTTACTGTCTAAATTATTATTTCATTGTTTTCTCAGGTGCTCAATTGAAGGAAATTGATATAACGAGAAATAAACTGGACAAAAAAGAGCGTTTGTACTGGTACATTATCACAATTTTTGAAAGTTAAAACCGAAACAAAATTTAGATGTTGAGTTTTCTTAGTATCTGTTGTTACCAATTATCTGTTGTTGTCAATTAGATAAATAAATAAAATGCTGCCATTTTATTATCCTTGCTACTCCACCTCCATTGCCATTAGGATTTACAGGTTTTGGAAATTTTGTTTCATCTTGCTTGTGAGAAGATTTATAACCTATAGTTGCTGCTACTCCTATGATGCAGGACAACCTAGGCTTCCCACCTAGATTAGTCCTACTGAAGAGCCTTAGGCTTCCCACCTAAGGTGTTTGGAATCACTACCAAACAAATCAACGCAAATAATCTCAATAATAATAATAATAATAATCTGTAAAGTACAAAAAGAACCATCTAGAGCTTTATATACAGCTTCCAGGAATCACAATGATAAAGATAAACTCACTCTCCTAAACAAATCCTAAACAATCTCAAATACTAACACAATAATCCTAACAATCTCAAATACTAATCCAATACTAAAGATAAACCCAAATAAAGATAACATAAATGATAAAGATAATCTCCACAGGTGTGCTATCATGTGGTGTCCGCACCATCCTATCTATTCTACATTTGATATCTGAAATCTTTCTTCTCATTGTGGTCAAGTTCTATGTGCACACATGAGTTTGCTTGTGTTTGTGTTTGGTGGAATGTTGTAACTTTGTGGGACAAAATTGGGTGGAGAGATCCATGTGTGACCTGCTTGTCTTGAATTCTTTTGAACAATGGTCAATATGAGCATGGTGAAAAATTTTCAGGTCAAGCTTAGGTCACACTGTAGCTTGGCTTGGGCGCAATCACAATGAAACTTTTTTGTGCTTTATATCTTGTCATATTTCTGAAAGGCAACATCAGTTTTCTGCAGTTCTATATTTATAGTCATAAGGTCTTTAGATTTTGAGGTTTGTTTGAAAAAAAACGTTGTTCTAATTCTTGTAATACAATGTCAATGAATTTTCATTGAGTGGTGTCCTTGCTCTCACTGAATGGATTGTGCTGAAGTTGGGTTAAGGAATGTAAGCTTAATTTGGGATGAGCTCATTTTGTGCTAAGGAACTTGTATACACGCCAACAGGCTGAGCTTGAGTGTTCTAACTTGGATTGATTGATGGCCTTCTATGTGCACACACATATAGGGTCAGGATCAAGTTATAGTCAATGTTACATCACTTGATAAAGATTTATTGGATTAATATTTTGAAAATTGCACCATTGGTTTACAATTTCTCTTTTTCTAAACAGGCATGCTGAATTTAATATTTATCGGATAAAAGTTACTCCAGTTAATTTGAACCCTACTCATACTTTTGTTTTTTTTGTTTTTGTTTTTTTGTTTTTTTGTTTTTTTGTTTTTTTATTTTTGCTTTTGTTTTTTTTTTTTTTTTTTTTTTTAATATTTTTTTTTTATTTTTTGTTTTATTATGCAGACTTGTATAACATTTGTTTCATAAATTCAATTCTTCTGCATGTGTATGTGTCTTGACGTTCTTTGCATTACCAACTTGTCTGTTATTTTGGTTTTTCAAACTGTAGCAAGAACTTTGTTAACTCCCAAATTGATAAAATTGGCAGGTCCAAATTGGATATTATGAATATCAAGATCAATGCCTTTTGTCAAGCAGCAATCAATGCACCAGTGCTAGTTTGCTAGGCATGAACGAAAGTGGAGTTGTTACTAGATATCTAATTATTATGTGAGCTATTATAGAATCTATTGATTAGCGGTTGTGTCCGTTGTTTTCCTTGCTGTTTGCAATTGCTAGCTGCATCATAAAAATGATTTTAACACATGTTTCAATGTTACCCTCTCATGTTTTCTGTGTCATAATCCTGAGCACATCCACAGAGTTATATCTCCGTAAGCTGTTTATATACACAATCACAACACATTAAAACCCTGTTTTGTCTTCTCTCAGTGACAATTGCAATACATCCATTGTTGATTACCACCGAAGCTGCCCCAACCCAAGTTGTTCTTATGATCTGTGTCTCACTTGTTGTCAAGAGCTAAGGGAAGGTCACCAGCCTGGGGGTAGTGAAGCAGAAACATCTCAGCAACAGTTTGTAGAAAAAGCTTATTCTCAAGTTATTGATGGAGACGGCTATATTAGTGCGCCAAGGAAAAGGCATCGGTGTGAGAGCCAAGGGGCCCCTGCTTCCAATGATTCTAAAGCTTATATGTCCTGTCACTTTCCTGATTGGAAAGCTAATACTGATGGTAGCATTCCATGCCCTCCAAAAGAACGTGGAGGTTGTGGTACAGCAAAACTGGAGTTGAGACGCAATTTTAAAGCTAACTGGGTAATGAAGCTGTTGCAGAATGCAGAGGATCTTACTAGCAATTGCAAGTTTCCAAATGTTGATTACTCTCAAGGATGCAGTACATGCCAGTCAAATATTCTTGGGGGGAACAATAATATAGTTTCCAATGTTAGACTGGCGGCTTTCAGGGAGAAAAGTAACGATAACTTCTTATTCTGCCCGGATGCTTTTGACATGGCAAATGGTGAAACCAATCATTTTCAGATTCATTGGATGAGGGGTGAACCTGTTATAGTTAGAAATGTTCTTGACAAGACGTCTGGACTTAGTTGGGAACCTATGGTCATGTGGAGGGCTTTTAGAGAAACAGGTGGCAATGTTAAGTTCAAAGATGAGACACGAAGTGTGAAAGCCATTGATTGCTTGGATTGGTGTGAGGTTGGTTATCTTAATAACCTTAGTTGTTCTAGTAAAATGCATGCAAAGAGTTTTATGATATCTGCACCTGATAATTTTGAATTGATGAGATCTCATTGTTGTGTAGGTTGAGATTAATATTCACCAATTTTTCATGGGCTATTTAGAGGGCCGTATGCATAAAGATAGCTGGCCAGAGATGTTGAAATTGAAGGATTGGCCCTCATCAACATTATTTGAGGAACGTTTGCCCAGGCATAATGCTGAATTTGTTGCAGCACTCCCCTACAGTGACTATACTGATCCAAAATTAGGTCCATTGAACCTTGCTACTAGACTTCCTGATGACTCACTGAAACCTGATTTGGGACCCAAAACATATATTGCATATGGATTTCCGGAAGAGCTTGGTAGAGGGGATTCAGTCACAAAGCTGCACTGTGATATGTCTGATGCGGTAATGTTGTTATGTTTGTAAATATTTAAATTTACCCATCAATTCTTGCGTAAGATTTGACAGAGTAGCCTATTGTTGTTGTATTGTTTCTTATCCTTTAAAATAATATACTTAACATATCAGAAAAAAAAGGACAAAGAAATGTGATGAAGTATTTGATATCATAGAACCACAATATTATGGTAAAGGTTATCCTCTATGAGCCGTTAGTGGTTTTTTTGCTTTCTTATAACTTTTAATCTAACAGCATTAATTACTCTAAATTTCCATACTTTAATCATTTTATGATACCCTTGCACATGTGGACTTATTAGTTATCACTTCTCTGGCAATACTCGCCTGATTATGTTGCAAGCATTTTCGGCCAAACTATTTGATATTTTTTTGTATGCATTCTATAGCACTTTTACTAAGAGAAAACACTCTTATCTTAGGTTTCTTCCTCCTGTGCCCGCTGCTGCCCGTCCCACATTAGAGGGGAAGATTAGCAAAGTGAGAAAAGACAGGGGGAGCAGCATCTTATTCTCTTTGTGAGAACTTCCGGATCGAAGAAGCATTCGGAACGGGCTCCACCTTGGAGTGACTCACCTTGCAACCCAATTTCCTCTATGGAGAGTATACCAACTGGGTTGCTTCTTGGAGGACTGTACCTGACTGCTGAATGGGACAAGCTTGGTATATTGTCTTCCCTTTATCAGCAGACAGTAGTCACTTTGCATGTATTCCACTAGTACAGATCACTTTCTTCGAATTAGAAGTGTAGTAGCGATTGCAGATGGGGTTGGCATGAAACGTCAATTTTTGATTAACAGTATTCCTTTTGCTACTGTCTTTTTTTCCTGAAAAATGCAGCACCTACCATTATAAAAAAGAAAATGAAAGCAATAAGATTCCATGCACATCACTCTCTCAAGAGGTTGGCCGGTCATCCTAGATCTTCCCATTTTCAAGAAGACCCCAAGTTTGATCTAGATTTCTCAACTGAAAGATCCCCTATATGGATTATACACATTATAGTTGATTGCGAATCTAATTCTAATTGTTTTGTTCTGAAGCAAAGATATTCACGGGGCTGATTGTCCTATTAAAATAATTACAACCAAGAAGTATTGGATTCTATTTCAGAATTCAGATTGGCCCAGAATGAATGGGGATCCCTATCAATATAAAAATGAAGGATATATAATTATAGTTTTCTCCCTTTCTCCCACTCAATAGACGTATTTGGTCTAATACAATATAGAATAGTACAGTATGAGACAATAGATTGCAATGGGATGGATGGTAGAGGGCTGTGTGTACCCAAAAGCGATGATTCACTTATCTCCGTGTCCATAGGGACCCCATGGCATACATCCGAAACAACTCCCCTAGCTAGCCACCCCTTTATCTCATTTTACAGCCTCGTGGATAGATGGAAGAAGGAAGAAGGAAGTTAGAGAATGGGGCATTAAAGGTTTGCGAAATAGACAACAAGCAATAGCTTCTCAACCCCCTAACCTTTCTATTATATTGTTTATTATTAAAGCACTAGCTTGCCCTTTTGGAGAAATTGGAAGTATGGTGGGAACTTTTTTTGGTGGGATAGAAGGGTTTTGCAAAAATTGGAAGTATGGTGGGAACTTTTTTTGGTGGGATAGAAGGGTTTTGGAAAAATTGGATGATATGGTGGGAACATTTTCTGTGTCGGTTCAGTGGCAAGGGGTGGTGGATGGTTTTGTGTGGGCTTGCTCAGGGGTATATGGCCTAAATGATGATTGTGAGAGGAGTAAAATGTGATACCCCAAATGATGATTGTGATAGGGGTAACATGTGGGATGAATTGGTTGGTATTTAGCAATATTGGAGGGTACCGTGGTGTTGCATTGGGAACTTCAATATTATACGTTTTCCAAGTGAGCAGATGGGAGGTTCAAGATCAACACTGACTCCGGCTATGGAAAAATTCTCAGAGTTTATTGAGGATCTTAATTTGATTGATTTGCCTTTAGAAGGAGGTAGATATACTTGGTCGAGTGCTACAGACCAGCCTTTGATGTCTAGGATAGATGGAGCTTTGGTTTCTCATGATTGGGAGGAACACTTTCTAGATGTGATCTAGCGAATATTACCCCTTAGACCATTGTCCAATTCTTTTGGAGGCAGGGGGAATGGCAAGGCCTTTTTTGGTTTGAAAATATGTGGTTAAAAACGGAAGGGTTTGTGGATAGAGCTCAATCTTGGTGGAATTTAACATTCTTTCTTTGGTACGCCTAGTTTTGTGCTCGCCAAAAAGTTGAGGGCTTTGAAAAAAATATTATACAATGGAATCATAGAGTGTTTGGAAATGTTGGTATTAATAAGAAAAGATTACTGGAGGATTTGGTGAGATTAGATTCAAAGGAAGGAGAATGTGGACTCACTGATGTGGAGAAACGTGCAAGAGCAACAGTACGATCTCAAGTAGAACATCTTCTTTCCTTAAAAGAATATGATGGAGATAGAAATCGAGGATGTTGTGTATCAAGGAAGGAGACAATACTACTAAGTTTTTCCACAAGATAGCTAACTCTCATAGAAGGTATAATTATTTGGGTATTTTGGAGGTGGATGAGGTGATATATGAGGAGTTGTCAGAGGTGGCTGCCCAAGTAGTACGGTTCTGTGAAAATCTATATCAGGAGACAGAGGAGTGGAGACTTTTTGTAGAGGGTTTGGAGTTTGAACAAATTTGGGGGGACAGAGAGGGGATGGCTTGAAAGGAAGTTTGAGAAGGAGGAGATCCTTCAAGTAGTTAGAGATATGGAAGAAGATAGAGCTCTAGGTCTGGATAGCTTCTCTATGGCCTTTTTTCGCCATTGTTTGAGAGTTGTGGAAAAAGATGTCTTAGCTGTCTTTGAGGAGTTTCGTCAATACAGTAAGTTTGAAAAATCTCTTAATGTTACTTTCATCGCCTTAGTTCCTAAAAAGAATGATGCCTCCAATGTTAGAGATTTCCGGCCCATAAGTTTGGCGAGGAGTGTGTATATAAAACTCGCCTAAGGTATTGGCAAATAGTAGAGGGGTTTTAGATCAGTTGATATCTGAGACTCGGAATAACTTTGTGGGTGGAATACTTTACTACCAATGAATGTGTGGACAGTTGAGTGAAGAGTAAGATTCTAGGGGTTATTTGTAAGCTAGATATTGAGAAAGCTTATGATCATTTGAATTGGGAGGCACTCCTAAATTTGTTGAAGATGATGGGCTTTGGGAAGAAGTGGTGTAAATGGATTCGTACTTGTATACCTATGCTTCAATTCTCTGTTTTTTTTTTTTTTTTTTGGTTAATGGGTCTCCAGTTGATTTCTTTGGAAGTTCAAGGGGATTGAGACAAGGGAATCTGTTATCTCCTATGTTGTTTTTATTTATAATGGAGTTTTTTAGTGGGATGTTGAAGAGAGAGGAGGGGGCAAGTTTAATTCGAGGTTTCAAGGCTAATGGTAGGCAGGGTGATAGGGTATGTGTTTCGCACCTCTTGTTTGCAGACTATACAATTCTATTTTGTGAGGCAGATGTGGAGCAGATCCTTCATATTCGGATGTTGCTCCTTTGTTTTCAAATTGTAATAGGCTCGAAGGTTAATGTGCATAAGAGTGAAATGATTCCAATTGGGGCGGTTGATAATGTGCATGCTTTGGCATAGATTTTGGGGTGTAGGGTTGGGACTTTGCCTAAGTCTTACCTTGGCCTGCCTTTTGGGGGTCCTCGCAAGTCCACTTCTATTTGGAATCATATTTTGGAGAAAATTGATAGGAAATTGGCAGGATGGCAGAAGGTGGCAGATTGATGTTGCTTAAGAGTTCACTGTCGAGTCTTCCTACTATTATTTATCGCTTTTCACCATTCCTACTCATGTGGTTAACAAAATTTAAGAAAATGCAATTGGACTTTCTTTGGGGAGGTATGGGGTTGAGTCCAAGTCCATTTGGTAGGATGGGACAAATTGTGTGCGCCTATGGCTATGGCCAATGGTGGCTTAGGTATTAGGGAAATGGCTATGGCATTTTGGGACTGAGGAGACAAGGCTTTGGAGGAGGGTGGTAGCTATGAAGTTTGGGGAAGAGTAGGGGGTATGGATTTCTAAGTTGGGTAGGGGTGTGCATGGTTGTGGTTTGCAGAGAGGCATCTGAATGGGTTGGGAGGCTTTTAGCCATAATACTTGATTCAAGATTGGGGTGGAGAATAGAGTAAAATTCTAGCAAGATTGTTTTGTATGAGATTGCCACTTATAGAGAAGCTTAAGTAGAGTTTTCCTTGCAAGGCAATGGGTGGGGAGAGGAGGAGTTGGGATGTATGTTTCACTCGGGATTTGAATGATTGGGAGTTGGATTTAGTGGTGGATTTCCTTTATATTTTGGAACCCAATACCCCTTCAATTGAACATGGGGATCACATGAGATGGAAGTTGAAGAAGAATGAGGATTTTGATACTCTTTTTATAATGAATTGCGAGGTCCTCTTCCATCATCTTTCCTTGGAAAGGTATTTGGAAATCAAGGCCCCTCGGCGAGTTATTTTTTTTTGGATTGCAGCTTGGGATAAGATACTCACGGGTGAAAATTTGAGAATTAAGGGCTTTGCTTTTGTTGACTGGTATGTTATTTGTCGTTGTTATGGGGAGACTATGGATCATTTATTGCTTCATTGTGAGAAGGCCCATCAGTTTTGGTGTTTCATTTTTTGATCTTTTAGGGTTTCGTGGGTTATACCAAGAACAATACTAGATTTTCTTTTTGGTTGGTGGAATTGTTTGGGGGAAGCACTCATCAAACATTTGGAATTTAGTTCCATTGTGTTTGATGTAGTGTATTTGGAGGGAGCGTAATAGGTGGACTTTTGAGGATGTGGATAGTTTGGAGTACCAGCTGCTTGCTTCTTTTAGTGGTTCTTTGTTCAATAGCTCTCGGGCATGGGACTCACATCTAGTGATTCCCTCCCTTTGTTTATTCATTCTCTTATCTCTTGTGTTTAAGCTTTCATTTATGCACTTCTCTTTTTCTTTCTTATACTTTTTGACTTCTCTGTGCTCCTTTGCATAAAGAAGATTTATTTATACAGATTCTTCTTATTTATCAAAAAAAAAAAAAAAAAAAATTCAAATTTTATTGTTACATGTCCGTATGGACATTCCTATGGAGGGTGGTAACTACACTTGATCAAATAGTCTTTCAAGATCCATGCTAGACAGATTGTTGTCCACCCCAGCTACAGAGGAGCATTATTCTAAGATGGTGTGGATGTGTCTTCCGCGATTACTCTCTGACCATTTTCTGTTCTTTTGGAGTGTGGGAGTATGCAATGAGGTCTGAGACCATACAGATTTTAATACATGTGGCTAAAAGCAAAAGGGTTTACCTATGAGGGGAAGGGGTGGTGAGATTCCTATCAATTTCAAGGCTTGCCTAGCTATATGTTGGCCAACAAGTTGAAAGCTTTGAAGCTAGATTTAACGAAGTGGAGTTTGGAATTTTAATGGGAAGACAAAATACATTGCTAGGTTGCATTAAGTCATTCAATGAGATCTAGGAGAGTATATTCTTGCTTGGTGAGAAAAAGATGCAACGAGAACAAGTCATTGTGGAACTTCAGAAAATTATGGTGTTGGAGGAAATTAGTTGGAGGCCAAAGTCTTAGATGCTTTGGTTGAAGGAAGGGGATAATACAAAGTTCTTTTATTGTCTTGTGAACTCACACTGTAGAACACCATTGGGCATTTAGTGGTGGATCAGACAGAGATCATACAATTGAATTTTACCAACATTTATATACAGAAGCAGGAGTCTGGCGCCCTCAGTTGGATGGTATGCCTTTTTCAGCTGTTGATGATGAGGAATCTAGCTGGCTGGATAATTGCTTTACAAAGGATGTTTTTGAGGCAGTTAAGAATATGAGTGGAGATAAAGCATTGGGCTCAGATGAATTCATGATGGCTTTTTTCAAAGCCTGTTGGAGTATTTTAAAGTGGACACGGTACATTTGAGAAGAGTATTAATGCTTCCGTTATCGCACTTATCCCAAAAAAACACTTGGTGCACTAAAGGACAAGGATTTTTAACCCATTAGCTTAGTCATTGGGGTTTACAAGATTGTTGCCAAAGTATTGGCTAATAGGTTGCAAATGGTGCTAGAAGAGGTGGTGTATGAACCCTAGAATTATTTTGTTAGAGGGAGACAGGTTTTGGATTTTGTGCTTATTTCCAATAATGCATAGATCGTCATATGAGTCAGACGATGCAGATTCAGTTCTTGATGGAGGAAGTGGATATTCACATGTGAACAGTAGTCTGAGTGGTTTTTTTCGTAGCTCACAGGGTTTTGGCAAGGCAACTCATTATCCCCATTATTGTTTATTATTATGGAGGCTTTGAGCAGATTATTGGAAAGGTCAAGTGATGCAGGAGTCTAATGCAATAAATGGAAGATGCTGACATGGCATGGTGATGTGGCATGAGGGAATGACTTGGTATGGTGGCGTAGCACAAGGGATTGACATGGCACAAAGCAAGTCAAGCCTAAGGGCCGTATTTCACATGTCCCATGTGGTTATTGTAGCTAAATCAACATGTGCTAAGATGTTGACATGGCATGGTGATGTGGCATGAGGGAGTGACTTGGTATGGTGACGTGGCATGGGTGAGTAACATGGCACAAGGCAAGTCATGCCTAAGGGCTGTATTTCACATGTCCCATGTGGTTATTGTAGCTAATTCAACATGTGCTAAGTTTGTTGTAGTGTTTGAAAAATAGAGGGAAAATTAGTTAAAGGCACATGCACATGCTAGATTTTAGGAAGTTGTTAGAAGTAAAAGCCATGTGCTTTATTAAATATTGCATGTAATTAATTTGTTACAATTGTATTCTAGCATGTGACAATGTGAGTTAGTTATGGATGATGTCATCACCAACATCTAACCCCTAGGCCAATAAATATCCATGTTAAGCATTATAATAGAGGGGTTTTGTTAGTAAATGAAAATAAGCCTTTGAAATCTTTTCCTTGAGAACTTAGTGTTCTTTGCAAAGGTGCCAAATCACCTGTCAATTTGTTTTAGCAACTCACATCCCATTTAGTTCTAAACCATATTATATCCCATCACATTCCCTGCAACAACAAGGGGGCAATTGTATATCGGGTTTTACGGTTGGTGATCCACTAGATAATCTGATTATGATCTCACATCAAATGACACACTTTTTTTTTTGGTGGGGCTAATCCAGAACGAATTTGGCATTTGAAAGATCTTTTTGTGTGGTTGCAGGCCATTTTGGGATCAAAGATAAATTTTGGGAAATTTGAGTTGGTTCTGGTAGGTCTGGTGTCAAATGTGGATGCCTTGTCAGATATTTTGGGGTGCAGAGTATCCAAGCTTCCTATGACATATTTGGGGCTTCCCTTAGGCTCCATCTTCAAGGAGAGAGAGCTATGTGGAATGTTGTTATAGAGAAATTGGAGAGAGGGTTTGCTGGTTTGAAAAGAATGTATCTCTCTAAAGGGGCCGAATGACGCTTATAAAGAGCACCTTATCTAACCACCCAACCTACTAGTTATCTTTATTTCCCATCCCAAAGCGAGTTGCTTGGTGTATCGAGGAGTTACAGAGGGATTTCTATTGGGTGGGGTTGGAGATGAGTTTAAATTCCACCTGGTTACTAGGACCATTTTCAGGCGGTGGATTGGGCATTCAAAATTTATTCTAATTTAATCAGGCTCTGTTGGGCAAATGGTTTTCAAGGTACACAACTAAGAGGGAGGTTTTTTGGCGAAGGGTGGTGGACCATAATGTGGTAGCATGTGCAGGGAATGGTGTTCTAACAGCATTCAGGGTTAAGCCTCTGGAAGCACATCAGGAAGGGTTGGGAGGCATTTAAGCGGTTTATCAATTTCAAAGATGGGATGGCTCTTTAATCAGTTTTTGACATGATTCATGGTGTGGGGGGCTACTGCTAAGGGAGAGTTTCCTAGAATTTTTTCGTATTGCAAGTGATAAGCATGCTTTTGTGGAGAGCATTTTGTCTTTTGTAGGGAATGTTTACCAATGGGATGTCTGTTTTGTTCACCCGGTCCAAGACTAGGAACTGGAGTCCGTTGCCTTGTTTATGGATCTGATTTATTTTGGGCAGATAAGACGAGGTGGAGTGGATACACTCTAGACTCCATCTTCACAGAATGTTTTTGAAGTCAAATCCTATTAAATTTGTAACTCTCAATAACTCACTAGTCCTTTCCTTTTTGTTGGAAGAATCTATGGAAGCCTAAAGTTCCAACAAAGGTCAGGCTTTTCCTTTGGACAACAGCTTTTGGGAAAGATCCTAACTACTGATAACCTTCGGAAGAGGAGATTAGTTGTGATAGATTGATGTTGCATGTGTAAGCAGCATGGGGAAGCCATGGATCATCTACTTCTCATTTGCATGGTTGCTGCAGAGCTTTGGACCATGGTATTTTCTTTATTTGGGGTGTACTGGGTTATGCAAAAAGGTGTCATGGAGCTTTTAGCCAATTAGAAAGGCAACTTCAAAAGGTCCAGTAATGCTGAGATTGGTGTAGATCCCCCCATTGCCTCATGTGGGGTATTTGGTGGGAGGGGAATGCCTGGATGTTTGGGGGTTGTGAAAGATCAGTTCATGATCTGATGTTTTTATTTCTCAAGTCTTTGTTTGAGTGGATAAATGCTTCAAGGTTGTTTTCTTTTGCTGTTTTACCTGACTTGCTTGATTGATCTACTTTTAGTCTGTAGTTTTTGTGTACCTATTGTACATACACGGGTGGTGTTTACCCATGTCTTTTGAGCTTCTTTATTGAAATTTTAATTATAATATATATATATATATATATATATATATATATTACATGAAACCTGTATGTGGAGTTTGTACCTGTTTTACATAAATTTACATGTTTCTAACTCGGTCCTTGTTAAGGTTAATGATCTCCTTTTAATGTCACTTTGTTCTGTTTATAACATTGTATATGGTGATTGACAATGGTAATGATAATTTGATTTGGTTTAGGTTAACTTACTGACACACACGACTAGGGTGAAGATTGCTCCCTGGCAACAAAAAAGCATAAGAAAGATACTAAACAAACATGCAACTGAAGACTTGCATGGCCTTTATGGTAGAATAGATGAGGCTGGGGGTCGAGTTAGAGGACAGTCACTTAAACGAACTTGTGAACATGAGATCATGGTTGCTGAATGTATGGAAGGTGAGAATATTGTTGATAATGAACAGACAAGTGTTAGTACTGAATCAGAGTACACAAATGTTCAGATGCTTGAACATCAAAGGAATAAGATGAAACAATCCAATTTCTCTAGATGTGGTGACATTTGTGAGACAGACTCATTTCTAGAAGGTAATGACACAAGGATGCAATGTCTGAATAAGCAGCGCTCTGAATTGGAGGAAAGCTCTTTACAAAGAAATTTATATGATAAGAAAAACTTGTTTACTGAGACTGTGGATCAGAAATCAAGGACATTGGATTTTGATGTGAAGGCAGATAAATATCTTTCAGCAAAGGACCAAGGGGAGGATCCAGGATCAAAAGAGTTGAGTCCAGAGCCATCAAGAGATTCTCATGAGAGTAAAAAACGGTTGGAGGTTGCCCATGGTGGTGCTGTTTGGGACATCTTCCGCAGGCAGGATGTTCCTAAGTTAATTAAATACTTGGAAAAGCACAAAGAGGAATTTTGCCACATCAAAAATCTTCCTGTAAAATCAGTGAGTATGTTTGTTGGTCATTAGGAACTATGTTCTGTACTAAAGATTGAGTTGCTTATACATGCTTCTTGCAGGTTGTTCATCCTATTCATGATCAGACTCTTTTCTTGAATGAGAGACATAAAAAACAACTGAAGGAGGAGTTTAGTAATAATCTCTTCTATCTCTCCGTGTCAGTCTTTTAGAGTTGCAATACACTGCTATGGTTTTATTTATGTTAAATTTTTTATGCAGATATAGAACCTTGGACATTTGAGCAATACCTTGGTGAAGCTGTTTTTATTCCAGCTGGGTGCCCTCATCAAGTGAGAAATAGACAAGTAATTTATCAGCTAGTAATAGCTTCTTCATTTGGCAAGTTAGACATGAATGATCTACATTTTATCAAATACTCTTGACTTTTTATCTGGAATAGTTGATATGCTATTTTCCTGGTTGATGCTTAAAAATCTTGTGAGCTCTTCCAAAACTGTCTTTTCCTTTAATTACCTATCCAATAAATAAATAAAGGAACAAAAAGCATTGTGGAAATTACGTTGTACTTGTTATACATTTTATAGACATATATAGAGTAGTTTGTTTGAATCTTATCTTGATGAACTGCTGTAAGAGTAATTTCCCATATGGTTGGCCTTTGTGGCTATCTATAAATAAATCTTTTCTTAATCACTTGCACGGTATTTTTATTAGTTATTCTATCTTTTTCTTGATTACATGTCTGGTCAATTTTTCAGTCTTGCATAAAGGTGGCACTTGATTTTGTATCTCCTGAAAATGTTGAAGAATGTATTCGGTTAACTGAAGAGTTTCGGTTGCTTCCAAAGAAGCATAGAGCTAAGGAAGACAAGTTGGAGGTACTAGTTATTTTTCTTCCTTTTGTTACATCATAAACATTTATTTTTCATGTTAAGTGTTTTAGTTTTCATCCAGTCATGAAATAGCTTTGAACTCAAAACACAGGCATTGTTAAGCACTATAAATGTTGTATGTTAGTTGTGCATACTTTATAAGAACACTGCTAAATGCACCTACTGTAACAATTTTGTCTGTGTCATACTATTAGGTTTTGGAGTGTCAAAACTAGTGTTGAATGCAAACATGAAATGGAGGGTTTATCTTAGTTTGGCATATATCTACTTAGGGATGACTATCACATAGGCCATAGGATAATAAATAGTCATGTTATCGGTATTTTTTGGCTCTGTTAATTTCATTCCTTTACAGGTTAAAAAGATGACACTTTATGCTGTGAGTTGGGCTCTGAGAGAAGCCAAAAGTCTATTGCCAAATCTTGAGTGAGATTCATCTCTTTATCTTAATTTTATTTGTGTGCTTAATGTATACCTATCGGATGAAGGATCTTATGATCGTGATCAACAAATTATTCCATTATTTAAAGGCGACTTTTTTCTTTCAAATATGATAGATAGTATCCATACGCAAGAAAACCTTTTTGCTCTACCCTTCAGGTCCTCCCCTTGGTATTAATTGCTGTCTAGGCCCTATTGAGCTAACATAGTTAATATGTGAATGAATTTATGAACATTCATACGTTTGAACCTTTGGCAACCCAAAATTCTATGGTCCTTGCAAAGATTTTCTCTACTAATTTGTGGTTTTGTTGTGAAGAAGGGGGTTTTGGGAGCAAGGTTATTGTTAAATTATCGATTATTCCAAAAGTTTAAACTATTGAGATATGGTAAATTTAATCATTTAACCAATACTTTTAACACTCTCCTTCACGTGTGGGCCAAAACTACCTCTTAATAGGTGAGGTTCAACACGTGAAAATCAAAATGGGAGGTAGAGTGGAGAAGACAATCATCAAACTCAAGATCTCATACTCTGATATCAAGTTAAATTATCTATTGTCCCAAAAGCTTAAACTATTGGGATATGGTAAATTTAATCATTTAACCAATACTTCTAACAGTTATAATCTTGTCATCTTGGAATGCTTGAATGCTTAATGGTGAAATTTTGGGGAAAATAATGGTAAGAAAAAGTACTTTACATAATAGAAGTCTTTTAATTGTAGGACTAGATTTGCGTTAATATTAAGTGTTATCTACGTAGCAGAATAGAAATATTTTAGTTGTGGAACTATAAATTTGTGCTATACCACTTGGCGAAATGTGAGGCATTCTATGTTTTTTAAAATTTTACCTGTTTTCAGTTTTCACTTTTGTATATTAGGTAGATATTAGATTATGTATTGTCAAGAGTTTTGTAGTTAATTGCATTGTTTGGTAGCTATAAGGAGAACCAACTCAACCAAGGTTCTAGTTCTTCTTCCCCCAAATCCAATTGTTGTAACAGTTACAAAATAAATAAATAAAAGATATTAGATGTTATGACTTATAACGTTGACCTTTATAACCAAGTGTACTTATTTGCAAAGATGACATATTTGATCTTCTCAAATTTATTTGAAGGTGTACCCTGATTGATATGGTGTTATTTGGTTCCAAGAAAAAAAGACAGATGTATCATGTAGCACCTGATGGTTTACAATTTTCTATGGCAATTTGATCTTTTTTTGTGTTCATTAATTTTGTCTATCATGAGACATCTAACAGAGCCAATTGCACTACTGCAGTAAATCGAACCAACAACAGGAAGAGTAAAAGCACCAGATGGTTTTTCTGCCACTATCTGTACAGATTGTGAATCTACTTTCTTAATGCCGTTGTACTGTGCCCTTTTACAATGTTGTTCTTAACAAAAGACAGTAATTCTTGTTAAAACAAACTGTGGCTGATCCCTAATCTATTGTAATAAAGCCCCACCATAGATTTTTCAAAACAAAATTTTTTTTTTCTTTTTTGAACTCAAGATGAGAAATGACACATTTTTAGATTGTTTGTAAGAGCATTCTCATTATGTGTGCCAAATGCCAAATATTTGGCATTTGGCACACCAAACACCAAAAAACCCCTCTCATGAGATGTTCCAAATATTATAATTTTTTACACACATGAACAGTACCATTCCATTTTTGGAACGGTACGGATGAAAATGCTAAAAAAAAAAATTATTCATTTTCTCTCTCTTTCTTTATGATTTTCTTTTTTCTCTCTCTTTCTTTTTCTTCTTTCTTTCTCTGCCACTCCCTTCATTTTTGGTGCACTCTCTTCCTTTTTTCTTTTTTCTTCTCCAGAATCTTCACCTCTCTCTCTTTTTTTTTTTTTTTTTTTTTTTTTGGCTGTGATTTGATGGGTGGGTTGGGTTGGGTTAGGCAATGGGCGAGTTTAGACGGTGATGTGTGGGTTCAGATGGTGTTGGCTGGGTTCGGTTCTGACGGTGGTGGGTGAGTTTGGATGGGCAGATCGGTGGTGGGAGGGTTAGGTTAGGTGGGGTGGGGTGGGTTAGGCTGTGGGTTTCGATGGATGGGTCGGCGGTGGGTGAGTTTTTGTGGGTTAGCCTGTGAGTTTCGATTAATGGCTGAAAGCTTCATGGCGTGCACTACCACTGAGGTTTGTCATCTCTCTGCTTCTATATTTTGTTTTCTCCTAATTTTTTTTTCTTGTCTCTAACCCATGGCCATGGAGGTGGTGGTGGTGGTGGTGGAGCTTTCGATTTGGTGTTGGTGAGCTATGGGTTTGTTTTGAATTCTATTTTGAGTTGTGGAGGATGTGGTGGTTGTGTGGTGGTGGTGGCTGTTGGTTGTTGGCAGCTGTGTGGTGGTTGTGATAGTGATTTCCGCAGATTGTGTTTGATGAGTTGTAAATATTATTTTAGTGTGTTGTATATACTATTTTAATATATAAAATTGAAGAATAGAACATGTGATAAATGATATATTGTACAATGATGTGGTAAAATAATAAAGTAGGTTTTTAGGTTTTTTTTTATTTTTTATATTACACCATTTGTTAGCTTTGATTTAGATTTATTTTTTGAAAATCTTAACGTGGATTACACAGTTCTTATTTTTTTAATAGAGACTATAAATTTCATGTTAATTAAATATTATTTATTATCCTATTTATAAACTCATGTTTATTTATAATTTTTAAGTACAGACAACTTGAAATTTTACCAACTAGCAAAAAATATTAAAGTTGCAAAAACCAATGCACCAATTGTGGTACAATAGGGTTGTAATTCACTAGTTATTCTAGAAACTCACCAAATCTAAAAAATAAAAAAAATAAAAAAATTACTAGAGGTTTGTATTTCTCAAAAACTCCCCACCATCAGCATTCAATATTTCTTGGCCCACTATCGGCCAAACCACTTGGGTATTAAGTCCAATATGAGCAGGATCACTTAACCATGTTTCATAATTGGAAAAATGTTAATAAAATATTATTTTACTATCCGATTTATAAACTCATGTTTATGTATAATTTTAAAGTACAAAATACTTAAAATTAAAAAAAATTATAGAGGGAATAATTATTGATTTCTAATTATCTTGATATTTTACAAGCATTGAGTGAAGTCTGTAAGGGGAGGGGACTATATAATCCAACCGTTGATTTGTTAAAAAACTCCAATGCAAAATTTGAGAAGGGTTGAAGGGTATATGAATCTTATTAAACAAACAAATTATATATATAGTCTAATTTTTAGTTTCAAATTTATCAAACATCATTAAGAAAATGAAGAAAAGCCAAGAGCCTTGTAGTTGTGTTTTCAACGGAAACATTTAGGGTTCAAATTCTCTCACTCTCAATTATAAAATTATAAAAAAATAAAAAGAAAATAGAAAGATACATAAATTGTTAGGATTCAAATTCCCACTCTCAATTACAAAATTATAAGAAAAGAAAAAAGAAAAAAAAAAAAAAAAAAAGAAAGATTCATAAATTGTTAAGCAAACGCTGTAGTTTCATTCTAGCACAATGAGTTAATTATTGCAATCTACCTTAAACTTTGAGAGTATTTGCACTTTACACCTCAAATTATAGAAACTTGTAATTACCACCCTAATTGCAACAATCCTTGCAAACAGTACCTAATCGTCTATTTGGCGTTAAATGTACATAAATAGGTCTCCCTCTTCTTGTCTCCCACTCCCCAATTTGAAAATATGCCCAAAATCTCAAAATATTTTCTTGTAACAACACAATACTCATAATCGATGATCCACATACTGGTGAGATGTCATACAACGGTGACAAATTCTTAGGCTGATTTACAAGACAAAATAATTAAGAAAATGTAGTTCGCTCTAAATTGGGAAGGCGAGATCCAATTTTATACCAAGAGCATGTTTGGTAAATTGTAATAGATACTGTAATGTAATAGATATTACTATGGTTTAGCTATTTAGTAGTTTGATTATATTTTTATTACTTAATAGGTGCAATGATTTTTAAAATTAATATATTTCTAAATAAACAAACTTTCTATATACATGTAACAATTATAAAAACTAGTATATAACCCATGCAAGTGCATGAATGCATTTAAAATTAAACACAATTTTTATTATAAAATGTAAATAATTAGTCAAATTATTAAAAAAAAAAAAAAGCATGTAACATATGCATATGGCATATGCATGAATGCATTTAAAATTAAATGCAATTTTTATTATAAAAATATAAATAATTAGTCAAATTATTTAAAAAATAGCATGTAACATATGAATACGTATAGATACATTTAAAATTAAACACAATTTTTATCATAAAAATATAAATAATTAGTCAAATTATTTTTTTTTAAAGTAAACATAATTAGTCATATATTAAAATTCTTACCTAAATTTAATACTACTTATGATCTTTTTTTTTTCTTTCTAATTTTTAATAAGATAAAACATGTGGTGATCTTTGTTGTGTGGTGATTTTTATTGAGTATATGTGATTGGTTTTTTTTTTTTTTTAATTCTATAATTTTATAGTTCATTTATATTAGATTTTTAGAATTTTGCACTCATTAACTCACATGACACGAATATTAAAAAACTTAAGTGGATATATGACACAAACTTAAGTGTTTAATTATGGTGCAGTTTCCATATAAATTTAGACATATAACACAAAATTGGATTCTAATTTCAAATTCTAATTGAACTTTCTCTAAGCTTTACCTATTAATACATATATATATATATATATATAGATAAAAAATTATAAAAAATAACTCATCTTCTTTCAATTAAAATTTTTTTTTAAAGAAATATAATTATTTTTTGAGGAAACAGTAATACTTATTAGAACACACGAACACAAAAATAGTATATAGAATTTTTTAAACAGTTATAACATATTATATAAACAAATACTTACTTACAAAAGTAGTTTATAGAGTTTTTTTAAACAGGCTTATAATATATTACATAACTAGAGTACCACTACAAAAGGGCCTAATTTTTGTAGTAGTAGCCTAGGGTTATAAGGACTGAAATTCTAACACATATAACCAATGTAAGATAAACATCTCTTTTTTCTTTTAGAAAACAAGAACACGAAAGTAGTATATAAAGTTTTTTAAAGAAGCTTATAATGTATTACATAACTAGAGTACCACTAAAAATGTTAGAGTCTAACATTTGTAGTAGTCGCCTAAAGTTATAAGGACTGAAACTCTAACATACACAACCAATGTAGGATAAATATCCCTATATTTTTTTTTTTTTTTGAGGAAATAGTATTGTATAAGTTAAAATAAATCTAAAGTTTTATTCTAATGTAACTTACAACCAAATTTATGAATAGGTTTAATTATTCCATTTCAACACATTTTACTGTTAATGATAAAAATTACAATTTCTGTTGTAATCTTCATTTAGTGTACCAAACTTGCTCGAATCTCACTGCACACCTAATTGATCTACACACTACTTGCTTTCTTTGTATGCTAAAGTTAAATTAAATTAAAGTATTGTAAATGAGAATGCTGATAAAATTATTTACTAACTTTGAGGTGTAATTCTTAAAGATGGATATTTATGACCTACTACTAACATTGATTAGAATGTGCAATTCTTAAATATGAATATTTTATGACCTACTACTAACATTAATTAGATTGAATAGTATTAGTAAATTTATCATAGATTTTTCTATTTATTTATTTTTTCTTTTATTCTTACAGCTCTTTCAAAATAAGTTGTTTTTGTAGGTAGTTTAGCTTTATTTTATATTTTAGATACCACCTGTGCACTTGTTGATATTTGTCTATGGCCTCCAATTTTATTTTATTTTTGGAATTATTTGACTAGTAAACCTTGAAATCTAAACTTAAGAAAATTCTGTATTATTTAATTTTTATTTATGAGTGTTTTATTTATTTATTATTTATATCGAAAGAAAGAAAGAAAAAACTGCTCAAGTTTTATTTATTTTATGTGAAAAATATCTATACAAATCTTTTGTCCAACTATGACTGTTCTATTCTTGTTCTACCAACTGCAGTGCCACATGTTCCCTTTTTTTTTTTTTCTTTTTACTTTTAAAATAATTAAAGTTTAAATTGGGGAAAAGAAATCAAACACATGGTGTATTGCAATTAGTAAAACATAAAGTGGAACACTATACAAAGAATTTTTCTTCATATGAATCAAATTAGGTCGACTTGACCTACCAAATACTAGACAAGGGTTATAGCCACTTAATAAAGGGGCTTGTTCAGTTTTCACGTAATGTAACTTTTTATTATATCACATCACTTAATAATTTTTTTACTAAATTTATATTTTGAAAATCTCGCAGTTGGATTACATGTTATATATATTCTTAGTATGCATGTCAAATTTTGTACTAATAGAATGTTATTTATCATTTGATTTATAAACTCACATTTTATGTATAATTTTAAATTACAAAAATTTGAAACTTAACATTAGATAAATGACATAGCTATGGATTCTTTGATCATCTTAAAAATTTGCAAGCTTAAAAAATATTAGAAGAAAAAATATTCAATGGTAAATTTGTTAAAATTTTCACCTAATGAAAAAAATTAAATGATGTAATTTTACTTAAACTTATATCACGTGTAACTTGACTTGACTGCTAAATACTATGAAAATGTTATAGCCTTTGCAATTCATCTTAATCTAAGTATTTAACTAGGTCAAACCCAAACTCATTAATGAAGACATTTAGGGCATGTTTGGATCCTAATGGGTTTGTATTCGTTTTCATTTTTCTATACTCATTTTCTCTTCTTAAATTCTGTACTAAGGGCACGTTTGGTACATTGTAATGATTATTACATGGAAATAAGAATAAGTATTACAAAGAATACATTAAGTTGGAATGTAATAAGTATTACTATCTATTAGTTTGATGACCATTTAGGAATAGAATCCTGAATATGCATCCACAATTTAGTAGAGTATAACAAGAAGGTGTAATTAAATCATTTTTAAGTCAAATTTCCGAAAATACACTTATTTTAGGATGTTCAAAATAGAGCTAATAATTAACAAAAAGGAAAATTTATTTTCTTTCCTTTTGAAAATGTGGCAACTAATGGCTTTTTAGGAAATTTTTTAAAAAAGTTATTACATAAGGTGAAAAAATAGATATTCAGTACTTTTGATAAGGAATAGTTATTCTTCATTTTGAAGAAGAGCTATTCATAAGGAATAACTATTCATTGTAATAAAAATATAATCAAATAACTGAATAGTTATGTCATAGGAATATCTATTACATTACAGTGTCTATTACAGTCTACTAAACGTGCCCTAATTTTTTGTTTTCAACTCATTTTTTGTTTGACACCAATTTTGGTCTAGGTTTTTTTTTTTGGGGTGGGGGGGCTAAAATTCTTCCATTTACTGACAAAACCAGTAGTCACCCTATCACTCGCAAGAAATCGTTCATCTTTTTTGACAAACCTAGTCACAAAAATTAGTGAGTCACTCGTCCATCCAAAGGTGTTGGAAAACTTGTAAGAAGGAAAAACTCTACCAAAGGGCATCGGTTGGGTGCTGGTCTAAGTTTCTCTAATGCTTAAATTAGAACCTCACAAAGATCTCCAAGAATTTTTAAAGTACAAAAGTTGGGATTTTTCTCACATATCTCGATTTTAGTGAAATTTGGCATTTATATAGTCTTGAGTGGATCTCCTTGTTTTATGCCACTTTTCTCATGGGAAACGTGTTGGCTAAGTAGAGTTAGTGGGAGAAAATTTCCAGAAGAGTGCTCACATGTTCTGAAGAAGTGGATTTATGGTGTAAGTTATGTTGATAGCATCTAAGTGTAGTTGAATTTGTGTAAGTGTAGAATGACCGTTACCTTAAACGATCATGATGTGAATGAAACTTATGATATGGATGATTTTTTATAATCCTCTTGTGTAATTAGGTGGTCCTTTGTATGGATGGTTGTGATTGTGTTGGACGACACCATAAACGAGATTGTTCTTTATTCCTTAGAATGACCATCTATGTGAACAAATCCTCTGTGTGGAAAACCATAATACCATGGATGGTTGATTACGGTCTTATGGTGGAAATAGGCAACATTCACCTATTTTGGCCGAACCAACATGAGAAGGAAGACCTTCTAGACGGGTGTAGACACCTCATTTTTTTTACCTTATGACTCAAGTCCCTGTTTTCTAATGACGACATCACTCGGAGGCTCAGGGTTGATTTAGGGCCCAATCTTGTGAATATTTAGCTTGAAGGATGTTTTGGTGAAAAAAACGTATAAGAAGCCGTAAATATGCGTACACATGCTTTAAGTATGCGCATGCATACCTCATGTATGTACACGCATGTAGGGTTTTAGAATACCTGTATGGAAATTTTTTTGACATAAAATCATATAAAGTGAATCTCACATCGGTTGGGAGCTGTCTTATACCCCATTATGATCACTATGAAAGGCCCCAAAGGCTCTTTTACCAAAAAATATCGAATGCACTAGAAAATAGTGAATCAAAGAGGGAGTTTTATTTTAAAACATCCTCAAGTTAAAATTAACTTGGTTGGGACTTATTTTGGTCTTGACCTTTGAGTTTTGAGTTTACTAACTTTCTAATTTTGTCTTGATTAGATTGACTGAGGGGAATGGTCAAATTAAAAACTCAAATGAGTTATAGTGTTTAAGGGAAAGGTCTAACTTTGTCTCTTTCATTCTTGTTTGTTTGGTTGTTTTTCTTTGTGTTTTATTGCTTTGATATATCTATTGTTAGTTTAGGGTTACAACTTTCGTGCTAGAAGCTTGTCAGGTCATATTTAAATTGATGTTTTGATTGATGTTTCTAGGTTTGTGTTCTTGGGTGTGTATGTAGGGGCATGTACCACTCCATTTTGTTTAAGAGCCAGCCCTTCCAAGAGAAAAGATTCCCCCCCGGCCCCATACCTCCAACACCATACCCAAATTTTCTCTAAAAAATCCTAACTTTTCACCTAAAAACAAAAGAGGTATTCTTGTAAAATTAAAAAAAGAAAAAAAAAAAGAGAATGTAATGGCATTTATAAGAAAGTTCTTTTTTGCCAAAGTCCTCCCTCCCACGTGATGTATATTTTTTGCTCATCTACAGTGTCACTTTATAGTTCTACTCGACATTGTCCTATATGTACTATATTTACTACTTTTTATATGTTTACAACGTAAATTTACACTGTAAGTATTATTCTTTTTCCTTACTCTTTCTCAATTCTCATGCCATTCCTTCTCTTGCACAGTGTATTCTACGTTACAAAATTCTTCTTCTTCTTCCTCTGTGTTATTTCAGTATAATTTCTATTTATTTTATTATTTTCTTTTTTAGATCAATTTCTATTGAGAGCTATTAAACTGATTTTAAATTTATTTTTTACTATAATTGTCTAATATGGTTGAATTTAAATTCTATTGATTTTATGGTTTCTTATAGTGATTTATTGTATTTAATCTTTATGAATACCATTTCTTGTAATTGTAAATATTGTCTAGTTTTGTTATATACTTATATTTAGTTTCTAAGAATGTTATGGACTTATGGTTTTTCATAGAAATAAGAAAAACTCAAGATAAAAAATGACCTTTAGATGCTCAATTAGGTGTTTGGCTTGTTAATATTTTTTAGTGTTAATAAAAATTACATTGATAAAATAATTTGATATAATAATCTTGCAATATTATATATGAGTTATGATTTACTTTAGATTAATTTAAAAAAAAAAACAAATGCATGAAGACATGTATGTATGTATGTATGTATGTATGTCGTGGTTTGAGTTTTTCTTGAATTACAAATCAATATGATAGTTTTACCTTGGCCCCCCTAAACAAAAATTTCTAGCTTCACTCCTGTGTGTACGCATGCGCATGCTTCATGCATACATACGCATACTTGAGGCATGCATATGCATACCCCATGTATGCACACACATGCTTGTGCCTAGAAACACAAATTTAGGGTTCTTGATGCTTTCTTCATTTTTCTTTGCTTTTATCACATGATTAGGTTTTGTTTAACTTAGTTCCCCATGTTTAGACCATAGAATCAGTAAGGTAACATGCTTTACTCGTTTATTTTATAGATTAAAGATTAGGGTTTATATGTCTTGGATGAATAACATATATGTGTTGTAATGCAATAAGGTAAGTGAAGTAAGGCATGTATATGAATATGAACATGCATCTGTTTTGAATGATGAGTATGATGTGATTGATATTTATGCTTGAATGCTATAATGCCTTGCTTGTATGATTGAATATGATCGATTGAATGACATGATTATATGCTATTGCCTTGAGATATGCTTGCTGCCCTTGGATAAGCATGAATATTGATACCATGTTAGATGAATACTAGGTTGATGTGCAATGGGATGATATGCTATGTTTGTGCTTTAGATGCATGTTAGTGTGTGTATGACTATAGAATAATGTGTTAGAAGATCCTTTGATGAGATTAGGATTTGGAACACAATGAGTGGAGGCCGACTTATGAATCGAGTGCGGTTAGGTGCTTAACACCTTCCTATCCCTATACCTAAACTCAGGACATGTGCTCTGGTAAAGATCAGCCCTTCATATAAGGGCGCTACACATATGGTTCCAGACCTAATCTAGGTAGCGACTCCATTTATACCCTCCACTCAGTCCACTCTAGGCTGAGGCGTACTTCCTATGAGAAAATCACTACTACCGTACGCGATGGAGGGCGCTTGCGTCCACAATGGGCTTGTCATTTTATTCTATATCAATGTCCATGTGTGGTTTGGTTTGCATAGTTGTAAGAAGTTGTTTCTAACTTGTGGTTTGGTCTTCTTAAATGGACGGTCTCCTTAGAAAAGTGAGACATTTATTGCTAGTGTGTCGAGTCATCGTTGGTCATAAGAATCAGTCTAATTGTCAATGGGTCATTCTTTATATGGATGAGCAAATGAAGAGTCTCCTTTGAAAGAGCCTCCTTTAGATGAGTATCTCAAGAAGAATCTCATCTAGGGGAGCTAACATTTGTTTGAGAGAGTTTCCCTTTTCTAATGGAAGGTACCATGGTCGTCCATGGGGTTGGAAGACTCACTTCGGGGGTGATGATGGAAGGCCGGCTTGGTAGACATGTTGGATGAGTCTATTGTAGAGTGGTAGGCAATTCGTTTAATGGGTGAAAATATTTTTATCTTATTAATCATAATCGACCAAAACCCAATCACAACTCTAGATACAAACAAAACTAAAACCCATCGGAACCATCGTCACAAGCAAATACCTAACCTAGATATCCACGTTGCAAGCCATAATCCACTAGAAAAAACCAAAACCCAACCCAAATCACCATTGAAAAACCCATCAATTCAAACAAATCTCATCAAATCCTAACATCAAATAGAAAAAAGGGGGAGGGGGGCGAGAAAGAGAGATACCATCGGCCATGGATCCAATCAGATTCACATTTTCACTTCAGAAAGAGTAAGATCGAAGAGAGAGAGAGAGAGAGAGAGAGAGAGAGAGAGAGTTTTTGATAGACAATTCACTATTAGTAGGATCCACAATGTTTTTTTTTTAATAATGACAATTCCACTATAAATTAAAATGTCCAAAAGTTCATTTTATGTATTTAAACCCATTTTTTTTATATTGAGAATGAACAAATAGTACAAATTTGTAAACCAATTTTTTTTTGTGGGTCCCACAAATAACTGAAAATGAAGATAGAGAATGCCAAACCAAACACCCATTTAACTTTTGGTTGGCCACACAATCTTTTGTCACTAAAAATTTTGAAACTTTATTATATTTTAAGACTTTATATTTTCAATCGAATTTAAATTTCATTTTAGGGTTAATTGCAAAACCCACCTATGGTTTAGCCAGTTTTAAGAAAACTTACTTGTGGTTTGAAAATTGTCACTTAACCCACTTGAGCTAACATCCGTTAGACAGCCATTACCCACCTCTCTCATTGTGGTTAGAAAAAAAAAAAAAAAAAACCCATTTAGAATAGTATATCTTTGAAGAAAACCACTCTATCTAAAAAATCAAATTCCGTGACCCAAATCTCAAATTGTGTCTCGAATCTCGTTTGATCAACAGAAGAATCAACATCCTCTATTGATTGCAAGTAAGGAGATATACTTTGGGTGGACAATCTCGCATCTAACAGGTACATTCATATTTGAAGAACCCAAAGGTTAAAGAAGAGCAAGAATCCAATTTTCATTGTTGAAATCTTTCGTGGGTTGATTCCAATTTGCCCTTTTATCTTGGTAAATTCTTAAATAGAAGATTGTGCTAGCAAAGATTCAAAAATGAACTATGGGTTGCCTTTATTTTTTTTTTAATTAATTTTTTATGACTTGATTATGGGTTGCTGTGTTAAATTCTTTCAATTTTGATAAAATAAGCAGAAGAACTCATATGTTGGTGGCTCATGGTCTTCCTTTGGTAATTTCTCTTTTAAAATTATAGTATTTAGAATGTCTGATCCATTTGGTAATCTATCGTTCTTGACTTGTTTCTCTATTTCTTTTGTTGGGGGTGGCCTATGGGGATTGTGAAAATTTTTATCTTGGGACTTTTTAGGATAATTGGTTTTTTTTTTTTTTTTTTTTTTTTTTTGAAGTTTCAAATTTAAAAGAGGAGATGGAGGAAAGAGAAATAACATATTAGTGAAAATACATTTTTACCCCTGTTTTTCCAATGACAAGGGGAGAGGTGGGTTATGATTGTCTAATGGAGGCCACCTCAGGTGGGTTAAGTTACAATTTTCAAATTATGGGTAGGCTTCGTTAAAATTAGCCAAAGCATAGGTGAGTTAATTGCAATTAATCCTAAATTTTATGTTTAAACCCTCCACTAGAATCTTGACATTATGATCGAATATATAGTTTCATATACAAACACAATCGTAAATAAATACCCAATAATAACCATCATAATTATCAAAATTTTTATATTTAGACAAAAAAAAAAAAAAAGAATTATAATATTTATCTTAAAATTTCCCGTGAATTTTATATATATATATATATATATATATATATATATAAATTTGAGAAAGTGAGAGCAGTAAGAAAAAACGTTTCCATGAAGGTTTATTACGTTTTTATTTTCTTATTGGAATGTAAAAACGATGAACTGCAAATTTGATAGAAGAGTATACTGCATGTTTGGACTTTGAAGTGGCTAAAAAAGCTTAAAGCCCATAGAGTGACTTTCTTGCTCTCGATAAAAGCACCTGGTTTTTAAATTTAAATTAGTCATAGATCTACACGATGCGTGAGAATAGATAATTACTTTGTAATTGTGTTATAATATATAATTTGTTTTCTAAAATTTGTTGAAAGTAATTTTGTTCTCCCTTAAAATAAAATAATTTATAAAATTATTTCATCTTTCTATCTCTACCAATATATCATTCTATTATTTTGGGTGTGTTTGATTGTGAAAGCTCGATAGTCTAATTACTTGAGCTAATTAAAACCCCCAAATTTTCATTACAGCTTAATTAATTTTTAGCTTAACATACTTAATATGAAATATATTTAATTAGCAAATTAATTCCACTAAGCATTCAACAATTACATGGATGAACATATATGTGCAAGGCAATAATGTAAAGGGCAGTAGAGAAAAGAAAATCAAACCCCAAGATAACACGTGATGTGTTATTGAAGAGGAAAACTGAAAAACTCGGCATAATATCCTCTTTGCAAACCTCCAAGCTGAAATGATCCACTAGTGTATAAGTTGGAGTACAAAGATAACAAAAGAGACCCTCCAAGCCTAATTTACCTAAGTACTTAAGCCCTCCAAGCTTCTGTTACCAACGGACTTCTTAGAGTCTTGTCTTCACTAGCTTCTCAGATTTCGCAATGTTACTCGATTGCATTGACAAGACTTACCGGCTTAATTTGGCAAAGACCTAATGCTTTCAAAGCTAATAAACACTCTCAACACTTAGATTGTGTGTGAGTTGTGTTTGGGTAAAATATCTTCTCAAGGTATGAGAATGGGATATAGGAGGAGAAGCGACTACAAAGATTTATGTCTTGAGGGTGAGTTGCTCTCTCTAAAAGGTGGATGTTGTGAAAACCTCAATATCTATAGTTTTCTATCTAATATCCTCCTTACAATTTTGTGGATAATGAGAGTATATATAGTGTGGGTAAAGGAGAGGAAATGACACACTTAAAATCCAGCTGTTTAAAGTGTCTCGAATGTCACTTGCGAGTTGGCCTGATTGCAAGATACTCGTGAGACATCGTGACTTTTGAATTTTTGCATGTGCTCCTCACATGACTTTCGTGGGAGCTGCTATCCCAAGCCAGTTGCGAGTTAGTCACTAATTCCACTATCTTAAGCATTTTCACCAATTTAAGACTAAACTCATTACAATTAAATCTCACAAAATACAAGGAAATAAAATAATGAAATTATAACACTTTTTTATGGAATATAGCCAACATAAATGTTATGTAAAAAACATAACTTGCTTATATAAAAAAAGAGAGTAAAAAACATAACTTAACAGACTGATACTATTCCTAAATGAGGTGGTCTGTATTTTTTTGAAATTATAATATTACTCAAATAATTGATAGACTCATTCAAATGCATAACCAATTATATATATATATATATATATATATATATATATTTTTAAATATAAATTTAAATTCCCACTTCCAAAATAACTAAATTTTAACTCAAATAAAAATCAAATCAAAATTATAAGTGATGATAGACTCATTCAAATGCATAACCAATTATATATATATATATATATATATATTTTTTTTTTTTTAAATATAAATTTAAATTCCCACTTCCAAAATAACTAAATTTTAACTCAAATCAAAATCAAATCAAAATTATAAGTGATGATGCCAAAAATCGTCAGTGAATCGTACGGTCCTCACATGCTCTAGACAGAAATGTGAAACAGGAACAAAGAAGACCTTACAGAGAGTACCGGTGTGGTACTAGCCAAATACCCTCCGAAGGTTAAGTTAGAGAGAATTTCTACAACTCTAGAGTGCCAGAACTGGGAAAATTACGTGTACCTTCATTTGTGAGGGCTTTTGAGGTTTTTATAGTAGTGTAGAGCTGACATTCGTTCTTGGCAGAAAAGGGATTTCCTTGTAGAGAAGATTCTCATTAATGCTCGTATTTTACGAGATTATTTCCTTGTAGAGATTCCTCTGATTAGGGTACAAGACATTTCCATGTATAGACATTCGTGGAGGTCAAGCAAAGCCATGCTGGACCCATCAACTTCTCCACACTCATCGGCCTCTTCTCCCTCGTCGGCCACTTGCCTTGTCTAAAAGTTCCCCGTTGGCTTATGGAGGCGGCCGTTGGGTATCATGGTGGGGTCATTCTTGTGTATTACGCATTAAATTATTTGCAAGAACACCCTTATCAATAAGAAGAGAGAGACTACTTGTGACTTATCTCAAAATAGAGTTTTAAAAAACACAATGATTCATCAACTTAAAGTAGAGTTGCAAGAAAGAATAAAAAATTGAGAGAGAGAGAGAGAGAGAGAGAGAGAGAGAGATTTATATATATAAAAAAAGATAAGAATAAAAAGATATAATAATAAATACAAAATTATCCAAGTCATGCTATATAATAGAATAACACAAATTATTCAAGTCATGTTATATAATAGAATAACACTAAAGATGACATCTGTGAAAAAAAAAAAACATAAAAATATAAAACTAAATCAAATTAACTTAAAGTAGAGTTTTAAAGAATACAAAGAATCATCAAATTAAAGTAGAGATGCATGAAAAATAAAAATCCACCAAAAAATGAAAAAAAAATTGAGAGAGAAAAATAATATTTTGTGTGCGGGAAAATTATGCATAGAATGAAAGAGAAAATTGAAAATTTATAGTAAGAGAATAAGAATAAGAAGAGCACAAAATAAAAGAAGATAAAAAGATGGATGAAGAGTGATATTAGTAGTGAGTGATAAATATGTAAAAGAGGAGAAAAAAGGTTTAATAAAGTGTGTGTCTATATATATATATATATATATAGAGAGAGAGAGAGAGAGAGAGAGAGAGAGAGAGAGGTGTAACAATGTGTTAAGAAAAAAAAAAATATATAAATAAATAAAACAAACAAACAAACTTAGTGAGAAGCGTAGCATGCTTCAGCTTTAGCCGAAAGTCTCTCACTCTCTACGTCAACGTTGAACTGCAGTGCACACCCAAAGAGCACAAAATCTTCGCCCCTTCAAAGGTTTGCAAAAGCTCCTAAACTTCAAGTCCTTATTTCTCAATACTGCTATTATTTGAAGCCCAAATAATATCATTTCATCCATACGTGAATCTGCTATTTGCTTTTGTCGCCGTAACGTGTTTGTGAAAATGCCTAGGAGAACTGGATTTTATAGTGTTAACAAACATTGAGACTTACTCAATCAAACTAGATACTTTGTATTAGGAGCATGTGAGAGTCGACATTCTTGTTTTCTCATGTCCCCAAGTACTTTTCTTGATTTGTTTGAGCAAGAATTTGCAGCAAAAGTGATGAAAGTACTTTCAAAATGCTGACCAAATGATGTATTTTTTTCGTTCATATACTTGCTGACAACCCAGTGAAGTACAATAAATCTAGATACGCAACAAATTCAACAACTTTTTTTCAACTCCTGAGGTGATAGCCATAGGTTATGATTGGTGTGTGATACAAATGATGTCATGTTAAAGTGAAGTTGCATGTGATGTGCTACCTCAGATGTCGTGAAAAAAGTTGTGATTTTTTTTTTTTTTTGTTTGGCATTGTTGGGTGAAGTATAAATGCTTCCCAATTCTCTTGTAGCTGTAGGAGACAATTTGGGATCTGTAGATCATGTTTCTTAGGCGACTTTCAGTGACGCTTCCTCTTTCAAGAAGATTCTTTAGCAGTAACAGCAACCATGATCTTTCAAGCACCATTGCTGAGCTAAATAAGGTAAGATTCTACTGTTCCGTTGACTAGAAAAGCTGTATGGTACTGATTCCATTGTTATGTATAACTGAAAAATCATCT
The DNA here is from genome assembly GCA_033629205.1 of Lithocarpus polystachyus. Taxonomy (NCBI): domain Eukaryota; kingdom Viridiplantae; phylum Streptophyta; class Magnoliopsida; order Fagales; family Fagaceae; genus Lithocarpus; species Lithocarpus polystachyus. The sequence continues at coordinate 64,647,881 of CM066165.1, forward strand.
TAGAATCTGAATTAAGTACATTAAATAAGATTGATGCCTCAGTATCAACTAGGAGAGACATGTTGATATCTTGAAATATCACTCAAATATATTTACCAAGATATTGGACAGTATCCGCAAAAATATAACAAAAATATGATGTGCTAGATCATTAATTTACACTGCCTTTTTCAGCTGAATCATGACATTATTCTTTTCCTTATATAGTGTAGTGGACTTGAGACTCAACAAACAAGAGAGAATCCGAAGGAAATTAAGTGGAGGCTTTACCAAATATTATAAAGCTTTGAACCTAGAAAAAATTGATATAATGTGAGGAAAGAACTTCAGATGATACGAAATATTAAAGAAATGCGACCAAATTAGATAAAATTTAGTGTTTGAAGTTTGAACATATATTTCCATTGTTATAAGTCATCATCTTTCATGGACCAATGTTAGAATTTGTAAAGGTTTGGAGTCTAATATTACTTTTGAGAAATATGACATAATTGCATATGGAAATTCCTCTGTCAAGAAATATCAATGCATACTTCCTGGTAGCAGGAAATGGAATCGGTGTTTGGTGAACCTTCTTCAAATGGGCCTGCCAGTTCTGCAAGTAATGTTTACATGGCTCAAGAAGCCCAGCTTGGTACCCATAAAGGAGTTGAAAGCCCAGTAGGCTTGACCCACATTGGCAGTACAGGTGAAGCCCAAATGGTAGATGTTTCTCTCAAAGAAAGTAGTAAGAGAACCGCAATCGCTCGTTGCAAGGTAATTCTTGGCAAGAAGGTGTTTGATTTGGTTTTAGCTAACCAGATGGCCAAGGGAGATGTCCTTAGTGTGGCAAAAATTGCAGGAATAAGTGGAGCAAAGCACACTAGCAGTCTTATCCCACTATGCCACAACATAACTCTGACTAATGTTCGTGTTGATCTGACACTGAAACCAGAGGATTTTAGTGTGGATATAGAAGGGGAAGCTGCATCCACAGGGAAAACTGGAGTTGAGATGGAAGCAATGACTGCCGTGACCATTGCTGCTCTAACAGTTTATGATATGTGCAAGGCTGCTTCAAAGGACATCCAGATCTCAGATGTGCGACTTGAGCACAAAACTGGTGGAAAGAGTGGGGACTGGTACAGGGAGAAGTAATAGTGTCTTTGAAGAAGACCATTGTGCAAAATTCTACCAATGTCTTGGAGGTTAGTTTCTAGTGATTTACATATCACATTGAAATGAAAGTTTTACTCCTTTTTGTATTGTTGGAATTTGAAGGCAATATTATGAATTCAGTGATTGAGTTATTAGATATTAAAACTGCATTTGCACCTAAAATGTACAGAATTTTGGAGTAGCTTGCATCTTCTGAATACCTTATACCAATATGCATAGTGGATATCTTAAGCAAAAAGCGTGTTCAATCAAAACTGTGCTGAACTGAAATCTATCTTGTTTACCTTCTTAAACAGTTTGTTAGGTTGGAATCTTGTTTAGAAGTGGACTCCGTTCCATCTTAAGCCAAGATTTCTCTCTAGTAAAACAGAAAATGTTCTGAAAGGCTTTAATATGGCTAGGGAAAACTTCATTTCAAGAGATTATGGTGCCAGAATATTTCACGGCAACTAAAGGGTTACGGATTTCAGGAGTTACAAAAGATTGACACAATATAAAGAGTTAGGCAGTGAAGCTTGTCCTGTTGCCAATCCTTGGCTTAGATCCTTTTGTTGTTGTTGTTGTTGTTGCTGTTGTTTTTTTTTTTTTTTTTTTTTTTTTTTTTGATAAGTAGATCCTTTTGTTGTTCTGTAAGCCCTTCGACTTGAGAGCTCCCGTAAAACTAAAATTCACTTGGTAGCTGTAACTACAGATAAAGCAGATTTTGTTATGAACCAAAATAAACACATTTTTTTTTTTTTGAAAGTCATTTTTTTTTAATATATATATATAAAGAGAGGAATGACTGCAGTGAGTAAACAAAAGAAAATGGAAGTAATGTCGTTCTCCCTATGTCTAATGTTAATTCTCTAACTAAACTTCAAGGTCAAGTGGTCACTATTCAGTTATAAAAACTGCTGGATGGACTACCTATGTTCGACGAGTATACATAAGTCCATATTAGTTGATGTTACATTTCTTTCATCTATGTCGTGAATGTTTGTGGGGCCCTTTTTCAGGACGGTTCCTCTGGCCCAAACCCAATATGAAGTCTTGGGTTGCTGAACGGGGTTTGGAATGGATGATAGTGTTAGATGGGTGAACTGGGCTCGGCTCACTGCGATCTGCTTGGGCAGTAATGCAAATTGATCTCTATGCAAGTCACAAAGAATTCCACAAGGTAAAAATATAGGCTAAATATGACAACAAGTACATAAAAAAGAACAGTAATGTAGATAGGTGCCAAAAAAAAAAAAAAAAAAATTCAGGGAGCTTTATTTAACTAAGTCAAGTATTGAAAAAATGTTGAGGGCTGTTTTTCAATCAATACACACGTCTAGGTGTGGCAATTCGTGTTTGGGGGTTAAGTTTGTGAGTTGGATTCGTGTCGTGTCAAGTCATGAGTATTCGGTTATATTGGTTGACCCGAACCCGACCGGTTTAGTAAACGTGTTAAGAATATTTAATCTTAACACGATCTGTTTATTAAATAGGTCAACCCGACACGATATGTTTAACTCGTTTAATTAACAAGTCATGTAAAGGTCAATACAAATAACTCGTTTAATAACTTGATTGATTAATAATAATAAAAAAAGTTAATACCTTTATATGCTAAATGAGTATGACGGGTTCGCAAAAAAAAAGAGATTAAAAATAGGATATTTAAGACTTATTTTTTCTTGTGTGAACCACTTTCTGTGACAGAATTCCTCCACCCAAAAGGGTCCAAAGCATGAGCAATACAATCGAAGGGCACTTGTAGATTTTTCATTTTGACAATTCAATCCAAAGAATTCCAACCAACATCAAGAATTTCATAACAATTTCATTAAAGATACCCCCAAAGTAAGTCAGATCTTTATATGTAATTATAAGGACCATTAGCCAAAAAAGAATGGAGGTCTGAATAATTATAATTACACATCAAACTTGTCACATTAGAGATAAAAGTCATCACCACTATTAGTTACAAAAGAATGTGTCAAGCCTCCTTTAGGATGAACAACACGTAAGGATCACCATCACAAAAGTCTAGCTTCCATTAGTAGTTGCCTAACTACTGCTAGCCACAAAAACCTGTCTCAAAAGATTGCTATTTACTCTGAAGAAGTTTGGTGAAAGAATGGGATGAGACAAAGCCTAGTAAATAGCATAATTAATGGGGGAAGAGGAAATGCAAGTTTCATGATGATGATGAATAGTTTACAAAGCATGTTATAATTTGAGAATTTTCAAATAAATTCTACAAAACTATTTCCAATAATAATCATGGTTTTAAGACCTGGCCTGTTCAACGAACTGAAAAAGGGAGAGGTTCAAGGATTTTAAGATCGGATTGAGGTTCAACCGAAGTTAAACCGTGATGATGTCATAGTTAATTTAATAATAAAATACAAATAAAGGTATTAAAATGGCAGAAGTTAAAAATGTTTTACGATAATTATGTCTAAAAAAATTAAACAACTTTCAAATGATTTTTCACCATTTTTATAAGGTTAATAGAAAATAATAAAGCATATATAAGTTTAAAAAAATGTGTGTTTAGTAATCTTTCAAATAAAAAAATAGTCTAAAACAAATTCATTATCAATATAAATTAATATATTGTATATTCACATGTAAAATGTATAATTATTGAACCACTAATAAAATTATAAAATAATAATATATTGAGAGGGGGTAATATGATAAATTGAAAAACTATAATCCAAACTCAAAATAAATTAAATATTGAATCCAAGAATAACACATCAAAATAACTTAGGCTTTTGGTCAGCGTATCAGTATTTAGTCATTAGACTTGGGGATCTCAGGTACTATCCCTTCCCTCTACCTATTTGCAATTTTTAATATTTAAAATAGCATAAGATAGAGAACCGTATATCTTAGTTAAAAAATCGGAATTCTATCCAACACAAAGTTTCTCAAAATAAATACTAGAATTCTATCCGGTTTAGGGTTACCTAACTACCTGGACCAGTCCGAGTCTGACAACTTTGATAATAATATGACAAGAGTGATTAAAATGATACAACACAAAGTTTCTCAAAATAAATACAATGAAACTACATACTATGCGCAATAACAATACAATACCAAACTACATACTATCCCTCCCCTCAATCTATTTGCAATTTTTAATATTTAAAATAGCATAACATAAAGAACCGTATATCTTAGTTAAATAACCAAAATTGACAACCTTGATAATAATATGACAAGAGTAATTAAAATAATACAACACAAATTTTCTCAAAATAAATATTGGAATTCTATCCGGTTCAAGGCTACCTGACCACCTGGTCCGGTCTGGGTCTGACAACTTTGATAATAATATGACAAAAGTGATTAAAATGATACAACACAAAGTTTATCAAAATAAATACTATGAAACTACATACTATATTTTGTGCGTAATAACAATACAATTCCAAAGTCAGAAAATCTAACATAAGGCCATAAGACAATGTTGTCACAAAGACGAAACTGATCATCGACACACAACCGGAACTAAATATGTCGTCATAGAGACAGAACTCAATAACCATCACAAAGACAGGTGCTAAGATACCAATGTCACACAAACTATAGTATTTAGCTAGGTAATCATTGGGAAATCACACGTCAAGGCACATGGGCAAAACATAACGAGGTCAAAATTTTCATTCAAAATATAATTCATTTCCAAGTAGTTTTGTAAAATATTTGAATACCCTAGATATTCACAAGGTTCTTAAAGCCTTCAAAACCATTTCTTGTCAAAAGATTTTGTACTAACTTCCCAAATAGCATAGGTCAAGATATAACATCTTTAGAAATTGCAAATAATACAATAATTTCATGAAATCCATCATCAAAAGATTAAATCAACAATGCTTATATTTTCCATACTAACAGCTCATGCATTTCCCCATATGCAATATCAAATATGATGCACTTTTCATAAATAATCATATATATAAAGGTTACAACACGACACTTTTTAGGAAAATATAGTTTCCATGAACAATTTTCCAAAATATGTTTAACCCAAAAATTAATGTTTTATGTAATATGGTTATTTTCAAAAATCCCATTAAAAAAGATACCTTGCGACCCACAAAAAGCTTAGTCCCAAAGTTCCAAAAGAGGTTAGCTAGAACCTAAACGATACCAAGCAAACCTATCATGACAAGAATGAAGCTTGAAATAGCATCTGGCTATGAAATAGAAAGTAAACAATTAAGCAAACCTCAATGTTTTAACCTCAAAATTAATGTATTCTACTTCCAATAGTTACTCAACAATTTAATATACAAGGTATAAGCTCCAATTCATAAACTTAACCCATTCAAGATCATCTCCATAAGACTAAAATCTCAACACTTTATGAGTAACTTCCATAAGATTTACACATCATCATCAATAGAGACCCATGAAATAACATTACAATATCTACCAAGATAGGAAATTTAAATCTTCAACTAGCTCCAAACAAACTCAATTTCAATGGAAAAATTAGAATTACCAACTATCACATGTTAGAACCTAAAACCCCTAAATTTCCACCATAAATAAACCTTAGATAGCCACCATTTGTGAAACTCACTCATCAAAATGAATCCACCAAGTCAAAACCCATATACATAAATCAAATGAATATCATTTTCAAAACTTAGATTAGAAGAACCTCCAGCAAAATGTGAAAACCCACAAAATAATAAGAGTTTTACCTTACAAAGGAGAGATGAAGAAGCCTTAGAGGTTGCTATAGAGTTTTTCCAGTAAATCTCGTCGGACAAACGATGGTGGAGGTGGTGGTGTAGTGCACCGATGAGGGAGTGAGAGAGGTAGAAAAGAGTGTGTATGTGAGTGTGTTTGTGTTTTTGTGAAAAGAAAAAGAAAAGAGAAGTGAGAGGCCCTTAGTTGGCCAGCCAAGAGAGTGAGAGATATTATTGAGAATAGAATAGGTGGGGTAAGTGGGGGGTCACATAGGTCTCCAAAAATCCAATATCCTTTTTTCTTTTTTCTTTTTTATGTAGGGGCATTACACCTATGTGTGATGTCGTGGTTTGGTATCATTGTGCTATCCTGCCAAAGAACTCCTACTGTAAAACATTTAAGTTGGCTAGCCCACAAACTTATTTCTTGGAAAACTTAAACTGAAACACCAAGAAACGTAAAAATATAACAATATGCTACCAATAGGAGAGTTTATTTGGATTGTAGAGGGTGAGACCTGATGTGTGCATTTTTTTGTAGTAGGGTTTTTAGAGGCTAAGTGACATTTTAAAAGATTTGAAGGAGATAGGATAGAGCCATCTTCTCTTTTGGGCTTTATTGTTTTGTTCGTTCTTCCTCCCCCCTTTTGTTAATCTTTGGTGTTCTTTAGGAACAATTGAGAGGAAATTGTGGGGAGATGTCATGCACACGGGACCGAGTCACACCATTGGTTCATGCATTCCAAGCTAACACATTAACTAAGGAGAAAACTACAAGTTCCACAATTCACCAAAAATCACTCCCCTACAGATCAAATCACTTCTCCCTTACTACCAATTTGAGATTTTCCATGGACTTGGACAATGGATTGGAGAGATGATGCCTAGTCTTATCTCATGATTTTATCTGGTTGAGGTTCCTCGAACTCTTCACAGTGAATTTCAAACTTCAAGAACCTATTTGGGCATCATTTGTCTCTTTCATCTTTCTCTCCTCTCCAAGGAACTTGATTCTGATGGGCTTTCTAGTGTCTTCTCTCTTTTCCTTATAGGCTAACTCTGAGGACCCCTTCCAAGGCTATTCTTTGGTCATCTGCCCCTTTTTCTTAAGGACTTCCCTAAGGACTCATTCCAAGGCTATTCTTGGGTCATCTGCCCCTTATTCAATGTCATTTTATCTTTTTCTTTATTGATGCGCTTTTACCCCATTCTTTATGGTTCTTCAGCCTATTTTACAAGAGTGTCTTTACAGAACCATGGCTCATTTGTATTCACATAAGGCCCATGATTTGGTTCCTTGAGCTGGATTTACTATTGTAATTTTTTGGGTATCAACAACGTTATGTTCACATTTTTGTTATCGTGACTAGTGACAAAACTTGATTTATATTTTTTGGATCAAAGCATGAATGAAAATGTTCAGAAATCAAAAATGAAACCAAAAAAAAAAAAAAAAAAAAATCACATTTGGAAAATGTACAAAATTAAATTAAATTTTTAACATTCTTCTAATACATGAAAAAATTGCACTAAGAAATCACACAATAGAAAGTCATATATTGTATATTCATTAATAATTTTTTTTTAAAGCTCATATATTACACATCCATAAACCAAATTCATTACTCATTAGTAATTGTGGAGCAACATTGATCATAAATAAGGAAATTAATTCAGTCTCTATATATATATTGTGCGAGCCTTTTTACCCAAGGTGATTGGTTAGCCTTGAGGTCAGGCCTTAATTTACTTGTATGAAGTGGGTAATGCGATTCCTACAATGGGAAGACCACTTGAGGCCAATCTAGCGGCCCAAAGGGAAGAGTTTATGGTCCATCCCGTATCCTCCTACCCCTTTTTGTGCATACCCTGAGGAGGCCCCTGCTCGATGGTGAGTTACTCCTCTTTTCTAGTTCCTCACTATTTTCTCTTGTGTGTATCTCTCGCCCTGATTTTTTCCCAACCCCCTTTCTCACTCTTTCGACCCCCTATGTCTAGACTTCCCTTAGTGGGATTGTCATGATAATGGGGAAGCTTTTTAGGTGGGTGGGGCCTTTCTAGGATATAATCCTGACCAGATAGGAACCACTTCCCAAGACAAATGTGACTATTTTGAAACTTGCACCCGTTGCCAATTGGTCCTTGGCAGGAGATTTTCCCCAAGGCACTACCATTGCCGAACAGTCATGTCCTCAATATGTAGTAGATTTCTAGACTAGTGTGGCCTACCATCTCTTATTGGGTTTGGGGTTCTCGCTATATTAAAACTGATGGGTTGGTTCTCTATATTGTGCCCGTACAATGGGCTGGGCCTCCATGTGTCCATCTAATTTTTAATTTTTTTCCAAATGAATTATTAAGTACAAAAATTGAAGAGTCCAAATTTAATTAGATTCTAAATTAGATTTCAATTAGAGTCCAATTTTGCGCTATGTGTCAAATTTTTTTTTTTTTTTAATTTTTGTGGCAAGTGGATTATTGGCTGCAAAAACCGAAGAGTCTAAATTTAATTAAATTTTAATATATATATATATATATATATATATATAATGAGAAACCATTACATATTTTAGAAATATATGATATAAAAAAAAGTGTTAGCTAATACCATGTATAATTTCAACAATTTCTCAAAAAATGTATAATTTGAACCATGTACATGATTCGGATTTTTTTTCATTGTATCTGTACATGTGCACAGAGTTATATACTAGTATATATATATATAATAAAAGTTGGATCCTTAAATTGGAGGAGATACATAATGGTGACACGTGTTCTTTTGGCAATGCATAAAACAATGACACATACAACATTGGAAAGATATCACCATGTGGCAAACAATTATTGGTCCCTGTCAATTTTTTTGCCATGTATCAACAATAAATTCCACCATTGTAATAAATATCCACTAGAAGCTCCTTTAAATACTCCATATTGTCCTTAAATACAAAAAAATCTTGGGTAAGATGGGCGCATGTGCCCATTGTCTCATTGACATGTAGGTCCCACGTTGTCAATTTTTTTTGCCATGTATCAACAATAAATTCCATCATTGTAATAAATATCCACTAGAAGCTCCTTTAAATACTCCATATTGTCCTTAAATATGAAAAAATCTTGGGTAAGACGGGCACATGTGCCCATTGTCTCATTGACATGTGGGTCCCACGCGCGTGAGACCCACATGTCAGTGAGACAATGGGCACATTTGCTCGTCTCACAGGATATCTTCTCCTTAAATACATCATAAACTCCACTTTTATAATAAATTCTTAAATAATATTTAGTTAAATATTCACTGTTAGCTCCCCATCAATTTTTTTTTCTTTTTCTCCTGAAAATAACTTCAGAAATATTTTTTTTTTAATATATAAGTATCCTAAAATGCATGGGGGGGGGGGGTTGGTTGAGTAACCTAAAAGGCAAGTCTTAAAAAATTAATTTGAGTAACATATTTCTCTTTTTAAGTGTGAACAATAAAAATAAAACGTAGATTTTTTTCTATATATATATATATATATATATATATATTATCATTCTCATTTGAGTCTTCGGAAAAAAAAAAAAAAAAAACTAGATTATTAACATTTTTATTTAAGTGGGTATTACTATTACACATCATTTAGGGGATTCTAGATTGAAATACATTACTCTTATACTTTTGTATTACACACACCTATTTATTACCATTTCTATGTAAGTTTTATGGAAAAAATGAATACAAAATAAAAAATACAGTGTTTTATGTCCTTTTGAGTTCAAAAGAAAAAAATGATTTACGCATTTAAAATTTTAAACATAATACATGAATTAATAAAATAAGTGGATACATGTCCTTTTGTATTACACAAAAAAAAAAAAAAAAAAGAGTCAATTTAAAGGTTTGTGTAACCCATAGTTATATACATGAAATATATATATATATATATAGTAAAGTACTATTATATTTGCATATAGTGTCCGTTTGACACCACTTATTTTTGCCAACTAATTTTACTATTCAGTTTATTTTTATTATTATATATAGATTTTATTGTACTTTTTGATACTATTTATGAGTCTCACTATATTATTTCAATAAATTTTTACTTTTATCTACAGTACTTTCTAATAAAATAAGCGGATCTCAGGCCGGCCATTAACCTTACTTTTATGAAATTTGAGAGATCCCGCCCAGGGATACGTGAAGCAAAGAGAAATCAAAGAAAATTAAAGAAAAGATGAAAAGATCCAGGCGTGAAGTGTAGAAAGCAAAAGAAGAATGAATAAAAAATAATTGAATAGAAGTGCTTTGGTGGACGAGATTTACAGGTGGGGGCTTGTGGTCATAATTGTAAATATGATGTTGGCCTTCCTTCTTACTCCACCGAAACACAAATAAAAGAAACAATTGGACCACTTTGTGAAAATAAAGGTTTTGTGTCAGGTAGTGTGTGTATTATTATAAATAGAAGAGTAAACAGAAAAATATAGAAAGGAGTACTAGGGTTGAAACGCAAAAAAAAAAAAAAAAAAAAGGAGTAAGAGGCAGATCCCTATGTGGCTTCTTCTCTCTTTCATTTTAATTCTATTTTATATGTCTAGTTTAATGTTTATTATTTTATTTTTATGCTGTCTTTTAATTACTATGAATAACTAAATTTTTAATTAGGGTTAAGGATAAAACCTTGTTAAAGATTATTAGTACTATTTATGTAATTTAATTTTTTTTCAACTGTAGTTGTTCTTTAATAATTTGAATTGTTCTTGTTTCATCTCAATTGACTAAGATAATATTTTAGATATGAGTTCAATCATGTTTTTCTCATGATTTAGGATTTATCTTAATTAATTGAATGCTTGGTTTATGATTATTTGATTTTAAAATTGGATATTTTTTGTGAATTGTTTGGCTAAGGATACAATTGATAATTTGATTTAATACATTGGAAGCAAAGAAGAGCATGCTTTAGATTTTTAAATAGAGATTTTAATGAGAATATTTTCCATAATAGCAAGATTGATTTCTAGATTATCATGCAGTAGTTGGAAAAAATTAATGATCATAAATATATGCTGATATGAATTAATAAGGTGGATTCCAAAACCTTGTCGACGCCTGGGCCGCAAGCGGCTGGAAAACTGCCGTCGGGCCTTCATTCGACCACCTGCCGTGGCAACACTCCTGTGCGCACGGGGCTTGTTGGAGGCCCCTTTCGATGATGGTGTGGTTCGCGCGAAGCTTCGAGTGCTTTCTCTCTCTCTCGGTGAAGGAAGATATTTGTCTACCTTTAGAGGTGTGGCAGGAATCTTGGCCAAATTTTAGGTGATTACCAAAGGTAAATAAAGTTGCTACCAATTATTCGGTTTTTCTAAGGTGTGATTGGTCACCTATTTCTAGTTGATTTTATTACCAATCCTAGGTTAAGAAAAATGGTATTTTTCTAATCTAATGTGGATGGCAAAAAATCTTGATTCTTGAGTCTGAAAGTTTGGTTTCGTGTAGGGAAGGTGTGAGGCACCCCACAACGTCTGTCCAAGGATAGTCATTTGTTTTGATAAAACCTTAATTTTTGGAGATTGGCAGTAAAAAACATGATTTTGGCATTGGCTTTCGTAGCTTCGCATGCATGGGGGCTTTGAGGTTTGGATTTTGAATGGGTGTAGTCCCAATCTATGCTTTCCTAAAGTATTCAGGCAAAGTACCAGATTTCCATGGTGAAAATCCAGGGACATGTCACCTTACTTTCGCAGCGGAAATTAGGCATCGCTTTGTCTTAGGTGACATGGACTGTGACAATCACACCGAAAAGGGCAAGCAGGTATATATATACATACATCATGCATAATGCAAGCACACAGAGCAAGAAAGTAAATGCCTACATCTCTAGAGCATGGTCCAAAATATAGGTGTATGAAAGTAAATAGGGGTCGCTATACTCTAAAGATGAGGACGAATGGTATATGACGTGATATACCTAATACAACCCATCTAAGAGAGAAATAGGAGAGTAAGGAAGGGAGTTTAAAAGAGTACATAACCAGATGGGAGAGGCTAGACCCCTAAATCTACCGACCATAATTGCTTGGCTTATATCCACATGCTCGCATCCTTGCGCTTTTTGCTTGTGCTTGGGAGACCATTCCCTAGCTCCATGTGTCCTCGCTCCATGTGTGTACATGCAAAGGCAAAGACAAGAAACTATCAAACAAGCAATGGAAGGAAAAGATGCAAAGAGCGTATGAAAGAGGTACAAAGCAGATAAGCATGATAGACATGACAAGCAAAGAAACAAGAAAGCGAGCAAACAAGCGAGAATCAAACAAGAAAGAAAGCAAACAAAAGGTGGTGTTCGTGAGGGACAAATGTAGGTTTGTATCGGATGTCCATAACTTCATTGTGTTGAAGCATGGACGACATACTAGCAAGCAAGACTTATGCATAGACATGTAAGCAAGTGTGTAAAGATGCATAGAAAGCCAACGGGTGGCACGAACAAACATGGTAAGCATATCATCACTCGGAGTGGAGAAGAGGAAAGGTATGCACGAAGCAACCGGCATCATGGTGATGCATCCTAAATGGTTACATCTAAACAAGGCCTCACAGGCCTTGGATGCAATCACACAACCATAAACCCGCTAAGGGCGTCAAATGTGGCAAAACCTAAAACTAGAGAAGCTAACACAAGCATAAAGTATAGAAGCAACCAAGCATAGACATGCAAATAAGGATGATCCAAACCCTTTGATATGGGCCAAGGTGTACGGATGATGACCAAGACCATAAAGGGGTCAAGATCTAAATCCTACCAAATGGCCAAAACACAAGAAAATGCGATAGAAGGAAAAAAAAAAGGGCTACAATAGCACATGGCATGACAAACAAGGTCTAGGCCTAAGCAAATAAACGTGGCATGAAGCATGCAAGCACATAGATGATGGCATAAAGCATGTAAGCACACCGATCTACACATATAAGCATGTAAATATGCATGTAAGCATATAAATGTACATCTAAGCATGTGGATGTAAGTAGAAAAGCATGGAAGAACATAAGTCCAAGCATACAAGCATGTGAAGGCATAACATAGGCATAGGAGCATAGAACATGCATACAAACATGTAGATCTAAGCAAGGCATAGTCGAAGACATGATATCAAGCAGGTGAGCATGTAGAAAAAAACATCAACACATGGGAAAGAAAAGATCTAAACATCTAAAACATGGCATAAAGCATAAAACATGTAGAAGAGGCAACTAACACATGAACAATCATGGAAGCATATAGAAATAACCAAAAAAAAAAAAAACATGCTAGAAGCAAGATAAGGCAAGAATCATGCTAGATAAAGTAATAAATCATGTTATTAAAGCAAAAAGGGCAAGATAAATGCTAGAAAAAGATTTAGAAAGTTAGGGGTGTGGATAGTAGCTAAAAAGCTACATCCACACTTCTAAACCCCAAATCCAAGGTGTAGAACCAAGGAAAAGAAGATTGGGTATAAGAACAATACCTTGTATTTTTGGAGAAGCGAAGAATCAAGAGGCTTTGAATTGTTTTTTGTGTGTTTTTTGGAAGCGAGGAGAAAAGCTTAGAATTCGTCCAGTCAGAAAAGCTTAACCCGGATTTCATGATATCTCGGCCGTTCTAACTCTGATTTCAACCCATGAATAGTCGTTGGAATGATAATTTGATTATCTTCGTAATGGTGTTGGTATCAACTTGTTTTGACGATCGGATCAAGATTAGGGTCTCTAGGACCCACCAGGAGTCAATTCCAAGTCAAACTTGGCCAAAGTTGCTAAAAATCTCCAAGTAGCTCGGGTTTGATATAAGACCATGAAAAATGTTGTTTTGTGAGGATTTTGACATTGTTTGACTTTCGGTCAACCCAAGGTTGACTAGGGGCGTTTTGGTCATTTTGGCTGAAAGAGGCACTTTGAGTGCTCCGGTGTCCGAATGGATTGCGCCATGTCATTCTAGCTATTCTCGCGGCCCCATGGAGAGAAAATAATATTTTGTGATTTTTAGTGTCTGGCATGCAAATCGAAGGCGGACAAAATACGGTATCAACAAACCTTAACTCCTTTCTCTTGATTTTTTACATCATTTTACTGCTTTATTTCATATCTTTGTTTTATTTAATTATTTACTCATTTTATTTAATTTCAAACCAACAAATTTTTATTACACTAAATTAGGATTAATTTGGTAGGTTTGATTAATTTTCCTACATTTATACTAGTCCTTGTGGGTTTGACCTTGTTTTTGTTAAACTATACTTTGGTATGGTTCATGCATTTGCGAGTACTTTAAAATTTCACAACAACAACAAATAGAGTTAGTGGGTTATTATATCATCATTTGTAATTCATAACTCTTCGATTTCCACTACAAGAAAAATGCCTATTAAAGACCAAGAATTTTTATGGACCCAAAAAGCCCTCTCAAAAAATCTTATTTGTTATGACAAAATAAAGCCCTCACAAATACTTGGTAAGATGTGAAATATTTGTGACCAATAAGAAAAGCCGTCGTAATTATTTGTTATAGCTGTCACAAATACTAAATTATTTGCGAGGGCTAGACTCTTTTCTTGTAGTGTTCTTACATTTGTGTAAATTATAGCCACTCATCTCCTATATTTATATATATATATATATATATATATATATCAATAAATGATAATTGCACTATATATAACAAACTACATTATAATTTTAATTGCAACAAAAGTTTTCTCACAAAGGTACCACAACTTATATCTTTTGTCGACATTCCTTTTTCTTTTTAAAGTTATTTAATATTTTCTCTGCCTTCTATCAATATTTCTTTCATTTTTCAAGTTATTTTTCTATTTTATTTGATGAAGAAAATAAATAGAAAGTAGTTAATCTCAAGGTTTCCGTTGATGATGTTCTTCATATATAGAAAGTCACTGAGAAATTAAACAAATCATGAAGTCGAGTAACAGAGAGAGACATAGAAACTATGGGATTTTACTTCTTTTGATGCTGATGAAGCTCTATTGTTTGTTGATGTTCTCAATAGATAAGCTTCCAAGTACTTTTGTTTTGTTTTTCTAGTTAAACAGAAAATTTGATGCCATTAATGTAAACAACTATCAGTATGTTTGAAGTGGTTAATTGAGAATTGCTCAATTGGTTTTCTCATTCCATTATTAGCAATTTATGCTTTCAAATGGGGTAAAAAAAAAAATCAAAGTTAGTAACGAATTAAAAGAGGACTTCATAAAAAAAAAAAAAACGTTTATAATAATTGTAAGGGCTGTTTTTGGATCCTAAACCCAAAAGGTAAAAGGATTAAGGCCTAAGGAGCCCAATACAAAGTGTTTGTAGAGAGTGGGCTAAAAACTAGGTTTCAATGAATTGGAAAACTCTCACAATGGATTAAAGATGGAAATAAAACAAAGAAAAATAGGTTTTATGCGAAGAAATCCTTCCTCAGAAAAGTCCGAGGAGAGTAGCTCTTGAATATATTTCTCTTAGACTTGATTACAATTACAATTCTTAGTACGACAATGTTTTTTCTACAGATTCTCAGATGATCCTCCCATAGTGGTGTCTTTCTTCCTTAGATCCCCTTCTTTTGCTTCATCTCCACCCTCCACATGTAGGTCAAGTTGCTTGCTTTAATCCCTGTCCCATCAGCACCTTCCTCAAGTTTTTGGAAGTAGCTGTAAGGCTGTATATTACTGTTTAGGTATCTCCTCTACATTAATGTGGCCAGAGAGTTAGCTACAGAGTATTTATTGCGGTGGCAGCAACTTTCTCTTAGATATTTCTTAGCTTCCCTTTGTTCTATTCCCTCATGATGTTTATTCCTACCAGTAGAGTTGCCCTAAGTGCTGCTCTTGATGGTAGGTTAACCCTTCTGACCTCTGCTTTGCTAAGCCGAGGAGGCATTTCTCCTCAAACTACCTTCCTAAACCCTCATGACCAAAATCCTTCCATACTTATTGATTTGTACTTCTTCACTAGTGTCCACCTATCCTCAGACTGCTAAATGTCCTCGGACAAGGCCCACGGCCCAACAGATTCATGGGCCTTTCATCCCTACAATAACCCCTCAAAATTCTCCTTTTTTGCTCCTCGAAAAAAAGGAGGATTTTGATATTATAACAATTACCCTGTTTTTCTCACACGTCATCTCTGTCTATGTAGGTGTCTCTTCAACTACCCAAAAGCATGCTCTTGACATTTCGACATCCAGGGCGCGTTTGCATTTAATTTCTGCGGCTCCATGTTCCCTACTTTTTATGGTACGATGGAGATCCAATGGTGGAAGATTTTATGGGGACTTGTGTGGGAATTCTCCCGCTTGCTTTTCCCTCTCATACATATATTGCCTGAAGACTTCATTTGCTTCACTTTTTGTACTCTTAAATCTCAAGAACTTGTCCGAGGAGCCCTTCCGTAAGTCATTTTCAACATTTTCTTCTTTTCATCTTCTTTTTTGTTCCTTTTTTTTATTTAGGGCCCTTTCTTCCCCGGCTCCCTTAATTCCACCTCGTCTCCCTATCACCTTTAGACGTTCTTCCCATGGGTAGATTAGCTTATCTAGTAGACACCCCAGATGGTATAGAAAGCTTCAAAGCTTAATATCGAATTCCACCAGAGGTTTTGATTAGGTATTGCAAACAAGGGGAATGACACGCTATGAGGTACGAGGGAGAAGTAGTAATCCCTATGATAGCCCTTATAGAGGGAGGGATGAAAATCCCTATGCGTAGAGTGACTAATGATTACTTGATTGCTCATAGACTCTCCACCACCCAGTGCACCCCCAATATGTTAAGGATTCTAGGTAGTGTAGATGCCTTCAATGAGAAGATGGGTGTGAACCTCACCCATCATGATGTTAATTGGATTTACAATCGTCATAAACTAACCGGGTAAGGGTATTACCTAAAAACTAAAGTTCCCGCAATTAGGCTCATATCGTGTCTCCTTGAGTCCAACAAAGGTATGAATAAGGACTACCTGATCATCTTAGGGGAGTGGCACGATGGGCTTCACTGTCTGACCAGAGAAGGGACACCAGGTGGGGTACTTAGGTCTAAGTCTACTATTCTAACAACACTTTTCTTTATTATCAACATTCCCTGTACTCACTTTCTTCTATCTACACTTATAATTTTAATACCTCTTTTAACTGGGTTATTTTTCTAACGATGTTTTTGTTTTTTGGTGAATTTGCAAACAATTACTCTGCCATCCCTAATTTAAGCCTTGACAACGAGTCGGATCTGACAAGAATACTTAAGTTCGAGATCTTTGTCCATAAAGACGGACAATTGAAAGTAGCCCACCTCATCCTTGGCTATGAACCTTTAACATCCAGCTTTCAAGCACCAAAGTACGTGTTCAGAGCGAGAGACCCGTGCATCGCCATTTCGGGTTTCCTTGTTACCAGCCCTGTTCAGAAGGCGTTCAACTGCCATTTCAACATGCTGCCGAGAAGGAGACAACTCCTTCCCAGCCAACAATTAAGGAGGAGGAACAAGTAGTTGAAGTTTCAGACTTCGAGGAAGAGTTTGAGGTTTTCAACCAGCCCCAATCCCCAGAGCCTCCAGTTGGTGATTTCAGCCACATTCCCCCAGCTCAAGTAAGCCAATCCAGGCAGATCCCAGAATTCTTGACGCCATGATGCTGCAGCATAAAATCAAATCAAGCCTTTTGGACTTGCTGGAGTTTCATGCAGGAGGCAATATGCTCGAGAAGGCAGTCTAGATCAAGCCCCCCATTCCTCCTTCTGCTCAGGTTTCCCAACTTGACCCTACTAACAAGAAGAGGACATGAGACCAAAAGGGGAAGGAGGTCGCCGAGTAAAGAAAGGGCCTTTCCTTCAAGGAAGCTGAGCCTAAGAAAGGGGTCAAATAAGCCAGGAAGACTCAAACAAGATCCTCTAGTGAAGGAGCCATAGTGGACAGGAGGGGTGACCACCAAACCGACGTTCCAGCTTGGACTCCCTCCATAGTGTTGGACGGAGCTCCCCTTCCGACCAATGCTTCCATTAGGGACTTCCAGCATGGGAAGGCCGGATACATGGCCAACGCCATGGAACAGGCTCTACTACTGCCTGGGGTTATGGCCAACCTGAGGTCAATGAGAAAACACGAAGTGTTTCTCAACTTGAAGATGGACCTTGCGTTAGTAAGTCTATTAACTAGTTTTCTTATATTTAAGATTACAACAGTTTTTGTTGTTGCTTTTGTTGTTGTTGTTTTTTTTTTTTTTTTTTTTTAATTTTTTAACCACTATACATCTTTTCTTAAAAAGTCTATTCAAGTTACACATAGGGCCAAGGAGTTGGTGAACAACTCCCACAGGCAGATGAAGGAGGAGGAGGGTAGGCGTATCGCTGTTGTGGACGCCTTCAGTGTAGCAGAAAAAAGAATTCAAGAGTTGAACAACAAGTTAACAGAGCGGACTGAGACAAAAAGAGCGCTAAGGCTTCCTTAGAATGAGCTGAGAGGTAGGCGGAGAGTCAACGCAAAAAGTTATGCCAGACTGAGGACCAGCTATCTATAGCCAAGGAGCAGGTTGTGGTCCTGAAGAAGAAGCTGGAAGAGGTTAAGAAGGCCAGGGACCTGGCCGAACGGGATGGCTATGAAGTGGGGGTAATAGAGACTGATGAGGCACTCAAGGCTGAGGTCTCGAGGGTGTGTAAAACGTACTGCCTCAAAGTGTGGAATGAGGCCCTCAACCAGGCTAGGGTTGAGGCCTTCTCTGCCCTTAGGAGATCAAATAAAGTCTACTATCCCCTTGCAATCCGAGCATCAGGCTTTTCGAGCTCCTCGGGCCCCAAGGCTAACACTATCTCCAAAGAGGCAGATGATGATAAGGACAACCCTGCTAAGGTCCTCCCCTCTTCCAACAGTCCTCCTAAGGAAGTAGAGCAAGCTAAGGCCACTGAGAAAGAAAAAGATACAACCAAAGGAGTGGTCCCTAAAGCTACCAAGCCTCCAGCTACACCCAATGACCCTTCTAAGGATAAAAAAGCCTCTTAGAACCTTGAGATTGTTCTAACTACCCTTCACATGCCTATCAGGGAGGACCTCAAGGGCAAAGGTCCAGCCTCCCCAGTTGCTGAAACTGCCAAG
Source organism: Lithocarpus polystachyus (assembly GCA_033629205.1). Taxonomy (NCBI): domain Eukaryota; kingdom Viridiplantae; phylum Streptophyta; class Magnoliopsida; order Fagales; family Fagaceae; genus Lithocarpus; species Lithocarpus polystachyus. The sequence goes on from CM066165.1 coordinate 64,666,834, forward strand.
TCCACCAAGACCACAAGGAATGACAACCCTCCATTGAAGATCAAATAGGGCTTAGGCTAGAATTTATAGACTTTTGTTTTCATGTAAATGTAGTTTATATCCTTAAAGTTTGTACTTATTTTGCCTTTTCCAAGGCTTATCTTAATGGCAGTTATGAACTTTCTCCTATACATGTGGTACTTGTGTAAATTCTAAGATGACCTTCGCTTTACCTTACACTTAATTGATATAAGAATGAGATACAATTTCATCTGATTCAAAGCATGCCTATATCCTTGATCTTAACACTCTTCCATACAAGTGATAATATAATTGCTATGATTTACATAATCAACCACAGAATAAGATAAGCCTTCTAAGTCTACAATCTTAAAAAGAAAGTAATTTTAACTTTAAAGACATACCTTACATGCTTGGAACAAGTAATTGATTTGACAATACGTGCTTTAGGCTTCTCCTTTTAACCTTAAATAATGGTAAACCATACATTTACTCACAGTTTTACTTGCTCATCCACTTAACAGCATATCACAACAATGACAGATGTTAAATTACCCACAGCATATGGTATGAGGAACCCAACATGACTATGGTTCTGTTTAACACATAGGGAGGTATTGAATAGTGTTAATTTACCTAAGGTATATGGTCCGAGGAGCCCAATATGACCAGGGTTCTGTTTAACACATGAACATTCACTTAGGAAGCATTAATTTACCCTAGGTATATGGTCCGAGAAGCCAGGTATGACCATGGTTTTGTTTAATACTTAAACAAATAATAAGAAATATCAATTTACCCAACTTATGTGGTCTGAGGAACCATGCATGACCAATGTTCTATTTGATACTTAAATTAATAATAAGAAGTATTAATTTACCCAAGGTATGTGGTCCGAGGAACTAGGCATAAACAAGGTTTTGTTTGATACTTAAATAAATAATAAGAAGTATCAATTTACCTAAGGTATATAGTCCAAAGAACCAGACATGACCAAAGTTCTATTTGATACTTATGAAAATGATAAGGAGTTTCAATTTACCCAAGGTATGTGGTTTGAGAAACTAGGCATAACTAAGGTTCTGTTTGATACTTAAGCAAATGATAAGAAGTATCAATTTACCCAAGGTATGTGGTCCGAAAAGCCAGGTATGACCAAGGTTCTATTTGATACTTAAGCAAATGATAAACACAACAAATAATGTTAGTCATAAAAAGGTGGCAGAGTTGCTTTTCATTAATAATAATACCTTCGCAGGTTATTTACATTCCAAGAACGTGGTATGATATTCTCATCTAAATCTTCTAAGAAATGAGCCCCTATACCAGTTACTAAGGTGATACGGTATGATCCTTCCTAATTAGGCCCTAACTTTCCCCATACTAGGTTTTTTGCGGTACCCACAATATTTCTTAATACCAAGTCCCTAGGAGCTAATGGTCTTAGCTTCACACCTGAGTCATACCTTTGTTTGAGTCTCTGTTGATAATATGCTAATTGAACCATTGCATTTTTTCTCCGTTCTTCAATTAAATCCAGACTCTTTTCTAGTAGGTTGTCATTGCTGTCTAGAGTGAATAGGCTTGTCCTCAGTGTTGGAAATCTAGTCTCCAGAGGAATCACAGCCTCGGCTCCATAAATCATTGAAAAGGGTGTTTCCCCCGTAGACCTACAAGGGGTAGTTCGATATGTCCAAAGAACATGTGGCAGTTTTTCCACCTATTTACCCTTTGCATCATCCAAATTCTTCTTGAGTCCATTCACTATGACCTTATTGACAGCCTTGGCCTGTCTATTCCCTTGTGGATAAGCCGGAGTTGAGTACCTATTCTTGATGCCTAATTCACAACAATACCTCTTGAAAGCTTTGTTATCAAACTAAATCTCATTGTTCGAGATAAGGGTATGAGGAATCCTAAACCGAGTGACAACATTTTTCCACACAAACCACTTGGCATCCACGTCCTTAATATTTGCTAGTGTCTCGGCTTCAACCCATTTGGTAAAGTAGTCAGTGCCGACCAAAAGCCATCTCCTATTTCTTGCTGCCTTAGGGAAGGACCCTACAATATCTAAGCCCCATTGAGCAAAAGGCCAGGGACTAGATAGAGGATTGAGGACACCCTTAACTAATGAATGTTTGGAGCAAATCTTTGACATTGGTCACACTTCTTCACATATTCTTGTGCTCCCTTTTGCATACTTGACCACCAATACCCTTGAGTGAGGGCCTTGTGGGACAAGGATCTGCCTCCAGTACGACTTCCACAAATCCCTTCATGTAACTCTTCTCCACTGCCTCAGGATGGACGAATAGCCAATATGACCCAGAAAAAGAGCGCTTGTATAATTTTTGATCCTCAAATAACCAAAAACGAGGAGCTCTTCTCCATATCTTATCAACCTCCCCCTTCTCCTCAGGCAAGATGTCATCCTTAATGAAAAACACAATAGGATCCATCCAACTAGGCCCTACCCTAATTTGATGAATCTGAGCCTTCTCTTTCTTTATCTCAGTAGGCTTACACAAATTCTCATCCAGGATAACCTAAGGTAAACTTTGTGCCGAAGAGGTTGCGTGAGTGGCAAGAGAGTCAGCATGTATATTTCTGCTTCTAGGGATTTGTTGTAAGGTGAAGGACTCAAACCCTGATTGCAAGTGCCTAACTTGATTCAAATACTCCTGCATTCTCAAATCCTTGGCTTCCAATTCTCCCTTTACTTGGCCTACAACTAATCTTGAATCTGAAAATACCTCTACTATTTTTCCTCTCATTTTCTAAACCATAGCCATTCCCGCCAACAAAGCCTCACACTTAGCCTTATTTTTCGTGACCGAGAAACCCAATCTTAGGGATTTCTCAATAATGATCTTTTCAGTTGATACTACAACTAGCCCCACTCTAAATCCCCTTTGATTTGTTGCACCATCAACGTACACCTTCCAGGATAAAGGCTCTTGCAGGGAGACCACACCAACTGATTTTCCAACCATGCATTGCTTTTCCTTGTCCTTTTCCATTGGAGACTCAGTAAACTCAGCCACCAAATCTGCAAGGACTTGGCCCTTAATAGAAGTGAGAGACATATACTTGATATCAAAAGCTCCTAAGATTGTTCCCCATTTTGTAATCCTCCCTGTGTAGTTAGCTTTCCGAAGCAATGATTGAAGAGGAAGTTAGGTGAGAACCACAACGGTTTAAGCCTGGAAGTAATGAGGGAGTTTTTGTGTAGCATGCACCACTGCCAAAATGGCTTTCTCCAATGGTAGATAACGAACCTCTGCTTCATGCAACGATTTGCTCACATAATAAACTGGTATCTGTACCCCATAATCAACCCGTACTAGTACTAGGCTCACCGCATGTGAGGCTACAACAATGTCAGCAAATAGAACTTCCTCCTCCTCGAGCTTGGACTCAATAGGTGTCCGAGAAAGATATTCCTTCAATTGCTGGAAGGACAAGGCATATTATTCGGTCCACTCAAACCCCTTCCACTTATGCAACAACTAGAAGAAGGGTCTACACCTATTTGCCGACTGAGAAATGAATCAATTCAAAGCAGCAGTCATTCCTGTCAACTTCAGAACCTCTTTAGGATTCAAAGGAGGCTGCTAATTGCCCTAATCTGATTAGGGTCGACCTTAATTCTATGATAAGTGACCATATAACCTAGAAACTTGCCAGAGCCGATGCTGAAAGAACACTTAGAAGCATTAAGGCCCAATTTGTGTTTCCTTAATATCTCAAAAATATTCCTGAGGTCATCTACGTGCTCGGACTCTACTTTATTCTTTACCACCATATCATCTATGTAGACCTCAATATTTTTGCCCAGTTGAGGTTCAAACATCTTGATCATTATCCTCTGATAAGTAGACCCTGCATTTTTCAATCCAAAGGGCATCACTTTGTAATGATAATTCCCAGTAGGTGTAACGATAGCAGTTTTCTCTTGATCATCTAGAGCTAATGGTATCTGATGATATCCTTGGAAAGCATTTAAAAAGCTCATCCGAGGATGGCTTACAGTTGCATCCACTAATTGATCTATTCGAGGCATAGGGAAGGGGTCCTTTGGGTAAGCTTTATTTAAATCTGTGAAGTTTACACATACTCGCCAGTTCCCATTTTTCTTCTTCACCACCACTATATCGGCCAACCACTCAAGATAAAACACTTCTTTTATGGCCCCAGCATGTTTAAGCTTGAGCACCTCCTCCTTGACAGCATCAGACTGTTCCATAGATGAGCACCGAGGTGGTTGCTTTTTGGAGATAACAGATGGATTGACATTTAAATGATGGCAAATGAAACTTGGATTCACCCCAAGAGCCTCGTAAGCACTTCATGCAAACACATCAATATTTTTCCTAAGAAAAACTATTAGCACTTCCTTCTCTTGAGGAGGCAATTGAACTCCAACCTGGAAAAACTTCTCCTCATCATCACCAATAATAACTTTTTCTAATTCTTCATACTTTGTCCCTTCTACCACCACATCTGTAGACAAAACTGGCACCCTTAATTGATAAAAACCCTGCCCAGTAGAGGCCGATGACCCACCTCTAGTCCCATGGCTAATTGCAGCCACCAAGCACTGCCTAGCTATAGATTGGCTCCTAATCAGCTCCTCAACCTAGTCACCGAACGGATATTTCACCTTTAAGTGTAGGGTGGAAGAAACGGCCCTCGTGGCATGAAGCTAGGGTCTTGCTACAATGGCAATGTAGGATCCACCACAATGAAATTTACCTCCACCACTTCTGATCCTACTTGCATAGGCAGTCTGATCTGGCCCTTTGGGATAACAGTTTTCCCATCAAAACCTACTAAAAGGGAGTCATAGCAGGTCAGATCCTTAGGTCTCAATTTAAGCCCCTTATATAAATTAGGGAACATAATCTCTGCACCGCTGCCCTGATTTACCAGCACTCTCTTCACATCATATCCTCCTATTCTAAGGGTTACCACCAAGGCATTATCATGTGGTTGGGAGGTTCCAACCTTATCTTCATCGGAGAAGCTCAAAGCTGGTCGGACCTCCATTTTGCTCCTTTTTAGATCAAGGGTCAAATCATCTACAAATGGCCGATTTACGGATATCACCCTGGATGGAAAAGAACCTGTTCTCCCTGAGGTAGCAAGAATAACACTAATTGTACCCAATGGGAGCCTTAAAGAAGCATCTCTCTATGCTCCTGACCCAGCCTGATTGCCCTACTCATTAGGTTGATACAGGAATTGTTTCAACTTCCCCATCTTAATAAATTGCTCTAGATGACTCCAAAAAGTCCTACAATCCTCGATAGTGTGCCCTTGATCCTGGTGGTATTAGCAATGAAGGCTTTGGTTGTGCTTCGTGGAGTCTCCTTCCATCTTATTTGGCCACTTAAAGTATGGCTCGTTTTTAATTTTTTCCAAGATCTGGTGTACGGGTTCTCAGAATACAGTGCTAACCACCTGAGTGGTAGTTGAACTAGAATGCCTAGCAAAATCTCTCTGAGGGGTTATTATTGTACTTATTCGGCCTGAAATCCTTTCGATCCTGAAGGACTACCTTAGCTCTTCCCTTTCCTTGTTGCTGGTCCTCCTTGACTCGCTTATACTCTTTGATACGATCCATGAGGTGATGCATACTCCTAATAGGCTTCCTTGTCAAAGACTTTTTTAAATCATGCTCGGCGAGCAGGCTGACCTTGAAAGTCCTTATAGCTACCTCATCAAAATTTCCATCTATCTCATTGAACATCTTCCAGTATTTGTCCGAATATGTTTTCAGGGCCTCCCCCTCCCGTATGGTTATAGACAAAAGGGAGTCCAAAGGCTGAGGAACCCTACTGCAAGTAACAAAACGAGCCCCAAATGCCCGAGTAATCTCTTTAAAGGAGTTAATGGAACCTTCCCTCAGACCATCTAACCATCTCATCACCATGAGCCCTAAGCTGGATAAGAACACCTTGTACATCAAGGTCTCATTCTTTGTGTGCACAACCATTCTTTGGTTGAAGTGGATAACATGCTCCACTAGGTCTATTCTACCATTGTACATGGTGAATGTTGGCTGAGTGAACTGCCGATGAAGTTTTCCTCTTTCAATTCTACGTGTAAAAGGTGACTTAGAAATTTGGTTCAACACCCTACTTATAGCATCGTTACCCAGATCTTTGCGAGATGAGCTCTTATTTCTGTGCTTATAATGGTGATCCACATCGCACGAAAAAGACTCACTAAGGGGAGTCCTTGATCTGGGCCTGTAGCTACCATCCCTATCATCATCAGAAGAAGGATCAGAGCTTGAATGGGTCCCTCTCTGTCTATCATGGTGTAACGTCCTCCGCAAACGGTCAATCTCTAGTTGCATGCTTCTAGTATTCTCCTCATGAGAGACATGACTCCCACTTCGAGACTAGCTCGTACTAGTATGTGTGGTATGTACACTAACCTCTCGGTCCCTTATTCGTTCAAGATTAAGGAACTGATCTTGATGTTGGGAACCCATGGACTCTTCTTGGTTTGGTCCTGAACCTACCATAGCTAAGCGTTGATTTCACTAAAGCTCAAGTCTTTCCCATATACGGCTGTAAGGCCTGTTTTTGGATCCTAAGCCCAAAAGGTAAAAGGATTAAGGCCCAAAGAGCCCAATACAAAGAATTTGTAAAGAGTGGGCTAAAAACTAGGTTTCAATGAATTGGACAGCGCTCACAATGGATAAAGATGGAAATAAAACGAAGGAAAACAGGTTTTATGCTAAGAAATCCTTCCTCCGCAAAGTCCGGGAAGAGTAACTCTTGAATATATTTCTCTTAGACTTGATTACAATTATAATTCTTAGTGCTACAGTGTTTTTTCTATAGATTCTCAAATGATCCTTCCATAATGGTGTCTTTCTTCCTTATATCCCCTTCTTTTGCTTTATCTCCACCTTCCACGTGTAGGTCAAGTTGCTTGCTTTGATCCCTCTCCTATTAGTACCTTCCTCAAGTCTTTGGAAGTAGCTTTAAGGCTATAGGCTATATATTACTGTTTACGTATCACCTCCACATTAATGCGGTCAGAGAGTTAGCTACAGAAAATTTATTACGGTGGTAGTAACTTTCTCTTCGATATTTCTTAGCTCCCCTTTGTCCTATTCCCTCATGATGTTTATCCCTACCAATAGAGTTGCCCTGAGCGCTGCTCTTGATGGCAAGTCAACCCTTCTGACCTCTGCTCTGCTAAGTCGAGGAGGCATTTTTCCTCGGACTACCTTCCCAAACCCTTATGACCAGAATCCTTCCATAACTCATTGATTTGTACTTCTTCACTAATATCCACCTGTCCTCAGACTGCTAAATGTCTTCAGACAAGGCTCATAGCCTAACATACATTAATGAGCCTTTCATCCCTACAACAACAACAACAACAACAACAACAACAATAATAATAATAATAATAATATATTTTCTTTTATAATGAGTCTACTTATAAATATTTATAAATTAAAGAAATTGTGTGAAGCATAGGCCAATAACTAGTATCTATAATATATTATAAAAGTTGGATCCTCAAATTGGAAGATACACACAATGGTAACACATGTGGTCTTGTCATGTTAGAGAGCATGTGGTCTTATGTTGGAGAGCATGTGGTCTTGTCATGTTGCGCATTCCTTGAAGTTATCTTTATTTAGGCTTCCATTTTCAACAAAGTTTGCATTTATATTAAAGTATTAGTTCATTGAATTAGCCAAAAAGTAAATGCATATATTAATTATCTATTGTTGTACATTAATTATTATATTAAATGAATTTATATGATTATTTTTATAAGCACCATATAAGGAATAATTTTAGTTGGAATAATAATAATAGAGTTAGGATATGACATTCTTACTTGTGTTTAGTTGCTATGACAACAATTGACACAAAAACCATAAAAATAAATAAATAAATAAATATATGTGAGTTCACTAAAATTAATCGTAACCCTTTAAATTTCCTAACTCCTTTCAATGATATGTAATATATATATATATATATATATATATGTGTGTGTGTGTGTGTGTGTGTGTGTGTGTGTGGAACTAACATTGTAGTATTTTTTTCCTATGTAATTAGAAAGATAACTAATAGAATAAATATGTTTATTTTGTTATATTAATTATTTTAAGCATAATGAAATTTTAATATAATTTTTCTAAGATTTATATGAGAAACAATTGATTTTTTTTTTTTAATGAGGAACAATTAATTAGAAATGTGGTATTCTTACTCAAATTTAGTTGTTTTTGCAACAATTGAAACAATTTCCAACAAAAAGCAAAATAAATAAATAAATTTAGTAACACAAAATCAAGAATGTAAAAAAAATAATTGAAGAATATTTGCATTTTTTAGTAGGTATTAAATATGCCTATCTATATGAGCCACTATATTATGTAATTTTCAATTTGTAAAAACATATATAGTATGTTCAAATCACTATACTATTTTTAGTGTCTTTTTATTTTTTCAATAAAATAACCAAAGATTACCATTTTTTACAAGAAAATTTATTTTAAGACATCAATAATTGAGGGTGGGAGATTTGAATCTTGAATGTCTCTATTGAACATTGGGGTGCCAATCAGTTAAGTTAAATCTTATTGAAATATTGGAGAAAACTAATAATACGTTGCACCACACATCGTATGCGAACTACAAAAATCTTAATGGAAATTTTTTTCAACCTTTTTTTACTCAACTTGCATTTGAATTTTGAAAAGAAAATGAAGTAACTATAATCTTTGTAAGGAGAAAGTATATGCTGTTTCTAAAACTCCAACTCAGCACACATGTGGTGTTTCTAGGTCCAATAAAAAATGGACACATGTATTAAAAATTACAAGTCAGCAACTCAGGTTACTTAAAACAAAAAAAAAAAAAAACAAAAATACCCTCTAAATTTTCAATGCCCCGCCATCAAAACAACACGTGTTTTCCTTTTTTTGAAAGTCAAAAATTTCTCTCTATCTCTACTCTCTCTCGCACCACTCTCTCTCTCCTCCAAACCTCCATAGCCACTGCCCATTGCCTAGCATCGTCACCGGAGCTACGCTGCTGGACATTACTAGTTTCAAAAGACCGACCTTTGGAACCATAATCTGTCTTAACCTTATAACCAAATCTTATCCGAATTGGTTTTATCTGATGTTGCAAGATCGTTATAATGATGGAATTGGATTTGCAGGTCTGTTATGGGGGTGAGATTTGGGTGTTTTTTTTTTAGGGAAAATACAACTCTAATGGGGACTTGGGGTTCGGGTTTGGAATTGTATCCCTATGTTTATCAATGTCTATAAAGTTTACATGGGATTGGGCTGCCTAGATTAATTTTGATGGTTCCTTGCAGCTAATTTATGATGCTATTCATGTTGTGAGTTTGGGGTTTAATAGCTATTATTCCTTGTTTTAGTTTGTATCCTATTATATTATCAATGTCTATAAATTTTACCTGGGATTGGGCTGCCTAGATTAATATTGATGATTTCTTGTAGCAAATGTACAATACTACTCATGTTGGTCACCAAGCTAAAGTAAGATCATATATTGCTAGCAGTGTACTTTGTTACTTGAATATATGCACAAAACGGGCTTTTGCCCTTTTCGTGCAAAAAATCCAGTATTTTGCCCCTTTTTTCAAACTAATTAGGGAAATGCCCTTCTTTTGAAACTTGATTTTCTCAAAATCGAGTTAAGCCCTATAGTGGTGTTTTTAAGGAGCCTATAGTAACATTTTAAAGACATATAGTGGCGTTTTGGAACTCGAGCTCCATGAACTCAAGTTATAGGTAAAAAAAAAAAAAAATTACCAATAACTCGAGTTCTTATGGAGCTTGAGTTCCAAAATGCCACTCTAGGTCCTTAAAAAGTCACTATAAGCTCCTTAAAACGCCACTATAGGGTTCCAAAATTTTTTTTTTTAAAAACTCAATTTTGAGAAAATAGAGTTTTAAAAGAGGGGCATTTCTCTAATTAGTTTAAGAAGGGAGGTAAAATGCTGGATTGTTTTTTTAAAATGGGTATAGGCCAATTTTGTCCTGAATATATAGGTGCTACTGTTATGTTTAGTAAAAATTGACTTTATTTGTCTGATCTTAACTCTTAAGACATACGAATCGTTCCAATTTGTTAGTCTTTTGTCTACTAATCATTGGGGTCGTAATTAATGTCAAACAACGTTATTTCATCCTCCTGAAGATTTTGTTCCATCATTTAGCAATAAACATTGTAATTGCATGCAATAAAGACCATCTCACCATAACTTTTAAGTTTTTTTTGGTCTAACATATAATCCTTTTAAGTATTTTTTTTTTTTTTGTTTTTTTTTTTTTTTTATAGTTATAATGCCAAAAGAATTAAACATACTACAATAGAGCAAAAAAAAAAAAAAAAGTATTGGCACCATATTTGTCTCACTCTTGACAATACCAATAAAATAAGGCACTTTCATTTTTCTTTAGTACTTTACACTGTTGTAAGTGCTTAATGTTGATGGTAGTATATTTTGCCATTGTCCATGACATGCATAGAGGTACCTTTATGCAGATTTGTATGCTAATGGTATGTGGGTGGTATACATTATAATTTTGTTGATATGATCGAGATGTTTGATTAGTACCTGTCTTATAGATTATATTTTTATGTTTGAACCATGTTAGAGAACTGCTGTTATGTTTCCTTAGATAGTTTTAATGATTTTCTCCCTTGTCGTCCATGGTACCCATTCTACTCTATTGGATAGTTAGAAAAATGATGTGATGCAGTCTCGAATTATTTTAGTTCCATAAGAGAAATAATATGTACCACAGGAATGAGAATTTTTATTGCTTCGTCATTACTTGGGTTTTGAGTTTTGCTAAGTTCTTAGTACTATAGAAATATCTGTTTATCTTTTTTAAACTAGAGCAATGAGCTTGATGTTCAGTTACATAGTTAAATAGTTATTTGAGTTCAATTTTTTAAGTTCCATTGGTTATAATGTGTTACCTGCTAGTTTGTTGGTTTTAGGGAAAGAAAGTTCCAAGCTTCACCAGGAAGAGAGTTGGGTGGTCTGAACAGGGGAGGGCATTCTTTGTTGGTCTAAACAAAATAAACATGGAACTTTGTTCTTGAAATCTCAAATTGTATTTTTTGGTCTTGAGTAGAGCTCAAAAAGATTATGCCGAAAGTTAAGCTAATTTGGATCAAATGTATTGCCATTTTAATTTTATTTTTATGATTTGTATTGTAGTTTTTCATCCATCTAATGGATTATCTGTTTTTGAAAGGTTAAAATAAACAGATAAACATGGCACTTTGTTCTTGAAATATCAAATTGTATTTTTTGGAGGAACTCTAATGTTGATTTATACGAGTTTTCCATTTGCTAAGACAATGGTGGTATTTTCATCATAACCAGATGTAGCACAGAAGCAAAGTTGGCTCCAATAAGTGGCATAGATGTTTTCATAATTTGATGAAAAACACTGTTTGTAGTCTCACTTCTTTGGGTAGACTTCATCATTATAGAAAAAAAAAAAATCTAGATTGAAATTTAGGCACCACTTTTCTTTAATATGGTATAACCTATCAAGCCATGCATTATCCTTTAAATTATGCATCTCAATCATTTCGCTCCAAGTTGAATCATACTCCATTTCATTTGAACAACCACCATATAAGCAATGATTAAGTCTTTGATTGAAATCTAGAATACCATAGATTCCAACAAGTTTTTTTGAGCATTTTTATTAATATGCCATAAACAAAGTCGATGACGAGACTTAGTGAAAACAATATTAATAGCATTTGCCATTGCTTGGTCGTGATTTGTAAAAATAAATTTTGGTTGTCGAGCTCCCATTGCAGTCAAAAAAGTCTCAAACAACCAAATAAATGACTGAGCTGTCTCATCTATTAAAAAAGCACAACCAAATAAAACATTGTTCCAATGATGGTTGATTCCTGCAAATGGTGCACAAATTAAGTTGTACTTATTGTTTCGATAAGTAGCGTCAAACATAACAACATCCCCAAAAGAGTCATAATTTAATTTTGATCTACCATCTCTTCAAAAGAAATTTGCAATTCTATTATCTTGGTCTACTTGCATTGAATATAAAAACATTGGATCTTCACTCTATTTATCTTTGAAATGATTAATAATACTTTGCCCATCACCGGCTTCCATAATTTCTTTTCTTTTTGTTTGCACAAAATTATGACAATCCTGCCTAGAGAACCCTACATTATTTGTACCACCAAGTTCTTTTGATAAAAATGAGTAAGATTTTGTTGCTTTTATACCCAAACTAACCATTGTGCTAATTATATTCCAATGAGCAGTTAGCACCATACTTCCCGATCTCAAGTTACATCTCTCTTCTCGAGTTGCAAATTTATGATTATGTGTCATTAAAGTGTAAAAGACTCAAAATATCATTTTTTACATTAAATGTTGAATCCCCTTGTTTAAAGCATACTCATTATAAAGGTTATATTCTTCTTCTTCTTCAGACCTCACTTGCATTCCAATTTTAATTTCATCATTGAAAGCTCGGATTTGTGTATAAACACAAGAGCTTGTTTAGACCCCCAATTAAATAGATTGTTTTTACTCTAACTTATCTAAGTGTGGAACAAGAGTAAATGACGCGCAATAGACCGATAACTACTCTAGAGCATAAACATGAACAACAAACAATAAAAGTAAAGCACAAGAGTAAGGGAAGAAAGATGCAAACACAAGATAACACGCCAATGTGTTATCGAAGAGGAAACTGAAGAACTCGGTGGAAAACCTCTCCGTCGCCCTCCAAGCAGTAAATCGATCCACTAGACAATAAGTTGGGATACACGAATAGCAAGAGACCCTCCAAGCCTAATCTACCCAATGTACCTAAGCCTTCCAAGCTCCTACTCTAACAAGGCTTCTCGGAACCGTGTCTTGTCTAGCTTTCCGAATCCCGCAATACGCCCGATTGCATCCACCAAGCCTCATCAGCTTCTTTTGGCAAATCCCCAAAGCTTCCCTAGCTTCAAAACACTTTCTACACTCTGAAAAGGTGTGGATTGTGTTTGGGTACAAATCTCCTCTCAAGGTATGACAATAGGAGAGGAAAGGAAATGAGGCTATAATGATTTCTCACTAAGGATGAGTAGCTCTCTCTCTCTAAAAGATGGGTGTGTGTGTGTTGTAGAAAACCTATCTAGGGTTTTTCTCTTTGAATGGCCTCCTTTGCTTTTGTGGGTAATGAGGGTATATATAGTCTGGGTGAAGGGTAAGAAAGTCACTTAAAAGTCCTCCAAGCAGAACGTTTCGCGGGCATCTCATGAGAAGGCCTTACCCACGAGACACTCGCGAAAATGACAGCCTGGCACAACTCTTTAGCTTCCAGTCATGTGCTTTTCACGTGCCCTTTTCACGGGAACCCTTCTTGCGATCTAGTCGTGAAATGCACTGATCTTCATTTAAGCTTGAGTCTTCACCAACTTAATACTAAATCCAATACAATAAAATTCCACAAAAATACAAGGAACAAAATTAAAGCAATTACAACATTTTTTGTCATGGAATAAGCCAACAATAATGTTATGAGAAAAATCATAACTTAACAATCACATTCACCAAAAGTTACATTTTCAAAATTTTCCCTTTTATCATTGTCCCCAACAACAACAAAAGCATTTTTTGAAAAATCCATGACTAGTTGAACTTAATCATGAAAAAAAGATATAATGAATGAACATCACGAAAAGATGACTATATATATACACATATAACATAAATCACCATAAAGTCATAAAAAAGTATTGCTGCTAGCTGGGACACAAGGGGTCTTTGGAGTTGCCACCTAGTTTTTGCAATGGTCTAGGAACCATATATATAGCGTCTTTTTCGAGATAGGACCTTTGATCTTACTACCAGAGTATGGGTTCGGAGTTTAGGTACGCTCTTGGGAAGGTGTTAGACACCCAAGATCGCCCAACCCTAAGGTTGGCCTCCCATCGTTGTCTTATGTCTTGACCCTATTAAAAACTAATTCAACATTTGCATTCTAAACTCACACACACACTAGCATGCATCTAACATAAAATCATGGTATCTTTATACCAAAACAAAATATATATCAACCTAAAGCAAAAGAGAGCCCAACCCAAACATATCTAAGAACCCTAACATATGAAACCCTATCATATATCAAACAAAGTAGCCACCTAAGCATGGCGACAAGCATATCATCATGAAATCATGGAAATCTTTGGTTTCAACACCATATGAACATGTTCATCACAAAAGATGCATGTTTATGTCAAAACATGACTTACCTTTACTTACCTTGCAGCACCTCAGCACCTATGGCATCATGAATGGGCATGTGAATGCATGTTCATGCCATCAAAGCAAAAAACTGTCAGTTCGTTTAGACCCCTGTAAACTAGATTGTTTAACCTAATTAATTAACCAAGTGAACACTTAGGTTTATTATTCAGATCTAGGTTAAAACAATATCAATCATATCAAGTAAAGCAGCGGAAAAATAAAGAACACAACGATATGATGACCCAGGAAAACTAAACCGGTAAAAAACCTGGGGAGGATTTAACCTAGCTATCCTCAAGGTAAAATAGCAAATCCACTAGAAAGAATTGAAGTTTACACAATAGCGACTTAAACCACTAACATCCTATTGCTACCCAAGTGTAGGAAACTTACTACCACGACCCCATGATAGCTCCGAGATCCACGGACTCCTTCTTTCTTTGACCTTTGCAAAAACACAAACACCACCGTTTGTGACTTTGAGATCCCACTCAAAGGTTTAGCAACACAAACTCTCCTGTTTGTGACTCCAAGACCACCCTTGAAGGTTTAGATCATCAGCTCCTTTGATGACTAGAGAAGGCAGCAACTTCAGCAATACCGGATCTTGAGATTCTTCAAGGAACAATACCGGTAGAAGTAATAAGAGAGGTTTTAGGAACAAAACCCTAAATACAAAAGAGGTTCACTCTTCTCTCTCTAAAAAGCCTTATAAAAAACGTGCTTAGGGTTTCCTTTATATAGTGGGAGAAGTAGATCTGAAACCCTAATCCTTAATGGGCTAGAACTGCTGTTTGGGCCAACTTAAAATTCTGCAGATACGACTTTCAATCGATCGAGCCTGTTTTTCGATCGATCGAACCAGGCAGATTCTGAATTCTTCTTTCTGCAGCTTACATGTTCTTGTGCAGCTTACATGTTCTTGTGTGCTCACGATTTGCCAATTGTTCTAAGCTCTTAGAACCTAACAATCTCCCACTTTGTCAATTCGTGACAAAACTTTCATACAAAATGAAATGTTAAAATACAAGAACAATCCAATACAAAAAAATGCCCAATTACATCACAAATCCCAATCTAAGACTCTTAACCTAGAAGTTGCCAAGAAGAGGTAGAAGGTCTTGATCGGAATGCACCTGTCTTTCCTGAAACACTCAACAAACACATCATCACATGTGTGGAAAGAAAGACATATAAACAAAATGAAGCACAATATAAAAACAAAAGTAAACTAACTCTCCCCCTAAGTTAGATACATCAAAAAGTTTTTATATTCTCCCCCTAAACAAAACAAATTTATCTTCCCCTGAACAACACAAACAGGATTCCCACAATTCATCTATTTCTCCCCCTTTTTGTCACGTATTGACAAATACAACTCAAACAAAAAGTAAAGTGACAGGAAACATGAGAGAAAAAGAAAACTAAGGGAATATAAAACAGTTTAGCTCTATAGAAAATAGAGAGAACTCCTCCTATGAAGAGCAACAACTCCCCCTATGAACAACAAAGGCTTAAAAAAACTTTTCTCCCCCTATAAAAATAGGAAAAACAAAACAAGTTTTGGGAAAAATAGTTTTGGGGAAAATTTAGGAGGTAGGGATAAATAAAAAAACACACAAACCCAAAAAAAATAAATTTGAGGATACACATGAAGAAAAATATTCTCTCTTTCAATAAATGCAAACTTGACACTATGTGACCCATAAAAGTTGCATGAGTAGAGAAAATATTTGCACATTGATTATCCATCATATCTCTGAAGAAAAATATTTTCTGCAGTTCACACATCAAGAAAAAACGGCATATACTAAAATGTACAAAGGACTCAAAAATTAATCAATCAATTTTTAATTCAAGTTGAGTACCCAATTTAGCAAATTATATGCATGGTATGTGTGAAAACAATGAGAGATATGACTGCAAAATTGCAAGATGGATACAAAAACAATGCAATTCATGTGAATCCTAAACATAAATGATGCAAAAAAAAATGATTTGGTCAAAACTCTAAAAACTGAAAATTTTTCAGTTTCGATCGATCGAGCATCGATCGAATACCAATCGAGTCAGACAGATTCAAACCAAAATTTTTAATCGCAATTTCGATCGGTCGAAAAACACCCTCGATCGGTCGAAATTCTGGAAAACTCAAATTTTGAAAAACAGAGCAATTTTATGCAAAAACTCCTCAAAGCACAATATTTCATGAATGAAATGCATGAGTATGAGACTAAAAGTTTTTCAAAAAACATATGAATACAGCCCAGATCTTCCAAAATTAAGATTTTCAATCAATTTGTCCTTAAAAACTCAAATTTTGCATCAAAATCAAGGAACATATAATCTTGGATGGCCACAACAAAATCACACACAATAACATGTACAAAGTTTTAGCAAAGAATAACTTGTATAGTGTGTGCAACTAGCAAAAGCTTGAGAAACATGTGAGGTGATATGTGAATAGTAATCAATCACAAAGTCTACAAAATTCATCACATAAATTTGAAAGAGACTATCACCTAAAGAGTTACATCATATAACTCTCACATCTCCTAGAATAAAAGCTTGCAATCATGTAAGTTTCTTGATTTGCCTCATTATTCAATTTAATTGATTAAAAACTTAATAAAAGCCGGGATAATGTACACACCAATTTTATGAATTGTGAGATTATTATAGCCCAATAATGTACACACCAATTTTAATAGAGGCTACACCTTATGTTCTTTTTGTGCATGTGCTACACTTTCTCGAGCACAAAATCTTACGATATGCACTAAGGTGTTCATGATTGGCTAGTAAACAGTGGTGAGATTGTTATTTATGCCTTTCTCAATAAGTTCAAGTCCAACAATCAAAGACATAAGACTTCAAGATCAAGACAAAGTGATCAAAAACTATAAACATCTTCCCACACAACATGCACTACAAAGCTCAAACTAGTAAAGTGCAATAAAAATAAGCTTATCCAAGCTAAACAAAGTACATAAACATGTTATGTAAAGATAATATGGCCAACCTTAATTATAAATCCAAGATATATAATACAAAACACATAAAAATATTTTTGGTTTTAAAAAATTTTATGACCAAAAACAAAAAGCACACATTATGCTAAATGAACAAAAATGTAAATGCAATGCATGACAGTGCTTAACCAAGCTATAGAGGGTACACAAACAAGAAATATCAATTTCTTAATTAACCCATGAGTACATGTACAAACTAGTACATACTCACACAAAATCAAAAATAGCTTAGCACTTATATAACACATGCTATTCAAGTTTCTCCACAATGTCAAGCATGTTCTAAATCAAGAGAGAGATATCATAATTCATGTAATCCTCAAAACAAATAAAACAAGACACAAAATAAAATATTTTTGTCTTTTTGAAATTTTTCAATGTTTTTGGTTTTTTTTTTTAAAAATAAAAAATAAAAAACAACCTAAAAAACAAAACAACCAAAAACAAAAACAAAACATGTCCACAAACAATTGAAAGAATTAAATCAGGGACAAGTCAGCAACACTCACCTTAGAGAATCTTTTCTCACCCATATAGCACGAGTCTTCGGCTTTGTAGGTGAAAATTCATGTGAAGTAGAGTGTGTTTGAGGAATTACACCAATCTTCTGAGAAAGACTAAAATCCTGCAAATTCCTTTCACAAGCCAACAAGCTCAAATTTTTCAAAAGCATATGAAACAATTTATATGGACTTATGGCAGGAGAAATATCATCACATGTCCTAGATTGAAATACAGAATGTTTAAATTTCAATTTATGACAATGAGGACGAATGTGACCGGAGACACCACAAAAGTGACAAACAGGAACAAAATTAGGAACATCAGTATTCCTAACAGCAAATCTAGTCTCAGATTTTGGTTTTTGCCTCAACAAAGAACAATTTGGTCTAATATGACCAACAACACCACAAAGGTGACAGGTAGGCACAAAAATAGATTTCTTTTGCACACTAGCAGTAGGTTTAGACATAGGTTTAAAAACTTCAGCGTCTACATCAGAACTTTTACCTTTGTCTAACCTAGCAAAACAAGCATTTTCTTTATTATTCCTCTTGAAAGGAGGGATATAAACTTTTTCAGCTTTAGGCTTAAGAGAAACAGAAACACTTCTGTTAACAACAGCAGGCTTGGTACTAGTCAAATTTTCAATTTTAGCTTTGGATTCAGCTAACTCTTGTTCCAAGCTTTTCATCTTCTCATCTTGAGAGGAAATTTGATTTCTCAAAAATTCATTCTTTTTATTAGATTCATCTAATCTAACAATCAATTCCTCTTTTTCAAGATTAGCCAATTTTAACTCTTCCTTGAATTTCTT
Organism: Lithocarpus polystachyus; assembly: GCA_033629205.1. Lineage (NCBI taxonomy): Eukaryota > Viridiplantae > Streptophyta > Magnoliopsida > Fagales > Fagaceae > Lithocarpus > Lithocarpus polystachyus. The sequence continues at coordinate 64,685,512 of CM066165.1, forward strand.
AGCAATTCTCATAGTTTTCAATAATTCCTTACGAAGAGTTTCAAAGGCATCAATAAAATCAACAGAAACAACAGTGTCCTTTTTATTCAAATCATCACAAACATGAGCAGAAAGACACTTCAAATTATCCATGATAACAGGGATCAAGGATCAACTCTTAGATCAAAAGATCTAAAACAAAAGAGTTACCCGCTCTGATACCACTTGTCAGTTCGTTTAGACTCCTGTAAACTAGATTGTTTAACCTAATTAATTAACCAAGTGAACACTTAGGTTTATTATTCAGATCTAGGTTAAAACAATATCAATCATATCAAGTAAAGCAGCGGAAAAATAAAGAACACAACGATATGATGACCCAGGAAAACCAAACTGGTAAAAAACCTGGGGAGGATTTAACCTAGCTATCCTCAAGGTAAAATAGCAAATCCACTAGAAAGAATTGAAGTTTACACAATAGCGACTTAGACCACTAACATCCTATTGCTACCCAAGTGTAGGAAACTTACTACCACGACCCCATGATAGCTCCGAGATCTACGGACTCCTTCTTTCTTTGACCTTTGCAAAAACACAAACACCACCGTTTGTGACTTTGAGATCCCACTCAAAGGTTTAGCAACACAAACTCTCCTGTTTGTGACTCCAAGACCACCCTTGAAGGTTTAGATCATCAGCTCCTTTGATGACTAGAGAAGGCAGCAACTTCAACAATACCGGATCTTGAGATTCTTCAAGGAACAACACCGGTAGAAGTAATAAGAGAGGTTTAAGGAACAAAACCCTAAATACAAAAGAGGCACACTCTTCTCTCTCTAAAAATCCTTATAAAAAACGTGCTTAGGGTTTCCTTTATATAGTGGGAGAAGTAGATCTGAAACCCTAATCCTTAATGGGCTAGAACTGCTGTTTGGGCCAACTTAAAATTCTGCAAATACGACTTTCGATCGATCGAGCCTGTTTTTCGATCGATCGAACCAGGCAGATTCTGAATTCTTCTTTCTGCAGCTTACATGTTCTTGTGTGTTCACGATTTGCCAATTGTTCTAAGCTCTTAGAACCTAACAAAAACAAATATAAAACCCTAATCTAAGCATGTTGAAGACAAACAAGCATATAAGACACAGACTCAGATATGCATGAACATAAGAAAAGGATTTAAAAAGAGGCAAAACATGTGAAACAAACAAACCAAACAAAAAAAATCTGAATTAGGGTTTCTAGCTGCGTACGTAGGGTTTAGCCTGTGTACGCATGCTTATGGCACGCATGCGTGGACTTGTTCAACAACCCTAAGCTAGAAATGTGAAACAAAAAACAAAGCACCAAATTGTGTGTTCACGATTTGCCAATTGTTCTAAGCTCTTAGAACCTAACAAAAACAAATATAAAACCCTAATCTAAGCATGTTGAAGACAAACAAGCATATAAGACACAGACTCAGATATGCATGAACATAAGAAAAGGATTTAAAAAGAGGCAAAACATGTGAAACAAACAAACCAAACAAAAAAAATCTGAATTAGGGTTTCTAGCTGCGTACGTAGGGTTTAGCCTGTGTACGCATGCTTATGGCACGCATGCGTGGACTTGTTCAACAACCCTAAGCTAAAAATGTGAAACAAAAAACAAAGCACCAAAAAAAAAAAAAAAACCCCTAATTCTAGCAACTAAACATGCTTATAATATAAAGAACTATAAAACTACCCTAAGAAAACATGCATAAACCTAGACAAAGCAAAGAAACATGATTAAAACAAAAAAGAAAAATAGAAAAATAAAAAAGAAAGGGTTAAAGCTTGATACCTCAAAAGGAGTTCCCAAGCTTTGATTTTGATCGTTCCCTTCAGTCAAATTTATCACAGTCAATAATCACGTGATTAGTGATCTTAAACTCAAAGGATTAAGGCCAGAAAAGTTCCCAATCAAATAAAATTGACTTAAGGCTGTTTTGTGAAAAACTCCCTTTTGATTCGCTATTTTCTAGTGAATCTTAGGTTTTTCCCATGGGATTTCTGTGTGTTTTGAAAATGTACCATGTAAGGCTTTTATAGTGGAAAAAATGGGGTTTGGAACGGCTTCCAAATGATGTGAGATTCATATCAAACCTCAACTATTATTGCAGAAAACTTGACTTTTCCATGCTTCTAAAACCCTAGTTGCGTACACAAGAATGTGCTTGCGTACGCATACTTTGGCCTACATACGTAGGTTATTGTCCACGTACATGGGCCGAAGGCCACTTTGTTATTTTATTTTCAAAAATAAATTTTTTCTTATTTAAAAGGTTATATTTTCCATTTTAACACTCCTTAAGTTAATTTGATATTTGATTAGGCTCTAAACTAGCCTTGGGCCTTAAAGTTCGAGCATCATTGGGGAATAGGAGCCTAGGTCATAAGGGGTAGAAAATGCGGTGTCTATACCAACCACCCGCTGGTCCTAAACAATAAACACAAACACACTCAAGTGGGCTTTATAGCAATTATCAATATATCATAATTTTCCATAATAACTCAACCAAAGACTTAAACTAAGAAAAGGACAAAAAGATAGGTTGAATACCTCAGAGGAGACTCTTAGGAAGAAACTATTTATTTAAATGAATTCCTTGAGCAAAAACAACGAAACAAAAGCATCACATCCATCCCTGCACCATGAAAAACAATTATTACAAGAAATGAAACAAATAGTGAAAAATCGAAGTAAGCTTGCACATATTGCAAACTTAAATGAATCTAAGAGAAACCATCTTTAAAATGAATAGTTGAAAAAGAATAAATAAATAATACTTCAAAATCATGCACAACCATCAAATACATTAAATCAACTAATAAACAAAGAAAGAAGTTTTATTTCTCTACTTATAAAACTACATCATACTAACCACTTTTAATCCAATCCAAAAGAACAATTTTTTGAAAAGAAAAAAAAAACATTTTACTGTATTATTAGTGCATCCATCCTCATTGAAGCATTTTATCAAACAGTATAAGTTTCCTTTCTACATAAGAATGTATATGTCAAATTTTTTGAAAAAAAGAAGAAAAAAAGACACGTGTAAACAGAAAAATTCAGAAAATAAAATGAAAAAAAAAGTGAGGAGAAAACCTTCTTGCAAAGTCAGGAGTTAAAAGCAACAAAGAAAACTTTCGGCATCATGGTTGGAAACAACGGAGAGACAATTTTGGGCATTTTTTGATGAGACAAAGGTCAATCTCATCAGAACTGGTGATGATCGGCGATGCTAGGCAGCAGCTATTAAGGTTTGGAGTTAAGAGAGGGAAGATAGAGGTGTAGGTGTGCTATGGTGGTGCAAGAGAGAGAGAGAGAGAGAGAGAGAGAGAGAGAGAGAGAGAGAGAGAGAGAGAGAGATGAACTTTGTTATTTTGGAGAAGGGGAAAAGGAATAATGGTAGAATAGTGAAAATTTAGAGGGTATTTTTGTTTTTTTGTTTTAAGTAATATGAGTTGCTGACTTGTAATTTTTAATATATGTGTCCATTTTTTTATTGGACCTAGAAACACCACATGTGTGTTGAGTTGGAGTTTCAGAAACAACATATGCTTTTTGCTTTATAAGGCAAAAAGAAAACTTTCGGCATCATGGTTGGAAACAACGGAGAGACAATTTTGGGCATTTTTTGATGAGACAAAGGTCAGTCTCATCAGAACTGGTGATGATCGGCGATGCTAGGCAGCAGCTATTAAGGTTTGGAGTTAAGAGAGGGAAGATAGAGGTGTAGGAGTTAAAAGCAACAAAGAAAACTTTCGGCATCATGGTTGGAAACATCGGAGAGACAATTTTGGGCATTTTTTGATGAGACAAAGGTCAGTCTCATCAGAACTGGTGATGATCGGCGATGCTAGGCAGCAGCTATTAAGGTTTGGAGTTAAGAGAGGGAAGATAGAGGTGTAGGTGTGCTATGGTGGTGCAAGAGAGAGAGAGAGAGAGAGAGAGAGAGAGAGAGAGAGAGATTAACTTTGTTATTTTGGAGAAGGGGAAAAGGAATAATGGCTGAATAGTGAAAATTTAGAGGGTATTTTTGTTTTTTTGTTTTAAGTAATATGAGTTGCTGACTTGTAATTTTTAATATATGTGTCCATTTTTTTATTGGACCTAGAAACACCACATGTGTGTTGAGTTGGAGTTTCAGAAACAACATATGCTTTTTGCTTTATAAGGGTTATGATTGTAAATTTGGCAGAACCCTAAATGCCCGTGCAAGTTCCCACCCAATTACCCAAACAAGGCATAATTTCTCTCTCTCTCTCTCTCTCTCTCTCTCTCTCTCTCTCTCTCTCTCTCTCTCTCTCTCTCTCTCTTGAGACGGCAAACGTTGGTCCTTGGCTGGCATCATGGTCACCAATGGCGCCACCATTGCTTGACACTAGTCCTATTCGCGCTCAAATCTAGCCACTGCCGCTCGTCGATGCTTCTATCTTTGCTAACCTTGATGATCGTGTTGCTTCGCTGCTCCGATGTCACAAATGTAGTGAGTTGAAAACTTCCTCTTCTAACAATTTCATTTTTTGTTTCTTTGTTTTTGCATTGCTATATGGGTTTTTAGGTGGTGGCTCATGGCAGCACTAGTTTTGGTGGTGTTAGAGGTGGTAGTCTAGTTGGATTGTGGGAGTGTTGATCGCTCAATGAGCTTGACTGTGGTATTATACTTGCTGTTTTTTTTTTAATTTTTTTTTTTTTACAGATTTGGTATTTGTTTTCTTTGCAGATTTGGGTTTTTGAGGCAATTTGAGTTTGGGTTGATTCATGGTTCTGTTTCTAATTAAAATTTGAGAATTTTAGTTTAGGTTGCTAAGAATTATGAGTTTAGGTTGTTTCTAAACTTCCGATTTTCAATTTGTTTTTACCCTTTACCTTTTTTAAACTTATGATTTTCTATCTTAAATGGGGTACAAGTTTTCTTCTATGGAATTAGACTAGAGTGCTGGGTAGGAAATAAAAATTTTGAGAAGTCCAACAGATGCAAGAACCCAAAATAAGGTTTGCTCTAAAATTTCTTATGCAATTTTCAAATTAAATATGGCCTCTTGTTTGAAGACATGACAATTGAAACTTTAACCTATAAATTAATTTCCTGAGTGCCACCACAATTCAATTACCATTAACCAGTTATCATAATCTAAGTTTGCTTATTGCAATATGAGTACATAATGTATTCTAGATTTACTCTGCTATGCCTATATTCATTAACTAGTTTGAAGAAGTTTTTCTTCCATCTTCCGTATCACTACCAATGTATCCTTGCACATAGTGATGATAATTTGAACCTTTTTTACTAATCTCATATAAAAAGATTGTTTAGAGTACCTACATGTAAGAACTTTTGATGCCACAATTGGTTTTTTTTTTTTTTTTTTTTTTTTTTTTTTTTTTGTGAAGATGAAGCCACAATTGGTTAGATGGTTGTCGTAGGATTAATTTTAAAAACTCACTATATTAAGATCAGTTATATATTTATCACAAGCTTTCTTTTATTAGAGTTAGGTAGTGATGTTAAATATTTATGTTTCTTCGTAATAACTTAGATTTCTGTAAGGCCACATAGTGTAACTTTAAATACTCACTCCAGTTGATGATTCATCGTTTCTCTCTCCTTTTTTGCTTTTGGAAAGTGCTCGGCCCCCACAACACGTTTTGAGAAACATGCTTCCCTTTAAATAAGATAAAATGCTCATTATCAGATATCCTCCTCTCTCACGTAAAGATACCTTTTCCTCTAACCGAAATAAAAAGAAAAAGAAGAAAGATTCCTTTTCTCTTGTGAGTTGTGAGGCAGAGAGTGTACTTTTTTTTTTTTTTTAATGCTATTAACTATTCACCTCGGTGCTTCTTTGCAGAGTAGAATGTTGTACTTGTATATAATCAACATATATTACTAGCCAAAACTCAAAAAAAAAAATCTATTTAGATATTAGTTGGATTCTTAATTTTATACCACATATTTCATTTAATTTTAAATTTTGTACTAAATGAATTATTGAGTGTAAAAATCAAAGAATTTAAATCGAATTAAATTTTAAATTGAATTTCAATTGGAGTCTATTTTTCTGCCACGTGTCTTTTTAAGTTTTTAATTTTTGTGTCAAGTAAATTATTGGGTGTAAAAATCAATGAGTCTAAAACCAATTAACTATATATATATATATATATAAATCATTACATATTTATAAAAATTTATGGTTTTAAAAAAGAGTAAGCTAATACCATGTATAATTTGAATCTCTTCTTTAAAAAAAAAATTATTTGAACTATATAATTATGATTATTTTTAGTTGTACCTTTGTATATACACCGAGTTATACACACACTAGTTTGTCGTAATGAGTAACTGTGCTTATCTATTTTCGAAATTGGGAGCACGACAAAATCTAAGAGGGGCTACATAATTTGTCCTACATGACATTAATTCGCTACCCACTCCAGGTTGAGGAATATAGATATTTGCGGAAATTTAATGTGATTTTATTTATTTATTTATTCCAATTAAACCTCATTCCCCTCCCCTTTAGAGAACATATCTAAAAATTAAAATAAGAGCAGTAACTTGGAATAAAAGTGTGACACGTGTCCTCACCAGAAAGCTATAAGGTGGTATATCCTATACCCGGCATATATGCCAGGTATCTCACAAAGAGGCGGGACCCACACACTGTGGGGGCCACCTCTTTGTGAGTCACTCGGCATATATGCCGGGTATAGGATACAAAAAAGTGTAAGCTACACATACAATTTTTATATAATTTGTGTGTGCGTGTGTATATAGATTAACATAGATCGATCGGTTTCGGTGCGGGTTAGTTTAAAATGCATTCCAAGCTTTCGGTTTCGATTTAAAATGCATTCCAAGCTTTCGGTTAACATATATTGATCGGTTTCAGTTTCAGTGCAGGTTGGAATACATGTGATGATCTATGGCAAGCAAACATAGATCATCACATGGATTCCAAGCTTTTAGACATGAAATCAAACACCAAACAAACACATTATATCATTAAAATGCATGTTCATACCAATGCATGACTTACCTCACTTACCTTGCAACAACTCAGCATTTATGACATTATGCATGAGCATGTGAATGCATGTTCATAGCATCAAATAAGGAAAACACAAGATAAACTCTAATTCTATCATGTGAAAAGCAAACAAACAAACAAACAAACAAACATGTGAAACAGAGACTTAAAACCATGAATACATGAAAAAAGATCTAAAACAGAAGTATACATGTGAAAGCAGAAGCAAAAACAGATAAAACAAAATTAGAGTTTTTGGGCTAGTTCATGCGCACGCATGAACAACCCCGCATGTGCATAATCAAGCCTATGTGTGTGGGCAAGATTATGCGCATGTGGGTTTCTACCTAGAAACCCTAGAAACACAGCAAAGATTTAAAACGCTAAATCTAACATCCTAACATGCTTTTTAGACATACAAAACGTAAATCTAGACAACATAAACATATTATAACAAAGAAAATAAAGCAAATAGAAAGATTAAAGCATAAAAGGAGAAGAAAAGAAAAAAGAAAAGTTTGAAACTAATATCTCAAACAAATGCTCTTCAAGCTTGATTTTTTACCATTCCCCTTAGTCAAATCTGTTCACAATTCAATAAAAGAGTGATTAGTAATCTTAAACTCAAAGATCAAGGCCAAAAAAGGCCCTAATCAAAAGAAAATTGACTCGAGGATGTTTTATGAAAAAACTCCCTTTTTTATTCACTATTTCTAGCGAATCTTAGCGTTTTCCTGTGGGATTTCTATGTGTCTTGAAAATATGCCATGTAATGCTACTTATAGTGTGAAAATAAGGGTTTGGAACGACTCCTAGACAATGTGAGATTCATTCTAAATCTTAACATTAATGCAGAAAACTTGTCTTGTTTAGTTTCTGGAATCCGCTAAGCGTGCGCGAGATCGAGCTTGAGTGCGCAAGCCGATTTTTGCGTGCGCATAGCGAGGGTTTCCTTGGCTTTACTTTTCCAAAAATAGATTTATCTGCTCATTAAAAGTTATATTTTTCATTTTAACATTTCTCAAGTCAATTTAACATTTGATTGGGCCCTAAACCAACTTTGAGTCTTAGAATTCAACATCATTGGGGAACGGGGGTCCGAGTTGTAAGGGGTACAAAATGCGGTGTCTACAATACCCATCCCATTTTCTTTACTCTCTCTCATGTAAACTCTTTATTTACCTTGCCTCTTTATTTTTTGCTCTTGGTTTAAATTCCTAGCTTTATTTTATTGTGTATCTATTTCTTTATCTTTATGTCTATATTATTTGTTGTTGGTTGTGATGTTGTGATTGCATTCCTAGATGGTTACTGAACCACCTCCTAGACTTTATATGTGAAGTACCCTTAGGGGGAAGAAATCTCATTTCTTCTAGGCATCTAGGAATTTTTATGTTCTTGCTTTTACTTTAATGTTATCCCTTTTAATTTCAAGCACTCCCCTTTCCCCTTTTACTTTAATGTCATACTTTTTAGTTTCAAGCACTCCCCATCAAGGTTGTTAGACTCGAACCGAACTGGACGGTCCGACCAGGTTAACTAGGAATCGGACTAAAATCTAGTTTTTTAAACATATGAAACCAGATTTTTTTGTAAACCCGTGAACCCCTTAAACCGCGATTGGACCGCAAGGTTCAGGTTAGAACCAATGACTGTTCAATCATGGTTCAAGCTTGCTTGTTAATTAAGAAAAAATTAGAAAAGTGTGCTTACCAGGTTTAGAACTTAGGCACAACCAATCAAAGTTAAAGCTAAAGCCTAACTACGCTACGCTTGAAAGTTGATGCTCAACAATAAAAAAGAAAATACTTGAAGTAAACTTTACTACAAAAATTAATCATAACTCTTAATGTTTTCATCGTTTATTATTTTATTGTATTAAATTTCTTATTTAATTTGTAAATATATGCTTGAAAATCATTAAATTTTCCTCACATATATAGATATATTAGTCAATTTTTCTAGTTTTATAAATTTAATATCTATATTTGGGCTTTAATTAATTATTAAAGTAATTATGACGTCATCGCAGTTCAACCTTGGTCAAACCTCAATCCGACCTTAAAAACCTTGAACCTCTCCCTTTACCGGTACTTTGAACGGTCCGGGTCTGAAAACCATGCTCTCCATCCCCTTTTACTTTAGTGTCACCCCTTTTAAGCTCAATCTCTCTTCCCTTTTATTTTCCTTGTTCTACACACACACACACACACACACGCACACACACACACATGTATTACTATCTAGAGACCTAATATTTAAAAATAAAAAAAAAAGATTTTTTACCCATCCCTTTTAAATGAATTTTAAACCTCAAAAGTAAAGCACAATATGGTTGATGGCTTAGAACTCCCATCTCTTTTTGATGAAGCACCCATAGGGCTTAAAGAAATTAAAATATATTTAAGAGAGACTTAAAAAAAATCATTTTCAATGAACCTTTACAATATTTTTGCAAATTTCTGCACTTTATTTCAATGTCATTTAAATTCCAGCTTTTATTCTGTTGTCATTTAAATTTCAACACCTTATTTTGCTCGTTTTTAAGATTATAGCACTCTTAATATTGTTTGTCTTTACTTTTCTCATCAATAATGTTGCCATGGATTAATATGCTTGGGTAAAACAAATTCTTTACATGCTTTCTAAGGAAATGATTTTTTTTTTTTTTTTAAAAAAGCTCTTCTTTCAGCTTTTCCCTTCAAACCTTTCTTTCAAAAATGCTCTCTTTCCTAAATAATGTCCTTTCCTAAAATGCTAAAAAAATATTTTCTTTTCCATTTCTTTAAACCCGAAAAATCAATTTTTTTATTTAAAAAAATGGAATTTTCTTAATGAGTTTTCTTTTACCACATTGGGATTTTTGCAAAGAATAATAAATTAAATCTTTTGGATGAGCAAAGTTTCAAAAAGGAAATACTTCTTTTTATAAAAATCATGGGATTTTCGGAACCCAAGTTCTCTTTCTTAAAAAATGAAGCCCTTGAATATTTTCTTTAAGTCTCATTTTCAAAACTCTTTTTTTATTTAAAAAAAACTTCATTTCTTCCTAAAAATCATGGGACTTTTGTTTTAGTTTGTTGTTCCTTTTTTTTAAAAGGAAAAACCCATGGAATTTTCTCAAAATAATTTTCCCAAACCTTTTTTTTATTTGTCATCTCTTCACAAACAAGTTTTTAAAATGATGTTCTTCTTCTCAAACCATTTTCTCAAAAATCATGAGATTTTTCAAAAGTTAAGTCATTTTCCCTTAAAAAAATAAACCCATGAATCGTTTTAACTAATGTTTTTGCTAAAAAGCAATTTATTAGAAACTTCAAATTCCACCTCCAAATTTTCGGGTTCCCTAAAAACACTTTCCTTTTTTTTTATCAAAAAATAAAATAATGAAAACTTGTTTCCCTCTACAAACTTTACTTATTCAAAAACAAAAAAGATCTTTGCTTTCAAAAAATTTGAAAAAAAAAAACTTCTTAAAAAAAAAATAAAGCTTTTCTTAAAAAAAGAAAAGAAAAAGAATGTATCTTTTTCTAACTTTCCTTTCAAAAATAAAAATAGACTTAACGTGGTAAAAATTTGTTTATGTATTGTAATTTAAAACTTTTCCTTAGAATAGCATTGTTAATGATTTGTGCCTATGGTTAAATTTCTATTGAACTCATAGGCACCCATCAAGCATACATAATCCCTTTATTTGCTTTGGCACTAATATACTTTTATTGTGCCATCTTTTTGCATGATAAAAATGAGAAAAATAGTGGATGATAACATGGTGATACTCTTCCAACTCCCTCCTTTTGTTTTTGTGTTGTAATGCTTTTTTTTATATTATTATATACAGTAGTTAGCATTTGCATGCTATCTATCTAGTAAATATTTTACTCTCATGCTATTCTATATTATTCTCATATTTGCATGCTTCTTCACATGCTACCTATGTATATATCCCACATGCTTTGATTGTAAATATTCTTTGGTGTGAATATTCACATGGTATATTGTAATTTAATAATTACTCACAGACACACACACACATATATATTGACTGCAAAAACCCTTTTAAAAAAATCAAAATGCCAAGTATCTTATTTCTTCACCAAAAGATAACGTTTGAAATAAATTAAAATACGGTACTATCCTTTGGATTGGCATTGTGGGGTGCCTAACACTTTTCCCACACGTAACCAATCTTCTGAATCCAAGATCTTTGGTTCAAGACTTTTGAGTTTACCTTAATTAATAAATCCCTTAAAATTGATTTAGTTAATTAGGTAATCTAAAAATAATTAGACAAATAAGTGGCCAATCACACCTAATGCAAAACCAATGGTTGGTGGCAACTCCTAAAATAAAATTAAGAAAAATGGACTTACAAATACACACCTCACCTTAGAAACACAAGAACACAAAGAGTCACATCGTCAAAGACCCAATATGCGACCAAACCATCGGAAGCCCGATTTTTGGGGGGCATCCACAACTGGTTTTTATCCTCTTCAATTATTGTCGCCAAAATTCTCAAAGTCAGTTCTTTGAGAATTTTTATTCATTGAAATGTTGATGTAGCTTTTCTTAATCACAGTTAATTTTTTTATACTATTTTATTAACCACTTTCCTAGGAAAAATATTATTTGACCCCCCACAATTTTTAAAACATTTAAAGAATAGAGTCTGTCTCCAAACAAGCCAATGGCTCCAACCACCAATAAGAAGATCACATTTATAATTCACTTAACCCAACTAACCAAGTGAATTATGTATATTGCACATAACATAGCACATGTCTTCTTTTTATTGGTTAGTCTCAAACATATTTGGAACCAAACCTTTTTCATATATAAATTCTTGTTAGTGTAAGCATATTTCTAAATAGTACCCACATAAAATAACATCATAATTCTCCCAATATATATATATATATATATATATATATATATATTATATAAATTGTGTTCAAATTACATCCGGTGTAACTCTAAACAACATTACACCATTCAATAACTTGTTATTGAATTTATATTTTGAAAATCTCACCGTTAGATTACATTTTCTAAATATTTTTAACATGCTTGCCAATTTTCATGCTAATTTAATCCATAAACTTATCTTTTATGTATTATTTTAAAATAGGATGTCATTTTGGATTAACATGTTGTATTCATGTCATATTGAGGTAGGGTATTCGACTAAATACCTCAACCCAAACCCGACCCATTTAATAATCGTTTCATGATGCTTCAACCCTAACCTGACTTATTAATGAAGCGGGGTTGACACAACACGACCCACTTGACACGCTTAACAAATGGGTAGTATTGGGTTGACACGAATATGATATAACCCATTTCAATCTGCTTAATATTAAATATAACATCCATATAGAAATAGATTCTTTATATCCCAAAAGTAGTTCATACACTTCAAGTCTTCAACCAACATTCAAAATAACATAGTTTAACATATTATAAGAAGGTTTAGAGATTTAGGATTTGTAGGATTAGAGATCTAGGGTTTTGTAAAGTTTTAATTTACAATTATATCACTTATAAGTTTTTGTAATTACTCACTTTTCTTTTTAAGTTTAAAATATAGGTTGGATATAAATGGTATTTGACAACTCTAAAATAAAATGAATATTTATTTGTTATACTAGTTAAACAAGTTGTGTTAAATAGGTCATTTCGGATTGACACAAATAAATTAGCGTGTCAAACGTGTCTATTTTGGGTCACATGAGTTGACTCGCTTATGACACGTTCCTAATCGTGTCGCTTTTGGGTCGACCTTTATGACCCAAACCCGCTAAAGCCCAACCTTAACCGCAAAAATCCATGTCGTGTTCATGTAGTGTTCGCAGGTCGTGTCAAGCATTGACACCTTATTTAAACTACAAAAACTTGAATTTAAAAAATTGATTAATGTCATGCTTATTGATATTTGATCACTTTTATATTTTTCAAGCATGGAGAATATATAGAGATAATATAATCCAATTGGTGGATTTGTCAAAATTTGCTTTCAATCTAAAAAATATTGATTGGTGCAACATAGCATAACTTGAAATAAATAAATAAATATATAGCATAATTGTTTTTTGTGTGTGTAAATGTAACAATATTACTTCACTAGAGATTCCTTTCTTATTATGCTGTTTAGTTTTTGGGCTAAACTTAGGTATGGTTACTTAAGTGCAATACATTAGGTTGTTTAATAAAATTCAGATATATGTTTGTATAAACCAATGTAGTACAAATAATATTATCTACCCAAAGGAGAACTAAATTCAAGTATGTGTTAGGCCCTTTTGAATATACATCATTGTCAGTTTCTTTAAGACCTTCTCCTTTCTCCCCGTGTGTGTGTTAAAAATACTTAGCATTCTTAAAAAAACAATTCAATTATGTGTTTGAATTTAACTAGGAAATCTAATGGACTACAACTAAAGAACTGTATCTATGTTTTATGCTTAGATTTTAATTGTTTTTGATCTCTTGTTTACAATTTATAATATACATGTGGCTTTTATATATATATATATATATATATATATATTAGAGAGTTTCAACCTATGACGTCTGCTCGTTAGATTAAGACACTAATCATTTTTTGGTATAGGCGGAGATTGAACCCCAAATATCTTATTCAATCACTAACGATTTTACCAATTGAATATATATATATATATATATATATATATATATATATATATATAAGGTGGGCGTGTTTTAGGTAAGTATTTCATCAATCATATCAACCTTTTTTTTTTTTACTAAGATGATGACAAAGATCAAAACATGTTGTTAAAAAACCAAGTACCAAAACAAAAATTTTAGGGTAAATTCCAGAAAACACCCCTAAGGTTTGGGTTAATGACAGTTAGGTCCAAGACATTTTGAAAATGACCAATTTGGTCCTTAAAAGACAAAAAAACCCTTACATTGTTATTACCATTTTTATTTCCTCCGTTACTTTTTTTTTCTCAATCCTGTCTATCTCTCTGTTTCCTCTCTTCTTCCTTATACCTCGCCTTCTCCCTCTCATCCTCTCTCTCTCTCTCCAAGCTGATCCACTCTCCTCCCTCTCAAGCCTCTGTTCCTCTTGTCCATGCCTCTTTTCTTCATAGTGGTGTGCGGGTTTGGTGGCTGTGAGTTGTGGTTTGGATAGTTTTTGCGGTGGTGGTGCGTTTTCTAGTGGTTGGTTTTGGTTTGTTGATGATTTTTTTGGTGGGCTCTAATGTGTGGTTGGATGGTTTTGGGTTTTTGGGCTTTTTTTTTCTTTGGGTTTTGTGGCCGGCGGTGGTTTTCAGTGGTGGTGGTGGGCTATGATGTGTGGTTGGTTTGTTTTGGGTTTTTTTTTTCTTTGGGTCTTGTGGTTGATGGTGGTGGTGGGATCTGATGTTTGTGTGGTTTGTTTTAGGTTTTGGGGTTTTTTTTTTCTTTGGGTTTTGTGGCCGGCGATGGTTTTCAATAGTGGTGGCGGTTCCGGTATGGGGTGGATTTGCAATGGAGGATGCTATGGTTTTTTGGATTTGTAGTGGAGGATGCTATAGGTTTTTTGGATTTGGGTCTTGATGCTATGGTTTGGCTAGGTTTTATGGTTGGTGGTGGTAGTAGCAGATCTGAGGTTAGAGAGGAAGAGTCGGGTTTTGGCTATGAGAATCAAAGGAACCACCGAGAGGGAAAGTGGGAGAGCAGGTCTGTGAGGAAGAAAGACATGAAAAGAAAAGTGTGTCGAAGGGTTAAGAGGGTTAATTGTGTAAGAGTTTTTTGACCAAGCTGTCATTAACCCAAACCTCAGGAGTGTTTTCTAGAATTTACCCACAATTTTATAATACATGGATCAGAATGAAAATATCACAAAATATGGGACCGAAAAAGCATTTTTACCTTTGTAAAATATCAGAAACAATAACCTTCTCATCCATCACAATTTTGTCTTAATTGCTTATGGTGTAGATGATGGATGATTTTGGTGTTCTGATATATATATATATATATATATATATATATATAAATATGAGTTGAGTTCAAATTACACTTAGTATAACTCTAAACAATGTTACACCACTCAATAACTTGTTATAAAATTCATACCGTTAGATTACATGTTCTATATGGTCTTAACATGCATGTCAATTTTCATACTAATCGGATGTTATTTATCATTTCATTCACAAACTCATTTTTTATGCATTATATTAAGCTACAAAAACTTGAATTAAAACAATTAATTGATAACATTACTATTGATATTCGATCGCCTTGAAATTTGCAAGCATGGAGAATATATGAAGATAATGTAATCCAACAGTAGTTTTGTCAAAATTCGCATTCCATTAAAAATTATTGAGTAATGTAGCATTGCTTAGAGTTACACCAAGTGTAACTTGAACCAACCCATTGTTTCAAAAAAAAAAAAAAAACAACCCTTATATATATAGTAAAGTTTTATTATATTTACATATTTAGCCTTACTTTTATGCTATTATAGTTACTTTTATGCTATGATAGTTACACTACTCAACATATATCTCCCCACTGTAAAATCCTGCCACTGAGTCTATAGAAAAAAAAAAAAATATACAAACTCAGGAGAGAGCTTCGGATTTGGGATTCACCAAACAATTTAATTGTTAAAAAAAAAAATATCCTGCTACTGTCCTTAGTTTTTTAAGAATTTAGATTCTACATGGAAGCTAACCAAACAATTCAAAGATACAAACCTAAGAGAGAGCTTAGGATTTTGGGAGAGTGCTATACCAGCATATATGTTTTCAACTAATTTTTGGGGTTTGCCAATTGCTATGGAGATCATGTGAGGTGGGTGATATACAGTGGTGGCTCTGCATACAAGTCGTGACCACCCTAACTTGCACAAAAACATATATATACACTTGCCAAAAAAGAAAAAAATTGTATGCTAAACTAACTTATTGTAAGCTCTCTAATAAAAATGTTGAATATTCTGATTTGAGAATTACAAAAATTTAGGTTCAACAAAAATAAGTATAATGTTATTATATTCATAGCTTTTGCATAAGATTTATTGTAAAAATATTATGGACGTAGCGTTACTCCAAAATTAATTTTGCCCCGAAACATAATCCTTAATTCATTTTTTTAAAAGCTTAAATAATAACAATCAATATTAGCCCAAATAATAACAAACATAAACCAAACAAAAACAAGACAAGACTAAACAACAACAAGTCAACAAAATATTCAACAAAAAGCCAATTATAAAACCAAAAGATAAAATTTTTAGCTCGATGAACCACATATTTGGAGATAATTAATGCTATTAGATCACTTATTTATAGGTGGTTGATGACATGGCCATTAGAATGTTCCTACCATTAGATTTATTACAAATTAATGGCTTATTAAAGTTGTAACTCTTATAAGTTACACTAGGCGTAACTTGAACCCATCCCAAATCCGAAGCTCTCTCCTGAGGTTGTATTTTTTATTCTATAGACTCAGTGGCAGGATTTTACAGTGGGGAGATATTGAGTAGTACTATTATAGTTACACTACTCAATTTTTTTTAATGGAATGCGAATTTTGACTAATTCACCGTTAGATTACATTATATTCGTATATTCTCCATGCTTACAAAATTTCAAGGTGATCAAAGATTAATAGACATGTTATCAATTAATTGTTTAAATTCAATTTTTTGTAGTTTAAAATAATGCATAAAAGATGAGCTTATGGATCGAATGGTAAATTATATCTAATTGACATAAAAATTAGCATGTATGTTAAAAACATATAGTACATATAATTCAACGGTTAAATTTTTAAAATATGATTTTTATAACAAGTTATTGGGTGGTATAACATTACTTAGAGTTACACCAGGTGTAACTTGAACCCAACCCTCTCTCTCTCTCTCTCTCTCTCTCTCTCTCTCTCTCTCTATATATATATATATATATATATTCATCTTTCAATGGGTATATAAGTTTTTTTCCTCCTTTTTTTACGAATATTTTCTTTTGCTTATTATCTTATATAAATAAATAAATAATCTAACAATATAAATGAAATAATTTTCGCAACAATTAAATTGACAATTTTTTCCTCTAGCCATTTTACAGTGGTAGGATTTTGAGAAGTACTATTATAGTTACACTACTCAATATTTTTTAATGGAGTGCGAATTTTGATTAATCCACCGTTAGATTACATTATTTTTGTATATGCTCCATATTTGCAAAATTTCAAAGTGATCAAAAATTAATAGCTATGTCATCAATTAATTGTTTAAATTTAATTTTTTGCAATTTAAAATAATGCATAAAAGATGAGTTTATAAATCGAATGGTAAATTATATCCGATTGGCGTAAAAATTGGCGTGTATGTTAAAAACATATAATACATATAATTCAATGGTTAGATTTTCAAAATATGAATTTTATAACAAGTTATTGGGTGGTGTAACATTATTTAGAGTTACATCAAGTGTAACTTGAATCCAACCCTATCTTTCAATAGATATGTAAGTTTTTTTCCTCCTTTTTTTTATGAATATTTTCTTTTGTTTATTATCTTTTATAAATAAATAAAAAATCAAACAATATAAATGAAATAATTTTCACAATAATTAAATTGACAAATTTTTCCTATCACTAACCATTTGCAAAGTGGAGTCATGCCTAGAGGTATAAATTTAATTTTTATTGTCCTTGTCCTTAAAATTAAGAACCCTAAGAAAGTATCAGATTTTAGGCCTATCAAACTTATTAATGTGATATATAAAATCACATTTAAGGTGCTGGTGAATTGTGTGAAGTTAATCATTAGTCAGGTCATTTCAAAAAATCAAAGCTCTTTTGCGGATTAGTCAGGTCATTTCAAAAAATCAAAGCTCTTTTGTGGCTGATAGACTCATAACTAATAATGTGCTTATGGTGTATGACACAATGCATTATCTGAATCGAAAGAGAAGGGGAAAGAAAGGGACGATGACTCTAAAATTGGATATGAGTAAGGCATACAACCGAGTGGAGTGGTCTTTTTTAAATAGTGTAATGGAAAAAATGGTTTTTGTTGATCGGTGGATATCTTTGGTGATGGGATGTGTGATTACAACAAATTACTCAGTCCTTCTTACTTGTGCTCCAAGGGGTTTTATTGTTTCTTTGAGAGGAATTAGGCAAGGTGATCCTCTCTCCCTTTATTTATTTTTGCTTTGTACTAAATTTTTTTTCTATTCTCTAAAACAGGCTAAACGGGTTCATCAGAATTAAGGTGTATCTATTTGCCAAAATTCTTCCAATATTACTCATCTACTTTTGCAGATGACAACCTTATGTTCGGGGCACGCTTCACCTGAAAATTGTCAACCCCTAATGCAAATTGTTCAAACATATGAAGCAGCTTTTGGTTAGAGATTGAATTAGGATAAGTCCTCCATTTTCTTCAGTGAGAATACCAAGCCTTAAGTTGGCGAGGCAATCGTAAGCGCTGAGGAAGTGAATTGTTATGAAAAGTATTTGGGTCTTCCTACTCTATTAGGTAAATAAGAAATTCTACTTTTGAAGGCCTTCATGATAAATTCTAGAAGAAATTACAAGGCTAGAAAGAGAAATTCATGTCAGAGCAGGGAAGGAAATTCTCATTAAGGCAATAGCCCAATCCATTTTGAGCTATTCCAAGAGCTGCTTCTTACTCCCGCATTGTCTTTGTAATGATTTGGATTCGATGTGCGAAGTTTTGGCGGGGTAAAAAACAAGATAAAAGGAAAATACATTCTAATGTTACAACTCACAACAAACTTATAAATAGGTTTTGATGAAGTGTGAATTCATTAGTTGAACTTCTTGTCAATGCAGATGGACAATCAGGAATCAGCAACTATGGAATCCTACAAAAAGAGTAAATAGACTTGGAGAACACTTGTGTGGTGTGCGCCAAGGAGTCTTTGTGCCTTTTCATAGGTCGCTGCCCCTCAAGATGTGAGTAATTGCTAATCTTTATGATTTTGGATCTATTGGTAATGAATGCTGGGGCATTATAGACTTTAATGATCTTTTGCCCGTTGGTCTGTCGGTTATGCTTTTGCTTATCTGGCATGTTAACTTTCACTGGTGCCATTTATGGGGATCTCATTTAATGTTTGTTATAGTTGTCCATTAAAAGGATGATGGTGGTTTTTCTCCTCTTCAGGTTCAGTTATTTCATTACAACACATTTTATTTAGAATATGTAATTCCCTTTTAGTGTACAAAATGTGTTCTTACAAATAAGATGTGAGCTTACAAGTAAAACGTGAGAAGAATAAGGAGTAAGGAGTAAGGAGTGTGGGGATTGTAAATGAAAGAAGTTGAGGAACTGTGAAGTATATGAGATCGTAGAAAGTTGATGAGTGTGAAATGAGTAGTCAGTAGTGGAAGATAAAAAATTAATTGAGAGTTTAAATAGGCGAAACAAGAGTTAGTGATAATTTTGCATCCATGAATGCATAGTAGCAAAATCTGCAAAGAATGTTACAAAATTAAAGCTAAAGAAAAAGAATGTGATGAGAATCAAGAATAGTATGCATGGGAAATATTAAAAAAAGTAATATGATTCAAGTATAGTATGCTTTAGGCATGGCAAATGAAAGAAAGTTACTAGGAAAGTACATGCATGCATATGTTTTTTTTTTTATTCCTTGCTTTTTAAAAAGAAATTGGTTGCCATTTTTTTTTAATAATAAGCAATGGGCACTCACATTGTCAATTTAAATGATTTTTTTATTATATTAAATTAAAATTTTCATTAAAACATAGGCAAAAAGCATTGCCAATTTATCCAAAAAAAAAAATCTAGTTAAGAAATCTGAAATTATCACATTGTCATTTTTAAAAAAAAAGGTTTTTTTTTTTTTTAAGAAATCAGCAATCACGTTACCAACTTCCAAAAAAAGAAAAGATAAAAGCATTATCAATTTTAAAGAAAAAAAAACTACTTAAGAAAATAAAACAAAACAAAACAAAAAAGAAACAACCAATTTTTATTGTTACTTTCAAACCAATTTTTTCACAAGCCAAAATATTTGTTAAATGAAACATCCTACATTGAACCCAATGAATATTGCCATGTATTTAAGAATTCTCCCATGTCAACATCCTATTGGGTCTAGTACACAAAACGAATTCAAGCCTCTCCCATATTTTGCCAAAAGCATCCGTTTTAACTAGCCTTCGAAGAAATAAATAAGGGAAATGTTGATGGATGCCCTTAGGGTAATAATTAATAATCTATTTAAAGAAAGTTTTTATAGGAAAAGAAAAAAAAAAAGTAATTAATTTTTTTATAGTTTTTTTTTCATTTCTCATAAAAGTGGTGTCAAAACTTTCCTAAAATAGATTGTTAACCATTGCTCTAAGAGCACCCGTTAGCATGACCCAATAAATAAAAAGGAAAAAAAAAAGAAAAAAAAAGAGGATGGGCAATTGTTAGAAGATAGGAATCAAAACAAAGGGTATAAAGAGTCACGAGGAAACACCAAGACTAGTATGGTATTGCAACTAAGAGTATTTACATTGAGAATGTTATATGCCATATGTAGGCATCATTTAGCATAAAACCCCAAAAAACCCCTCACATTCAGAATGGTAAAACCCAAGTATTGCAAATTTTTTTGCAATACTGCTACAGTGCAATTCTACCTTTAGAATTGCACTGTAGCAATATTGTAAAAAAAAAATATTTTATTCTCCTTTTTCCCCCGAAATTTCTCTCTCTCATTATTTCTGTTCTCTTCTCTCTCTTCTTTCTCTCATTCTCATCTGCTCTCTCCTCTCTTTAGACCCAAACACCGTCCTCCTCCCAACATCAGCATCACACATCACAGTAGTTCATTTTTTCATATGGGTTGCGATCAGGGTCGTGTTTTGTGTTCTATTTTTTTTTTTTTTTTTTTTGGCTTAAAGGAAGAGGTGTTCAAATTGGTGATGGGTTTGGTAGAGATCGACGTGGGTCACTGGGTTTGGTGGAGATCAGCATGCGTGGGTCATTGGGTTTGGTGGTGATTGGCATGTGTGGGTCCAACGTGGCGGAGATCAGTGGGTGGCGAGATCGGTAGAGCTGTGGTGGCTGTGGCGTTGTGATTGGCGTGGATGCTAATGGTTTTTTTTTTTTTTCCCTGTTTTGCCGATCTGTTATGTGGAGGAGTGTTAGGATTAGTGCCCTTAAATCCTATTATAATATGCCATGTATGATATTATGTATGACATTATGTATTAAATGATGTATGACTTAATATTGTGATTAATAAAGTTGCTTTATTCTTATATAAAATGATGGAAACATGAATATTTGGACATTATCATATAGTCCATGAGATGCATAGTATGTGATTTATGTGATTTAATCACAGAAGATATAGATCACAAGTTCTTTATAAACTCATAATTTTGGTTCGTAGTCGGTGATGAAATTGGGCATTTCATCTGCGAAGACTATAACATATCAACTAAGATGATTTGTCTTGATCATGAAAGTGGAGATTTTTAGTTAATGTGTTGATATGTTTTAAGAGTTAAGACATATTGAACTGGACCGCTGTGAGATTTATTATTCTCCTAACGACTGTCAATTGAATAACAAATCTCACGACTTATATTTAGATGAACTCTTATTCCTAAAAGAATAATGAACCTGATCATGAAGTTTAGGTTGCTTTGATATATCAAGAGTGAGATCCAAAGTATCGGTCAAAACTTCAGTATGTTGGGCAGCCACATTTAGTGTTGATGGAACATATATTCTCAAAATAGAATTCATAGTCTCTTAACGGAGATATAAAATATTTCCTTGAGATAAGTTTAATGGGTTCAGTTATTCAGAGAGTTAGGCCTAACCACTTTAGTAAGACTAAAATATATATTTATGAAATTAGATTTCATAAATATATGATGAATAACTTTAAAATGATAAAACCGGGTACTTAAGGATTAAGATGCAGTAATTCACAAAGTGGCAGTCTACATTCATGACTTTGTATTACTACAAATATTTTATGAAGGGGTTGCATGTGCAATAAAGTCTTTGAAAATAATTTATTGATAAGGCCTAGAGTGCAAATATATTTATATAGTAGTATTAAATATAATTAATGGTAACTTTGAACTTGTCAAGAGTTGACAGAAAAGCCCAAGGCTCATTGGAGCTAAAGTTTTATTTGTTCCCTTTTGGTCCCATTCCAAGCTACACACTAAAGCCCAATTGGGAAGGCCCAAAAGGTTAACCCAATTAGATAATCAATTATGTAGAGAGTAACATATAGAATTTTGTGTAGAAAGAAATGGTTTGTATGTTGATGTGAGAGACTCCTTCACATGCTCTCTAGAACATATACACATAATTGGTTGAGAGACCATACATCTTGGGCATAATTGGAATTGGAGTGAAGATTAAAAGTGTTCTCGAGTACTTCTGATCTTTGTTTTGAAATTCAATACACCAAGGTACACTCTCTTGATTCTATATTCTGAAACTTAAATAGTGCATGTTATCAATTGCGAATGAAGTAGATCCGTTTATCTTCCGCTGCGTATGTTTTGTATGCGATATGAACATGTTTTTTTCCATCAAATGGTATTAGAGCGGTTTTCAATTCCAATCTGTATAACATGTTTTGTGAGTTTTAGAATTAGAGATAATAGTTTCATAATGTTAGAAGATTATATTTGCATTTAATTTTTTGCATGGTTATTGAAACTATGATTTGATAAAAACTGATATTGATGTTATGATGTTGTTTAAATTTGAATTTGAGTATGTTAAATTGAACTTTAAGGCTATAGCATCAACGAAATTTAGTTTTGATATCAATCTTAGTCTATCATGTTCATATGATGCTTGTTTTTTCATGAAAAATCGTTAAAAAACTGCCTTAGAAAATTTTGGAAATTTAAAATTCGCGAAGCTCGATCGATCGAGAAGCTATCGAGCATTTATCGAGCTTACAAAAGCTTTCTCAATCGATCGACCAGATATCGGGCAACTGTCGATAAATCAAGTTTGTATATCGATCGATCGAACAGATGTCGAGAATCGATCGAGCTTGAGTATTCAGAATTTTCTAAGTGTTTTTCATATGTATAAGGTGCAAGGCTATGTGTAATCAGATTATGCATGTTTTATAATTTAAAAAAACTTTATTTTAAAACATCTAGTGGGAGAAAGATACAAGGGTTGGATCTCACGGCCTCCATTGTTGGTTTATAGTAGTATGATTAAGCACCTCGCCTTGGCGTATATGTCTTGCTCCCTTCGGAGGGTGTTTAATTCATGGTACTACAAGTTAAACTTCTTAAAGATAGATGAAGTGTGTTTTTACATCGAGAACGACCACGCTTCCGTGGAGTTACTTGGTGACTCACATTGATTCTAGGCAACGGTATACACTAGACTAAGTATGATGTTAACCTTCCTTCGGAGCTATGTCATTATTACTTAGAGGCTAAAGGAAAAGCAGCAAATTATTTTTGTTTGGTAAGAGTTACCATGATAGCATTAATAATGAGGATAATCCTTGCTTAATTATAGTGATTGGTATGACCTCGCTTCCGAGGAATATTAATTACAAGATTGGGTTGTTGTTGCATATATTATATTATGGTTTTATTAAGATTCCATATTATACGTTTATATGCTAAATTGATAATGTCCAGTTTACTTATTATATTCATGTTTATTATTTTCAGATTTGAACATGGCATCATTTAGCCCACTTGTTACCATTCTTAATCAAAACAAACTGACTGGATCCAACTATGTTGACTGGAAAAGAAATTGGACATAGTTCTCGCTGCTGAAGAGCACAAATATGTGCTTACTAAACCATGTCCTATCTTTCCTTCATTAGATGCTCCTTTTGAGGAAAAACAACGATATGATCTATGGCAGAAATCTAATGAGATGGTCTATCTCAAATGTTCTATAGCATCAAATGTAGAATGTAGAACTAGCTTCGGACATTATGCTAAGTCTGAAGGAGATGTTTGGTGAGCAAGGCCGTTTTGCAAGGTAAGAAACCATGAGACAAATTTATAATACCAAAATGGTTGAAGGTAGTTCAGTGAGAGAGCATTGTCTTACAATGATCTCTAATCTAAATACATTGGAAGTTTTGGGTGCCAACATTGATGGAAAATCTCAAGTGAATATGATACTCCAGTCACTACCAGAATCATTCAAGGAATTCAGACTTAACTATAAAATGAACAAAAAGATTTATTCTTTGTCTAAATTAATGAATAAGTTGGTAGCGGCGGAAGGCATCCTTGATACTTCTAATGTTAGTTTTGAAGCCAATGTGGGTGAAGCTTCTACTTCTCAACCTAAGTTGAAAGGCAAGGGTAAGATGATGAAGAAAAAGAAGAAGGACTTCACTAAGCAAGAAGTTAAGCAAATTTCCTTAGGAGTTGCTGATAAAGGAAAGAAGCTGAAAGGAAAATGTTTCCATAGTGATGAGAAAGGACATTGGAAGAGGAAATGTCCAAAGTTCAAGGCTGGCAATAATAAGGGTATAAATAGCTCATTCCTTCTTAAAATATGTTTGGTACAAAATTCCACGGATTCCTGGTGTGTGGATTCAGGTTGTACTAATCATATTTGCAATTCTTTGCAGGGACTCCAAGAGACCAGAAGGCTTAATGAAGGAGGATTGTTTCTTACTTTAGCTGATGGGAGCAGGATTCTGGTTGTAACTGTTGGTGTTTTTAATTTATGCTTTGAGTCTAGGGTTTTAATATTGGAAGACTATTTGTATGTACCTAATATTCGTAGGAATTTAATTTCTGCAACTTATTTGAGTAAAAATGGATATTGTGTTATCCTTAAAAATAATGTTGTAATAAAGAAGGATAAAATGTTTATCTGTTCTGGCAATATTGTGGATGATCTTTATATTTTAACTCCTGATAAGTATGAATTATATAATTCTGAATTAGATAATGACTCACATGTAAAATTATTAAAGAGAAAGTTTCCTTCTACTAGTGATGTCTATCTTTGGCACTTGTGTTTGGGTTATATTAATTCAAATAGGATTCAAAGACTGATCAAAGATGGACTTTTACAGCTGATGGACTTTGATGAATTTCCAGTTTGTGAATCTTGTTTGGAAGGTAAAATAACCAAACGATCTTTTAATGCAAAAGGTAGAAGAGCTCAAGATTTGCTTAAATTAGTTCATACGGATGTATGTGGTCCTATGTTAACCCAAGCAAAAGGAGGTTATGAGTATTTCATCACTTTTACTGATAATTACTTTAGATATGGTTATGTGTACCTAATGAAACGGAAGTCCGAAACCCTTGAAAAGTTCAAAGAGTTTAAGGCTGAAGTTGAGAATCAATTAGGTAAATGCATAAAGGCCATTCAATCTGATCATTGTGGCAAATACCTTCTTGGGGATTTCAAGGATTACTTAACCGAAAATGGGATTATATCCCAATTGATTGCACCTGGAACTCCCCAACAAAATGGTGTAGCAGAAAGAAGGAATAGAACTCTTTTAGAAACGGTTAGGTCCATGATGAGTTACTCAACTTTACCAATTTCTTTTTGGGGTTATGCCTTAAATATAGTAATACATCTTTTGAATTTAGTTCCATCAAAATCTGTTCCCAAAACACCCATGGAATTGTGGAGTGAGCATAAGCCTAGCATAAAATATCTCCACATTTGGGGTTGTCCAGCACATGCGTTAAAAAGAAAGCCTGATAAAAGAAACTAGGGGTTATTTATTCTATAGTCGTAAAGATAACAAAGTTTTTGTTAGTACAAATGCTAAATTCTTGGAAAATGACTATATGAATAATTTTACTCCTAGAAGTAGAGTTGTTTTGGCTGAAATGAATGAATCTGTAAATGAACAACCAATGGATGTAACTAGAGATGATGTGGCTGTATTAGATATACCACAAGATACTACTCATGAGATGTCTAGTACACAGGTACCTCATTGTAGTGGGAGAATTGTTCGGCCTTCTATAAGATTCATAGGTTTGAGAGAAACTTATGAAGTTATCTCAAAAGAGGCTAAATCGGATCCTTACACTTATGAAGAGGCAATGAATGATGTAGATGCACATCATTGGGTCAAAGCTATGAAATCTGAATTGGATTCCATGTATTCCAATCAAGTTTGGGATCTTGTTAAGGCGCTTAACGGCATTAAACTTGTTGGTTGCGAATGGGTTTACAAGAGGAAGAGAGGGATAGATGGAAATGTTGAAACCTTTAAAGTAAGGCTAGTGACGAAAGGGTATACTCAAAAAGAAGGTATCGATTATGAGGAAACTTTTTCACCAGTAGTAATGCTTAAATCTATCAGAATTCTCTTATCCATTGCTGCTCATTATGATTATGAGATTTGGCAAATGGATATCAAGACTGCATTTCTCAATGGCAATCTTGAAGAGGAAATCTATATGATGCAACTAGAAGGTTTCATAGCAAAGAACCAAGAGCATATGGTATGCAAGTTGAAAATGTCCATTTATAGACTTAAGCAAGCATCCAAGTCATGGAACATCAGATTTGATCAAGCAATCAAATTATTTAGTTTTGAACAAAATCTTGATGAACCATGTGTGTACAAAAGATATCAAGACAAAGTATTAATGTTCCTAGTGCTTTATGTTGATGATATTCTACTTATTGGAAATGATGTAGGGGTAATGTCACCAGTAAAGGTTTGGTTGTCAAGCCAATTTGATATGAAAGACTTGAGTGAAGCTAACTTTATTCTAGGGATAGCTTTAGCGAGATCGCAAAAATAAGATGTTAGGCTTATCACAAGCTAGATATATAGATAAGGTTCTAGAACGGTTTAGCATGCAAAACTCCAAAAAATGATTACTTCCTTTCAGACATAGAGTTCCTCTGTCTGATAACCAGAGGCTTAAGACTCAAGAGGAAGAAGATCTGATGAGACAAGTTCCTTATGCTTCTGTAGTAGGAAGTCTCATGTATGCCATGCTTTGTACTAGACCAGATATCTGTTATTCAGTTGGCATGGTCAGCCGATATCAATCAAATCCAGGACCACAACATTGGCAAGCTGTAAAGCATATTTTCAAGTATCTACGGAGAACGAGAGATTATATGCTTGTTTACCGTTGTGAGGATTTGATTCTCATTGGCTATACAGATTCAGACTTTCAATTGGATCTAGATTTCAGATTGTCCACTTCAGGTTGTGTGTTCACCTTGGGAGGTGGAGCCATAAGTTGGAGGAGTGTTAAGTAATCTTGTATTACGGACTCCACCATGGAAGCTAAATATGTTGCTGCTTGTAAGGCAGCAAAGGAAGCTGTTTGGCTTAAGAAATTCCTTTATGATCTTGGTGTTATGAGAATGGAGCAAGTTCTTATCACATTGTTTTGTGACAATAGTGGAACAGTTGCACAATCAAAAGATCAAATGAATCACAAGAAAGGAAAGCACATTGAGAGAAAGTACCACATTATTCGAGACATTATTGCTCGTGGAGATGTGGTGGTAGCAAAGATTGAAAGTGCAAATAATCTAGCAGATCCCTTTACCAAAGCCTTGCCTCAAAGGACCTTCGATTCACATTTTGGAAGGAATGGGAGTTAGATTAGTGCACAATAGTCTTTAGGGCAAGTGCGAGATTGTTAGGATTAGTGCCCTTAAATCCTATTGTGATATGCCATGTATAATATTATGTATGACATTATGTATTAAATGATGTATGACTTAATATTGTGATTAATAAAATTGTTTTATTCTTATCTAAAATGATGGAAACATGAATATTTAGACATTATCATATAGTCCATGAGATGTATAATATGTGATTTATATAATTTAGTCATAGAAGATATAGATCACAAATTCTTTGTAAACTCAGAATTTTGGTTTGTAGTCGGTGATGAAATTGGGCATTTCATTTGCGAAGATTATAACATATCAACTAAGATGATTTGTCTTGATCATGGAAGTTGAGACTTTTAGTTGATGTTTTGATATGTTTTAAGAGTTAAGACATATTGAACTGGACCGTTGTGAGATTTATTATTCTCCTAGCGACTGTTAATTGAATAATAAATCTCACGACTTATATTTACATGAACTCTTAATCCTGAAAGAATAATGAATCTGATCATGAAGTGTAGGTTACTTTGATATATCAGGAGTGAGATCTAAAGTATCAGTCAAAATCTCAGTATGTTGGGCATCCACATTTAGTGTTGATGGAACATATATTCTCAATATGGAATTCATAATCTCTTAACGGAGATATAAAATATTCCCTTGAGATAAGTTTAATGGGTTCAGTTATTCAGAGAGTTAGGCCCAACCACTTTAGTAAGACTAAAATATATATTTATGTAATTAGATTTCATAAATATATGATGAATAACTTTAAAAGGATTAAACCAGGTACTCAAGGATTAAGATGCAGTAATTCACAAAGTGATAGTCTACGTTCATGACTTTGTATTACTACGAATATTTTATGAAGGGGTTGCATGTGCAATAAAGTCTTGGGAAATAATTTATTGATAAAGCCTAGAGTGCAATTATATTTATGTAATGGTATTAAATATAATTAATGGTAACTTTAAACTTCTCAAGAATTGAAAGACTAGCCCAAGGCCCATTGGAGCGAGAGTCTTATTTGTTCCTTTTTGGTCCCATTCCAAGCCACATATTAAAGCCAAATTGGGAAGGCCCAAAAGGCTAGCCCAATTAGATAATCAGTTATGTAGAAAGAAACATACAGAATTTTATGTAGAAAGAAATGGTTTGTATGTTGATCTAAGAGACTCCTTCACATGCTCTCTAGAACATATACACATAATTGGTTGAGAGACCACACATCTTGGACACAAGTGAAATTAGAGTGAAGATTAAAAGTGTTCTCGAGTACTTATGATCTTTGTCTTGAAATTCACTACACCAAGGTATACTCTCTTGATTATATATTCTGAAACTTACATAGTGCATGTTATCAATTGCGAATGAAGTAGATCCATTTATCTTCCGTTGCGTATGCTTTGTATGCGATACGAACATATTTTTTCCAACAAGGAGTTGGGTTAATATGGATGATGGAAGAGTTGTGTGGAGGAGTTGGGTTGATATGGATGATGAAGAAGGTGAAAAGTAAAGTTAAGGGAGGAGTCTGAAAACTACACCAAGGTACACTCTCTTGATTATATATTCTGAAACTTACATAGTGCATGTTATCAATTGCGAATGAAGTAGATCCATTTATCTTCCGTTGCGTATGTTTTGTATGCGATACGAACATATTTTTTCCAACAAGGAGTTGGGTTGATATGAATGATGGAAGAGTTGTGTGGAGGAGAAAATTGGGAAAAAACCAAAAAAAAAAATTTATTATGTAGATGTATTATTTTAATTAGTAGAATAGAAAATTAAAAGTTGAAATGATGAGAGTATTGTAAAATTATATTGTATAATTGATAAAGTAACTTTTTAAGATGGTAAAATGAGATAGAGTAGCATTCGCGGATGTGAATGCTCTAATAAGAACAGAGCATTGCATTTTCTACGACCAAGACTCTTGCAACTCACTAACGTGTCTCTTTTTTTTTTTTTTTTTTTTTTTTTTTTGGTAATCACTAACGTGTCTCTATGACTATACTTATTATACTTTAACTTTACTTTTGGAGTTCCCATAACCATAAACAATCAATGAGAACATGGAAATTTCATGCATGTGGCCTTTTCAGGTCAAACAAAGGCGTGCATGCGTGATTAGCGGCTGTCAATCTCGATTCTTTACTAAAAGACCCAATCAATGATTCACGGAAAGCTTCATGTAGATGTAGTCAACATGTCCAACACTCTGCCTGCAATCTCTAATCTAAAGTAAGTATTTGTGAGATTGTGAACGAGTGATTGTTTTATTGGTTGTTTTTATTTTTATTTTTATTTTTATAATTTAATACTCCTAGTACAAGAAGTAGAGATGAGATTTGATTCTTAAATATTTCTGTTGAACAATTATTGTTGTTTTCAAATTCAAACACAACATTTTGTAATCTTTCTATTTGTTATTTTTCTTTCCTTTTTTCTAATTCAAATATTGTAATTAATTATTCACCATCTATTTGAAGTGACACTCAATCGTACACATTTTCTCTTTAAAATTTTAAACTTATATTTTTTTCATGAATAAACTTTTTCTTTCAACTTATTACTTATGTATAACTTCTTAAAATTATATATATATATATATATTTTTTTTTTTTTTTTCTAACAATTATACTTTATTTTATTTTAAAAGGAAACTTTGTTTGGATACTTAATAAAAATGTTTGTCTGAAATTGGCTGTGTAAATTTCCTTACCAAGTAACACACTTCAGGCAAAACAAAAAATTTACAATAGTGCTTAAGAGAGTGTGTTGTGTGCAGTATAACTTACCCACACACTCCCTTAAAAGTTATCATAGCTTTTGAGTGGAGTTGTTGTGTGCCTTTGTATTAAAACTCCTTTCACTCTCTCTTGTATGTGTATTTGTTTCTCAAAAAAAAAAAATTACAATGGCAGGATGAACAGTTTGGAACCAAGGAGATGACAAGAAAATAAATAGTCAATAATGTATGAGATTATGAACAACCTCGTACAAAAATGACACACACACATACATACATACATATATATATATATGGGCCACTGGGCTACGACAAATAACATAAATATTTTATTTTTTTAATTTTTTTTTTTTTTTGACATTGTAAAATTTAACAAAAGGAACTTTCAGAAAATTAAATTGCGGTGTATATTAATCCTTACGTCTATATCCAGGAGCAATCGCAATCTATGAATCCAATCATGGTGCATTAATAAAAATCTTCATTAGATATCATAGCATCATATGGGCTGCTTTGGGATTATGTGGCTCTCTTTTTCTTTTTTCTTTTGTTTGTTCCCAGATTCAATGACCATTTATCTATTTTCCAGTTTTCATTTGTTTGTTTTTTGCCTCTCCGACACAAAATACTAATAATGGCGGGATTGTGATAATTATATAGTAATAATAAATATTCTATCATTTCTATGAGATTATCCTTAAACAAACCTTAATAAAGAACGAAGTATAAACTACAAAGGAGGCGAAGAGACCCATTCTCTCATTCCTATACACTTGTTAATAATATATTCATCATGTCACATGTGATCCAATTAAAATAATTTTTAACTAACATGTTATTTATTTATTTATTTTGCTGAGTAACTAACACACGTTACTGTATCAAAAAAAAAAAAAAAAACACGTTACTATTAATTGGCCATGTCACATTTTTTTGTCGAGTAATACTACTGTAATAGACAAAAAGAAAAAAAGAATAAGAAAAAAAAGAAAAAAAGTGATATTTCTAGTTATGGTCAGTTGACTAGGACTAGGAGGATACTATGAACTAAGGTTTTAAATTTTGTTCCAGAGATCGCTCTAGATTGATAACTAAAATGCAATATTTCGGTATCGATGTGTTTCGGTGTACTATTTCAGAATTACACACTATAAATATATAGATACACACACACACACATACACACATATATGTACACATGCGCGCATACACTCGCGCATATATATATAATTTATATATTTATGACTTCATATTTCATTATATCCAATTAACTAGCACAAAATTCAAAATATGATATGGGAATAAAACAAGTCAAATGATGAATTTGAGCTTCAATGTTTTAAAGAAAAAAAAATCCAACATAGGTCGGAATAGGCCGGAATTTAAAGACTGTAACAACCGAAATTCACCTAGAACACCAGAATAGTCCGGAACAAATTATAATTTAGACCGAAATGTAACAAGGGGGTAAGTGTACCATAACAAAACGAAATTTAAAACCTTGTTTTGAACATCAAACAAGGGAATCAGTTCACTACAATGTTTTCAATGGCCTAGTTAGGAAAGGAGAAGCGCCCCCCCCCCCCCCCAAAAAAAAAAAGTAGGAAAAATGTGGTTGTTGAGAGAGAGGAGAAATGTGATGACAGATGAGGGAGTGAAAATGCAAATTGGACTCTTTAAGCTTGACTAAAATTCACTTTAATCCGCTAACTTTATTTTCATTCAATTGAGTCCTCTAAGTTTCAAATTTATTCAATTGAAACATTTTGTCCAATTTCGTTAAAAATGATAGTTAAGTATGCAATTAACTAATAAAAAAAATTCTAAAAAATATTCTCACGATAAAAATCTATACAATATTTTTATTAATTTTATAGATTTTTTTTAGGTGAGAAAAATATTTTTTTAATGGAAAATTTTTAACAAAATTGGACATGAGGTCTAAATTGAATAAATTTAAAACTTAGATGACTTAATTAAACGAAAGTAAAGTTAGAGGACTGAAATGAATTTCAATCAAATTTAGAGGGGATGCAATTTGCATTTTTGTATTATTATTATTATTATTATTATTATTATTATTATTATTATTATTATCTATATATATATTAAAAACCGAAACCTCAAAAACTCCCACAATTTTTCACATCATCATTTTAATTTATAATTTTTTTTTAATTTTTAAAACTAAATAGTGAGAGAGTCCTAACAAGAGTCTTTCTCCCTCTTTTTTCCTCATCATTTTAATTTATAAAAAATTTTAATTTGTTAAACTAAATAGTGAGAGAGTCCTAATAGGAGTCTCTCTCTTTTTTCCTTAATCCTAATAGGAGTCTTTTTTTTTTTCACGTGAGTTTTTTTTTTTTTAAACCTAAAGTGAGCCCTTAAAAAAAAAAATAACGTGAGGTCTAATTAAAAAAAAATTATTTTTTAATCCTAATTCTAATGTAAGTCTTTCAATAAGTTAAAATTTTCAGTTTTATATTATAACAATAATGTGGAAAGTTCTAAGAATACGAGAATGCAATTTGTAGATCTACTATTAAGATAACATAGATTAGATTGGTAGTGGATAGTAGATATAATTACAGTTGAATATTATGTAAAGTTATCACCATAGAATAGCTCACATCGAAATGTATTATGTGAAACCAATGATATGAAAGAAAAATAATTTTTCTAAATCATTATATTGAAGAAATTAGTTATTTTCATTCATTTTCAAATTATACATTTTTATAATTTAAGTCATATACCTTTAAGTAAAATAAGTACTTTTAATTTTTATTTAACTATCTCGTGCATCGCACGGGTTAGCGACTAGTTATTATTATTATTATTATTATTTTGCAATAGAATATTTTTAAAAAAAAAAATTTATGGGAGCAATATAAGGAATTGATAAATGTATCTAAATTTTTGTGGGAAAAATATAAACTTTTTACTTCCTACTTTTTGAGCATTCCCATCTAAAAATGCAAAAATCCTTAAAATGCAACATAGAGTACCAAATATACAAAATCACCTCCACATCCGGTGCTTTATCATTGTGCAATTTTTTACAAAATGCTACAATAACATTGAAAATAAATTTTCATTAATTGTAGCGCATGCAAATTTTTCCCCAATTTTTTTTTTTTATTTGCATATCTCTCTCTCTCTCTCTCTCTCTCTCTCTCTCTCTCTCTCAATTTGGATTTTCAAGATTTGATTATCTTTGTGCTGCGACTTTTTGGCATCATTGATGCAAAGGAAGTGCTCCTGTTTGGTGGATCTTGCCAACGTCGATGATGCAGAGATCGCGGTGTGTGGTTTGTTGTGGGACGCTAGTAGATCTCAAGGTTTGCAATTGGGTTTGACTTGTGTCGATGTCATTTTGGTTTGTATTGAGTTTACGATTTTGTTTTTGCGTTGAAGGATTTGCGATTCGGGCCTGTGCTACGAAAGGGAATGATCTTAATTAGTACCTATCTGTTTTTTGAAATATTAATTAACAACCGTTGATATAAATCCAACTTCTACCGACCAAAACAAAGAAACTGATAAAGATATTTGTCTCCGCACTAAGCCCTAGGGTTATATTCTGTCATCGAATATTATCCCACTTCCTAGTTCCTTCCCTTTCCACACATTGAAATTAACGTGGGCACAACACAACCAACTTGCTAATGTCATCCATTGAGAAGCCCTTAATAGCAGATTAATTAGGTCAAATATGACTACTGATGAAAATTTGTTAAGACTAAATGATTAATAGTCTCTTTCACTATATCATTAGTTAAATGGTAAAACTGATGACAGAATATACCCCCTAGGGCTTAATGGTTATCGTAAGGCCTATACAAAATTACAAATTATGTAAAAGAAAAAAAGGGTAAATTTTTTTTTTTTAAAGTAATAAACGACATTTTTATTACACACAAATCAATTGTAGAATAACCAATGGAGAAAACACTATTTCAAGGAGAGGGTAAAATATTAGTGCAAACGGTGTGTGTAATGTGTTTTATGAACTAAAATTATAATTTAAAGATACACTGTATGTTTAAATGTGTGAACTAAACACAGCCTTCAAGCAACAAAAATTAAGTTACAAGATGAAAAGACTTTTAATCAATCACTTAATTGACAATGCGGAAAAGAGAAGCAAATGGTGGGGCTCATTGCTTAACAATCTGGTCTTTATCGAACAAGCTGACTGGTCTTTTGTTTTGGGCTCTACCCCTCAAGTGCTCTAATGTAGTTAGTTATAAAGGAGCAGGTTTAATTCGAATTTCAGTGTAATTTGTACGTTTTTTGTTTCAATAAAATCTTCTTGATTTTTTTTTTTTTTTTTAAATTGACTATGTGGCCAAGTTGGTGAAACTCATGATGTTAGACACGTGCTTAACCTGACAAACTGTAGAAATGAGAAAATCTGGAAAATGGAAAACTCAAACCAAGAAGATAAGGCTACATCCACACCCAAAAAAAAAAAAAAAAAAACAAAAAACATAATAAATTTCACAATTTTGTATAAGAGAAATTATAATTATTGTAATATTGATGATGCCAAAAATCGTCAGTCAGTTGCATAATTCTCACGTGCTCCAGACAACACCTGCACAACACAGAACAAGAAAAACCTTAGAAGAATACTGATATGGTACTAGCCAAAGACCTTCCAAAGGTTAAATTAGAGAAATTCTCACAACTTTAGAATGCTAGAGCGGGGGTAAAATATGTGTACCTTTTTTCCTGAGGACTTTGGATTTTTATAGTAGTGTAGAACCGATTTTCGTTTCTTACGTAGGAAGGTTTTTCCTTATGGGGAAGATCATTATAAATATGCGTATATTACGGGATCCTTCTCATGTTGAGATTTTATTGATTAAAATTAATCGTGGGACGCAAGTTATTTACATTTAGGATTCCTTGAAACCCACTCCAAACCATGTAGGTGCCACATGGCTTTGGTATCCGTCTACCTCATATATATATGACTTGAATCTGTCCATATCAAGGGATTGTCCATCTATTATGGAGAGGGGTCCATCCGTCACGTGTCCCATCCATCCGATGCCCCTCTATTGCCTTATCTCCGTCAACCCACTAATCCAGTACCGTTAGGTCTACTTAAACGAATCTATCATCCCAAATTTTGTACTCTTCAAATATTATTTTTATACAGTACTACTAGTATTTCATGTACGTTTTTATTGAATATAAATTATATATTTTTTTTATAAGTTTGAACATACATTTTAGTTTTTTTCCATCTTAATTTTATGTTGATAATAATAATAATTGTGGGGAGTCGAAGAGTCCCCACCCGGGCCTTAAACCTAAAAAGTAATTGGGCCACGGGGAACGAATTGGGCCTGACTTGTATATTGGGAGGAAGGCTTAACGGGTAATATACTATGAAGAAGAGAAGCTGGATCATCCCAAGTATTACGGAAGAGAAGAGCGACACAGAAAATCAATTCCCGTGGAAAAGGTAAGAAGTTAACTTACTCGAGACATAGTGCACGGATAATCCACATGCGGCTTCTAGAAGACGCTAGGAACCACGGGAAACTTCCAGATCGCACAAGAAAGTTGAAGATTTTTACCTCTGCATTAATGAGGGGGTTCTTGCCTAATTTCTATCGCATTAAATGCATATAAGATAGCCTGAACAATACCAACACCCTCAAAAAAGTCAGAGTTCCAGGATAAAGCAGGGGAGGGAACCAATAAAGTAAGGAAAAATATATCTAATTGTGTAGCTAGAAATAGGACAGCTGTAGAGATAAGAGCAAGAGATATGGCTATAAGAAGAGGAAGAAGGGCAAGAAAAAGGGATTGAAACAAGGAGGGAAAAAAAGAAAGAGAAGCCAAAAACATGTGCTATCTAAGAAAACTAGAGTGTGTAATACCACAGAAACAGTAGAATTCCCTGTTGTAATACTGTAGCTTGATCTGAAAAATATGTTATTAAAGAGACCAGCTGTTTGAGTTCCTCGTTGTAGAGTGCTTTTTCCCTATTGCTTATTTATAAATAGATTGTGATAGACATTACGCTTCCAATACGTGGGCCTCACCTCATGCTAGTTTTTGTACCCCACAATAATAATTGTTATTATTATAATAATAAAATTAAGTTTTGAAAAAAAAAAAAAATCAACATATCACACAATGGTTATGAAAAAAATTCTGAAATTCACTTCTGCGAATAAATAAATAAATCTGAAATTCACAAATTCAACCTTACTTGTAGTTGCGAAAAGATTGCGGAATTATTGCATATTTTAGAGTTAATATTAAAAAAGTGCTGATAAATCCACTCCAACGTAGAGTGGAAGGGCCTGTGCTTTCCTGTAGTGTTCCTAACTGGTAGCACAGAGTCACGCCTCACTCTCTTTTCTTTCTCTTTCTTATTTAGTTTTTATTTATATACTTCTATCGCTCTCTCTTTGCACTTTCAGTCTCAGTCTCTGCCTGGACTCCAGTATGGAATCCATATCAAGAAATGTCCTCCTCCTCTTTACCTTCACCACCACCCTTTTCTTCTTTCTCTCCACTTCTTCCTCAGCCTCACTTCAAACCCAAACCCTACTCCTCAACCCTCTCTCTGCTCCACAAACCACCCTCTCATGGCCCGAACCCGAATCTGATTCTCTCTCCTCCTCCACCACCACCGAAGCCGACCCAGATTCCACCTCCACCGCCACTCTCCAACTCCACCACATAGACTCCCTCTCCTTCAACAAAACCCCAGACCAACTCTTCCACCTCAAGCTCCAACGCGACGCGCTGCGAGTGGACTCCCTTCTCTCCCTCGCAGCCGCCAAGCGCGGCGGCGGCGGCGGAGGCCTGGGCCTAGGGTTCAGCAGCTCAATCATCTCCGGTCTAGCCTCGGGCAGCGGCGAGTACTTCACACGCATCGGCGTAGGAACCCCACCTAAATACGCGTACATGGTCCTGGACACCGGAAGCGACGTGGTTTGGATCCAATGCTCTCCTTGCAAAAAATGCTACTCCCAAAGCGACCCCGTTTTCGACCCAAAAAAATCGAGATCTTTCAATGGGATCTCCTGTACGTCACCCTTGTGTCGTAAGCTAGACGCTCCTGGTTGTAACCAACAACGTCAGGCTTGTCTCTACCAAGTCTCTTACGGTGACGGATCTATCACACAGGGCGATTTCTCCACCGAAACTCTCACCTTCCGTGGCACCAAAGTCCCACGTGTCGCCCTCGGTTGCGGCCACGATAATGAGGGTTTGTTCGTCGGTGCAGCTGGTTTGTTGGGTTTAGGTCGGGGGAGGTTATCGTTTCCCACCCAAGCCGGTCGCCGGTTCAACCGGAAATTCTCCTACTGTCTGGTAGAGCGATCTGCCTCCACCTCCTCTAAACCTTCTTCAATTGTTTTCGGAGACTCCGCTGTTTCCCGAACCGCCCGGTTCACTCCCTTGTTGTTCAACCCAAAGCTCGACACCTTTTACTACTTGGAGATGCTGGGGATCAGTGTCGGAGGGAGACGTGTCCGTGGTGTTACGCCTTCGCTGTTCAAGCTCGACACAGCTGGGAACGGTGGGGTTATCATCGATTCGGGTACGTCCGTGACCCGTTTGACCCGACCCGCTTATTTGGCATTCAGGGACGCCTTCAGGGCCGGAGCTCCCAATCTGAAACGGGCACCCGAGTTCTCTCTCTTCGATACCTGCTTTGACTTGTCAGGGAAAACTGAGGTGAAGGTACCCACAGTGGTGTTGCATTTTCGAGGTGCTGACGTGTTATTGCCGGCCACGAATTATTTGATTCCGGTGGATAGTAGTGGGACTTTTTGCTTTGCGTTTGCTGCTACGCTCAGTGGCTTGTCCATCATTGGGAATATCCAGCAACAGGGTTTCCGGGTTGTTTATGATTTGGCGGGTTCTCGGGTCGGATTTGCTCCACGAGGCTGCGCTTGATGGTCTACCTGGGAATGGGATTGGAAAAAGGAAAGTAAGCAAAAAAGCAAAAGCTTTCAGCTTCTTTTTCTTTTTCGTTTTTTTTTTTTTTTGGGGGTTTTGTTTTGTTAATTAGTTGGAAATGGGGAAATCTTTCTTATTTTCATTTATCCGAGGAAAAAATAGTTGAAGCGGTGTTTTTTTTTTTTTTAATTTTAAATATGGGAATAGTTGAAGCGGTGTTTGTTTGTTGTAATATGGTCATTTTATAGGTTATTAGTTTCTTTATTTAAGCTTTGTTGTATCCCAGTACTATCTCATAAATTTTATTACTCTTAAGACTACTTGGGTAAAATACTATATGATCATTATAGATCAGTTCCTTTATTTATGCTTGTTGTATCTACCTCGCACTTATATTATTATGGTAAACAATGATGTTCTGAAACTTTTATAGTAAAATTTAGTACTAACAATGTAAGTTGGAATGCAATAGGTTAATCTTAATTGATCATTACATGGAATTCATATTGCTTTGTACTATTTTTTTTTTTTTTTTTTTTTTTTGAGGGGGAAAGTAATAACTTTATTAATGTTTTTTTATTTTTTGAGAGAATAACTTTATTAAGGTAAATCGGCTAATTCAGCCGTACACGAAAAAATTGTACTACTGGTAAAGGAATGGAACTCAAATATTATTATTTTTAGTTTTGAAAAGAAGACTTATTAACCTTTTTTTTTTTTTTTTTTGAAAAGGTTTTGAGATGAAGACTTAAATATGGTCGTTCATGACCTGAAGAGCACGTGGAATCACTTTGTGTTGGGTTGGATAGGATGATTTCTCTGCGTTTTCTTTTTTTGTTTTTTGTTTTTTCTGCTGATCAGTGCCTCTTGCACTATTTATGAGACATAAATAGTGCAAACAGGCAGGCAAATGAACCGTACTCATATATAAATAGTAATTTTTTTATTATTTTTAACAAAATAAGCTGTATAGCAATGGGAAAATCATTTCGAGATGTATGTAATTGGTTTCTTTGGTACCAAAGAGTCCAATTCAACATAGCAAAAAGCCCCAAGTCTTTACCTGTTGTAATAACATGTTGCATAAGTACAAGAAAACTGGAAAAATGCATTGTTCGTCGAAAATCCCAAGTAGGATATGAATCCCATTCCTCTGAAATGCAAGGACACGGCCATAATGCAGGGAGAGAAATCCTCAGGAAGTTGACGACAGTGATCACACAAATCCTCTAAAAGCACCCTTTTTCTAACCAAGTTAGTTTCTGTAGGGATAGCATTCTTACTCTCCACTGCATGTTCCTAACCTTATATGTATATTTTGGATATATACAAACTTTTGCAAGCACTGATGTTCGATGTTTTTTTGTTTAAAATGTGTAAAACTAACATCTTTTTTTTTTTTTTTTTGCAAACTTATGCAACCACTAATGCGGTTGCTCTAAGAGCACTAGCATTAGGGGTGTAAAAAACCCCTCAGTTGCTATTTTAGCAATCAACCAACCACATCCAAGTGTGGGAACTTTTTTTTTTTTAACCAACTATAGCTTAGATGTAAAATAAATATTTTTTTTATTGAAAATATCCCCTCACTCTCTCTTCTCTGTATCCTTTTTCTGTTTCTTTTTCTCTCCCTTAGTGGATTTGGTGCTATTGGGCATAGATTTCAATGGTTGAGGCTTGACTCGGTGGCCGGGGTTTGAATCAGTGGTTGAGGCTTGCATTGGAGGTTTCAATGGCTATGGTTTCGGTGGATAAGGCTGGGTTTTGGGGCTTTCTCAGTGTCTGGGCTTTCTCGATGGTTGGGTTTTGCTCGCAATTTTTGGGTTGGTTTGAATCAGTGGTTGTGTATAAATTTTGGTGGTTGTGGATTGCTGTTGATGGGTATAAATTTCGGTGGTTGTGGGTTGTTATTGCTGTTGGTGGTTGCAAGTGATGGGTATTTGGCTATGATTTGTTTAGTGGGTTCGGATTTGGTTGGGTTTGGATTTAGGATTTCAGTTTGGTGTTGTGGTGGGTTTGGGGGTTTGGTTTGGTGTTTCTTCAATGGTGTTTTAGTGTGAGTTTGGTTGTTGAAAAGAGAGACAGAGATGAAGAGATGAGAGAGAAATTAATAGTTTTTTTTTTATATTATTTGTTTTGTAGTTTATATTATTTTATTGAGTTGTATATAAAAATAAGAATTGAGATGTTGGGTGAGTTATGAAATGAGTTGGTAAAATAAATAAAGTGGTATTTGAAGATGTAAAATAGAGACTAGTATGCATTCTCAGATACTAGTGCTCTAAGGCTCCAGATAATTTTCCAAAAACAAATAGGAAGAAATGAAGATACGGATCCCAGACTCACCATGTATAGCTCTTTAGAGAGAATTATAGCCCGACTTCACTGTATAAATACCTAACTGAACATTGACCAAACAAGCTTGTCCTCCACTGCATAGTTGCTTAAAGGTATGCTTTTGATCAATTATGCTTTGGCCGAGGCAGTGACTATAGGAGATTCAATCAAACGATGGTCCAAAGAAGGCAACCAAGGATCCCCCTATTTTGATCGATATACTGCTTGCTCACTCTTAAGTGCAGAAGATTGTAGTAATATAATTTTCAGAGTGCCGAGGTCGAACCATTAGGAGCTGGGTAAATTCAAAGACAATGTAATCAAATAACAATTTGTATGAATAACAAAAGTAATTTTGTTTGGTGATTGTAAATAAGAATAATAATAATAACTGATTTAAATCAATAATATAAATACTAGGGCATCAAGGTGTTTCCATATATAGATATGAAATTCTTTGTGATCTAAGAAAATATATATATCATAATTGATTGTTCTTAGACAATGAAAAATCTATGATTCGGTTGAACTGAGATAATTCAAGAATGCATGATAACCTAAATTAATAATGAGGTTAGAATAGTTTTCAGACAAATTTATTCACTTTAAAACTTGGTTTATATTTGAAACTATTAGAAATTCATCTAAATAATAAGAAAAACATGATTGAACTTACAGAAAGCATGGAACAACTAATGCATCAAATGAAATCTAATTGAATAATCAAATATGTTGCCAAATCAAAATTTAGGAAGAATTACAATAAATATTCATACTGTATAGAAGAAACATAACTCCTAACCCTAGCTAAGAATTTAGGCTTCATTAGAGAAAAGAAAATACAAGTTTTTGTCTCCAAAATTCGTTCTCCACAGCCTCCCCTCAAAACCCTAACATCAAAAATGTACAAAGAAAATAAAATCTTTATTATTTAATTTTCATCCAGATTTTCAGTAGCCACTTTTGAGTTAATTTCAGTCTTCAAATATTGTGAATTTGAAAAGACTCAAAACTAAAACGTTGTAGATATTTAAGTCACGGTTTCAGGCCATCTAGCCTTAAGTCAATTGGATTTTTTAGGAGAGAGATACACTCAAACTATTTATCAATACTCAAATCTGATTTTTCCTTTTTAGATTATGCCACTTTGATCTTCTTCTTCTTTTTTTCTTTTCTTTTTTTTTTTCTTTTTTTTTTTTTCCATATTTGAAGCTTCCAAACATGGTAGTTCCAAGCACTCTAGATGCACCACCTTAGATATTTAATCATGGTCCTTTAACTCCTCTCTAATTCTAGTTAGGCCTTCATTCATTTACAAACTTTTGTAAACTCATTTTTTCACATGATTTCCTAAAAGTAGAAAATTACACACAATGAATGACATCTTATTCAAGAAATTATGTAAAGATAAATAATAAGGACTAATGCAAATCATAGCTTAATTATACAAATTAAGTATAGTAATGAAGAGATAACGCCCACATAAATATATAATAAATATACATTTTAATGCATTATCACATGCCATCACCGACTCTCCAACGTGAACCCTTGCGAAGAACATCCCTACCTTTCAAGATACTTTTCCAAGCATAGGGCCCAACCGAGGAATCAGGGGATGAGTGAACAATTAGGGAAAATTCTTGTCTTGAAAACTCAATAAAATAGAGAATTTTTATTATGTAAAAGTTGCCAAGCCTATTTAGCTAAAAGGGCATTGTTAAACAAAGCCAAATCCTTAAACCCCATACCACCCTCAGAATTAGGCTTACAAAGATTTTCCAATTTCACCCAATGAATTTTCTGTCTATCACCTCGTTGCCCCCACCAAAACTTTCGAATAAGCCACTCAATATTAGTGCATAAACCCAAGGGTAACTTGAAATAACTCATAGTATAGAATGATATTGTCTAAACCACTACTTTAGTAAATACCTCTTTAGCCACTTGAGACAGCAGCTTCTTTTCCCAACCTTGTAATTTTTGCCACACTCTCTCTTTAATATAGTCAAAGCTTGCTTTTTTGTTTCTTCCAATAATAGATGGCATGCTCAAATATTTTTCAGGTGGGTTAGTCTAGGACTCCTTGAACACAAAGAGTAATCTCAAATATCACCCTCCTTAGCAGCTTTAAAAATAAGAAGAGAAATGGGGATAAATGATCTCCTTTGAACATAATCATGCCTTTGGTTCTCCATTAACAAGAATAGAATGTGAGATCGAAGTAACACATAACATTAATAATCTGATAAAAAATTTCCCAAAACCCATTCTTCTCATAATTGATTCTAGAAAGGTTTACTCCACCCTATTATAAGTCTTACTCATATCAAGTGTAATGGTCATATAACTATCATTCCCTAAATTATATCTCTTAAGCTATGAAGAGTCTCAAAGGCAACCAAAATATTATCTGAAATAAAATGGCTCTTAGTGAAAGCACTTTGGTGCTCAGTGATAATCTGAGATAAAATCTTATTCAATCTATTAGCTAGCACTTTTGAATTTTTTTTTATAAAATACATTACTAAGGCTAATGGGTCTATTTTTAGAGACAAGTTTCGGATTCTTCACTTTAGGGATTAGTGTGATGAAAGTAAAGTTTAAATGATTAGATAAAGAAGCATAATTGAGAAAGTGAATAATTGATTGAGTAACATTGCAACCTACAAGCTGCCAATAATTTTGTAAAATAAAAAAGAGAGAAGGTACACAGTCTGGACCAGAACTTTAAGAAGAATCATTTATTTGTTTATTTATTTATTTATTTATTTTATGAAATGGAATCATTTGTTTAATTGCATCTTCCACTTCCTAGGCCATAAATTCTGCTGAAAATTGTCTATACATCTCATCACTTATAGCAGTATGTATAGATCCCAAAGTTTATTCAGGGGGGGCTTGGATTAGCTGTGGTGAACAATTCCTAGTAGTACACTAGTACTTAACAATAGAATCAGCACCTATCAAAAAAAAAAAAAAAAAAAATACAATAGAATAGAATCAGCATGACAGCAACCTCTCTATGGGAACTCAAATATGATTTATCTAATATTTTGTTTTTATTTTGGTGCTAAAATACATAGTAAAGGCATCCTGTCCTGTGTTGTTTAGCGTACGACGTAAAAGTTGAGGAGTTGGGACCCATACGTTTTCCCTTGGTTATTGGGTTAGGCATACGTATGTACGTTTAATGCGAAGAAGAATCGGCATCTCATCTCAGGATCTCGTTGTAATAAATTAATTAAAACCGGCAAGGGTCATGCGTACGGCAGGATTGTCAGGACTCTAATGTCTGTCTCTATTTCTATACTATACAATATGTATGTGGCCTGTGGATTCTACCTTACAGTTATTTATTACAGTACTAGCAAAAATAAAAAGTTATTTATTATTGTAGGGATAACTTACTAATATTTACAACTAGTAATAGTATAATATATTGGTTTATAGATCAAGTTTAGTTGCAAAATAAATATTATTATATATTTTAAAAATTTAACTATTGTATTTAATGCTTTTTATGTTTTTAATATAAATGTCAAATTTTTTATTAATCGAATATTATTTAGTATATGATATATAAGCTTATATTTTATGCATAACTTTAAACGACAAAAAACTTGCAATTAAAATAGTTTATTGATGACATAGTTATTTATCTTTAATTTTCTAGAAATTTTGCAAGTATGAAAGATATAAGAAGAATATGTAATTTAATGGTAAATTTATCAAAATTCATCTTCAATAAAAGATATTGAGCAAGATTATAATTTAAGACTACAATCAATTTTGTAATTAAAATTTGTCTTTTACCTTAAGAAATAGTATTGAATGTTAAAGTTTCCCATTCATTTCAAACAAGGGGT
This sequence comes from Lithocarpus polystachyus, assembly GCA_033629205.1. Lineage (NCBI taxonomy): Eukaryota > Viridiplantae > Streptophyta > Magnoliopsida > Fagales > Fagaceae > Lithocarpus > Lithocarpus polystachyus. The sequence continues at coordinate 64,730,077 of CM066165.1, forward strand.
TTACTTGAACTGGAAGTGAAAAGTTTAAAACGTTTTAAAGTAAGGTTTTATGAATTTTTTATGGAAAAAGAAAAATATAATTAATTTTTTAATGACTTTTTATATTTCTTATAAAAATTGTGTAAATTTTTTTTAAAAATAACTTATTAATAATTATCTTGACGAATAGGACAATACTAAAAATAACTGAATAAAGTTATATAAACATACAAAGTTCCATTCATTAAATTTATATGTTTGTCTGAATAAAATTGAGAGTCCTAACCTACTTGCCACATCATGTGGTTGCATCTAAAAAAAAAAAAGAGTCCTAACCTACTGAAACCTAAGAAACAGTGGGCTACACCTATTTGAAAGTGTACAATCTGTTGCTCCTTGCAATAAATGGGCTGTTCGTTTCGTTGGGCTGGAATCTAATTAATTGCTTTCATTTTAAGTTCCTGCATTCGGCACTTTGAATAATTGAATGAACTGCTGCTCATCTTCATTCTATTTATCTACGGCATTTAAAACAATAGAATAGATTAGGTGTGACCATGAAGGTATTTGGTATAAAATAAAACTACTTCAGTCGTATTAAAGTTCAATAAGTGAGATATGTGAGTAAATATAACAATCTCATTAACACTCCTAAGCAGTGATGGAGCCAAGATTTTAGTCTACGGAGAATAAGATTAAAAGTCAATATTAAAAACAAGATTACTCTAAAAAAATATTAATTGATAATAATAACAAAATGATTATACAATTGTGAACAAGTGTGTATATGTTTCATATCATTAAAAAAAGACACCATATTCAAAATTACTAACAATCAAAGTAAGATATTAATTAAAATATACAAAATTAATATAAGCATTGGTTGGTTGCTATTTTAGCAACCAACCAGCCAAAAACCAACCACATCCGGGTGTGGGAACTTTTATTTATTTATTTATTTATTTTACCAACTATAGCTTAGGATGTAATTATAAAAGAAAAAAATTATTGGAAAATATCTCCTCACTCTCTCTTATCTTTGACTTTCTTCTTACTCTCTCTCTCTTCTCTGCATCTTTATTTTGTTTCTTTTTCTCTCTCTCTCGGTGGATTCAATGGTATTGGGCATAGGTTTTGGTGGCTGAGGCTTGAATTGGTGGCTTGGGTTTGAATCAGTGGCTAAGGCTTGAATCGAAGGTTTCAATTTCTGTGGCTTCGGTGGATAAGGCTGGGTTTTAGGGCTTTCTTGGTGGCTGGGCTTTCTCGATGGTTGGGTTTCGCTTGCAATTGTTGGGTTGGTTTGAATTGGTGATTGTGTATAAATTTTGGTGGTTGTGGATTTCTGTTGGTGGGTATAAATTTCGATAGTTAAGGGTTAATGTTGCTTTTGGTGGTTGCAGGTGATGGGTATTTGGTTGTGATTTGTTTAGTGGATTCGGATTTGGCTGGGTTTGGATTTGGGATTTCAGTTTGGTGTTCCAATGGTGGGTTTAGGGGTTTGGTTTGGTGCTTTCAATGGTGTTTCAGTGTGAGTTTGGTTGTTAAGGAGAGAGACAAAGATGAAGAGATGAGAGAGAAATCAATAATTTTTTATATTATTTGTTTTGTATTTTATATTATTTTATTGAGTTATATGTAAAAATAAGAACTGAGATGTTAGATGAGTTGTGAAATGGGTTGGTAAAATAGATAAAATAGTATTTGAAGATGTAAAATAGAGAATTGTATGCATCCTCGGATGCTAGTTCTCTAAGGACCTAAATAATTTTCGAAAAAAAAAATAGGAAGAAAGGAAGATACGGATCTCAGACTCACCATGGATAGCTCTTTAAAGAGAATTATAGCCCGACTCCACTGCATTGTTGCTTAGAGGTATGCTTTTGATCAATTGTGCTTCTTGGGGAGAGAAATAAGCCCGTTAGGTTCTAAGACCTTAGGTTTAAATGTATTAGAACTTTAATTTGTAATATTGGCAAACCATGATCAAAACGTTTAGTCTTGTTTTAGATTTGCTCAAAGTATGTTTAAGTGTAAAGTTGGAATCGAGTATACTGCAGGATTTATTGTGTAAATCTGTCTAGCTCGATCAATCAAAAATTAAACTTGATCGATCGAAACTTGTGCAGATTGTTTTTCTGCAGAATTTTCTAACTCAGCCCAAGCTCGTTTGACGTGTAGGGTTTTATGTTTTGCCCTAAGTATAAAAGGGAAAACTCTAGCCACGTTTTGGGGTTGCTCTTTATGCTGTGTGTGTGAATCTTTTGTGAGATCTAGAGGTGTTTGTCTTCACATACACTTAGGGTTATCAAGATCTAGATTGATATCAAGAGCTTGGTGATCAATTCAGTTGCAGTTTCAAGAGCTAAAAGATATACAAGCGGGAGTGCTTGTGCTTGCTGTGAATCCAAGAAAGAAGAAGTCCGTGGACTCGGAGCTATCATGTGGTCGTGGTAGTAAGTTTCCTACTCAAGGTAGCAATAGGATGTTAGTAGTCTAAATCGCTATTGTGTAAACTTTAATTCTTTCATAGTGGATTTGTTTTACCTTGAGGATAGCTAAGTTAAATCCTCTCCAGGTTTTTTACCATTTTGGTTTTCCTAGGTTATCATATCGTTGTATTCTTTATTTTCCGTATTGTGACAATGATATGATTTATTTGTGTTAACCTAGATGTGCATAATTTACCTAAGTTAATCACTTAGTTAAATTAGTAGGTTAATCTGGTTGTGTTTAAAGGTCTAAAAACGTACAAGTGGTATCAGAGTGAGTTAGCTCTTTTGTTTTAGAACCTTTGATCTAAGAGTTGATTCTTGACCCCCGTTGTCATGGAATATGGTCACTCTCTTGTGATTCCACCTCACTTTGATGGGAACAGCTATTCCTACTGGAAAGTAAGTATGAAAGTATTCCTAAAATCTATTGATGAGAAAGTTTGGAACTCCGTTGAATACGGATGGGAGAAGCCCACTACTCCTGTGAGTGAGTGGCAAACTTCTCAGAAAGAAGCAGCCGCTTTTTATAGCAAAGCAATGAATGCTCTTTTTAATGCTGTTTCTATGGAGGAATTCAAGAGAATCTCTAATGTTGAGGTTGCTCATACTGCATGAAATATTCTTCAAATTGTGCATAAAGGCACAAAGGTAGTTAAGATCAACAAAACGCAGCAGTTAACTACTAGGTTTGAAAGTATTAGAATGTATGATGATGAAAGTTTTGATAAATTCTATGCTAAGCTGAATGATATTGTTAACTCTGCTTATAATCTGGGTGAAATCTATTATCAACCTAAAATTGTTAGGAAAATTCTTAGATCTTTGACTGAGAACTTTAGACCCAAAGTGATTGTCATCACTGAAAGCAAGGATGTGGACTCCATTCCTGTTGATGAACTTGTAGGATCTCATCAGTCCTATGAGTTGGACCTACCTAAGACAAGCAAATCCAAATTAATGGCTCTTAAGTCTATTGATGATATTGATGTAAGTGGATTTGATGATGAGCTCTCTGCTACAGAGATTACCTATCTTGCCAAGAACTTTAGAAACTTTCTTAGGAACAACAACAGAAGGGTAAGAGGTAAAAACAATGCTGAATCTAGAAATTTTAGGAGGAATGGTTCCACTAAGGTGAATAACACTGAAAAACCTCAAGATAAAGTAGATCAACCTTCTACTAAATCTATGGGTCAACAATGTTTTGATTGTTAAGGGTATGGCCATTTGAAATCAGAATGTCCTACATTCTTGAGGTCTAAGGGTAAGGCTATGGCTGTAAGTCTTAATGATGATGAAGTTTCTAACAATAAGTCTGGTAGTGATGAGGATGGAAACTTCATTGCTTTCATTGCTACTGCTGTGTTGTTGTTGAAGAGAACCCTTCTGATGGGGAACTCTCTGAGGATGCAAATTTACAAGAAGCCTATAACAAACTTTGTAAAGTTGCTACAAAAGAAGCTATAAATGTTGATTTAGGCTTAAAGAAAATTGCATCACTTGAACTTGATAAGAAAAATTTGCTTGTGAAACTATTTGATGCTAATGAATTATTAAATAATGTGAAGACTGAGAATATGCTTTTGCTTGATAAAGTAAAGAATTTGAAACTTGAATTATCTGTTGCTAGAGAACAAACAAATAGGTCTGTTAATTCCAAACTTGATCACATGCTAAGTGTTCAAAAGTCTCCCTCAGACAAAACTGGTTTAGGTTTTGTAGAAAGCAGCTCTGTGCTTGAAACTCACTCCACAAATTTTGTTTCTTCTTTTGAGCCTCTTGTGAGTGAGATTGTCAAACCGGCAGAAGTTACACCTCCTAAGAAGATTAGGGTTGATCTTCAAGAGTCTAAACCTAAGACTCCTAACCCTCCTAAGGGTAAGTTGCATGATAGACCTGCTTGGGTTTGTCATTTTTGTGGAAAGTCTGGGCACATTCGTCCAAATTGTTTCAAGTTGCAAGCTACTAAACGAGCAAATAAGTCAAAAGCACCTGTGCCTTAAGCACAAGATCCTATGGTACTTATTGGTGAATTGGTAAAGGCTTTAAACATTTATTCCAATCTTGGAGTTGGTCATCATTCTAATGTGAATAATAATTCCAATGCAAAAGTTCCATCTAAAAAGCTTTGGATGCAAAATGCTCGATCTAATTGAGTTTTTCTGACATGGTCCTTGTGCTTCATCACTTTACTCTTTGTGACCATTCTTATTTTTCTGTTTTTGTTTTCTTTGCCTTTAGGATTTACATTGCATAACATTCATGCATTTTATTCTAGGTTGTTTTTGTTATTTTTTCAAAATAAGAAATAAGAAAAACAAAAAAACAAAAAACAAAAAAAAAAAAAGGAGAAAAAGGGAAGCAAAATGTGTTTCGCATTATTTTTCTTGGATTTGAAATCAAGGTTGGCCATTTATCTTTACATAACATGTTTATGTACTTTGTTTAACTTTGATGAGCTTATTTATTGTACTTTACTAGTTTGAGCTTTGTAGTGCATGTTTTGTGGAAGATGTTTATAGTTTTTGATCACATAATCTTGATCTTGAAATCATATGCCTTTGTTTGTTGGATTTAAACTTAATGAGAAAGGCATAAATAACCATCTCACCACTGTTTACTAGCCAATCATGAACACCTTAGTGCATATCAAATGATTTTGTGCTCAAGAAAGTGTAGCAAATGCACAAAAAGAACATAAGGTGTAGCCTCAAATTAAATGTTAAAATTGGTGTATACATTATTGGACTATAATAACATCACAATCAAATAAAATTGGTGTGTACATTATCCTGGTTATTTTAATAAGTTTTTAATCAAATAAAATTGGTGTGTACATTATGAGGTAATTCAATAAACTTACATGATTGCAAGCTTGTTTTCTAGGAGATGTGGGAGTTATATGATGTAACTCTTTAAGTGATAGTCTCTTTCAAATTTATGTGATGGACTTTGTAGAAAGTGTGATTGATTTCTATTCACATATCACCTCACATGTATCTCAAGTTTTTGCTAGTTGCACACACTACTCAAGTTACTCTTTGCTAAACTTTGTACATGTTATTGTGTGTGATTTTGTTGTGACCATCCAAGATTGGGAATTTCTTGGTCTTTAATGCAAATTGAGTTTGAAGTTTGAGAATTAAGGAAAATTGATTGAAAATCTTATTTTTGGGAGATTTGGGTTCAATACAAGAGTTTTTGAAAAACATTTCATCTCATACTCATGCATTCTATTCATAAAATACTATGCTTTGAGGAGTTTTTGCATAAATATTCTGTTTTTCAAAAAAAAAAAATGAATTGATTTTTCTAGATTTTTGATCGATCAAACCTGTTTCTCGACTGATTGAAAATGCGATTAAAATTTTGGTTTGAACCTAACCGTTTCGATCGCTGTTCGATTGCTTCTAAATCAATCGAATGTAATTTTCGATTGATTGAATCTAACTTCTATCAATCAAAAATCGTATGGAGAGTTTTTAAAACTTTGAGTTTTCACGTATTCTATCACTTTCAAACTTTTTCAAAAACATTTTTCTCTCTCCATTCGATCGGTCAAGGCTTCCAGATCAACTTTTTTTGTCGTTTTCCCTCCAACTTTTTGCAAGCTTTTTGTCTTCTAAGGCCCATAAGACCATTTTACCCTCCTTTTTCAATTATTTTCATGTTTTCATTTTTTTTTTTCATGCATTTAAGGGAGAATGTCGAACCTATGAAAATTTGGGGTTCTTGGTGTTTTTCTCGTTTTCTTTCAAAATTGATCATTGGGTTTTTGTTGTGGGATGTTATTAAACTAATCCTTGTAATTTAATTTGATCAATTTGGTGAATTGGGAAAAATTGAATTTTCTAGGGCTTGAAACTACTCGAATTGGGGATTTTGTTTAATTGAGCATTAGTTGATGAAATTAGCTTGTTTGATTAATTGATTTGGTCATTATATTGTGTTATATAACTTGTGTAATGATCAATTGGTCAATATGTTGAGATTTTTGAAAATGGGTTTTCAAAATTTTGGGGTTTTTGATATAAACTTTATGCCTAAGTCAATTTTGTGATTCCAAAGTAAAATTGAACTTATTCGTATTGCATTAGAGCATGCATCATGTGTTGATATTGTTCATGCATCATATAGATTGATATTTTCTATATTTCTATGCTAACTTGCAGTCTGCCCTTGGTTTTCTTCTCTCTGTCTCTTCTCTGTCTGTCCTATTCCAACCTTAGCATCATGGTTAGGAAGACTAGAGCTCATAGGTCATCCTTCTCATCTTCTGCCCTTCCTTTTGATAGTACTAGGTTTCTGAGTAAGAAAAACTAGAAAATGTATGAGAAGCTGAACATTCGTAGGAATATATGGGTTGAGAGGAAAGTACTTCTAGATGAGTTAGAGGGTGAGATTAGGAGAAACTTTGCGCATAGGGGCTGGTTGCCTTTGTTAGATGATGATCATCCTCCTTTGGCTACCTTGATTAGAAAGTTCTACTCGAACCTTACTGTCCACACCTATGATTCCAACACTCAAGTTAAGAGTTGAATACGGGGTGAAGAGTTCACCATTACTCCTTCAGTAGTGGCTGATGCTCTTGGGGTGCCATTGGTCCAGCATCCTATTTTTCCCTACGATGAGTCTCCTCCCCTTAATGACATTATGTCATTTATCACTGGTGTTGGGGTTTATGCCCTAAAATCCAATTTATTGGCATGCCATAAATAATTAAATTGTTTAATTATATGAGACCATTTATAAATGAACTAATGGGACATTATCTTAGTCCATGAGATGCATAGTATGCGATTTATGTGAAAAGTCACAGAAGATATAAATTGCAAGTTCTTTGTAAACTCAGAATGTAGTTCGTAGTCGGCGATGAAATTGGGCGTTTCATCTATGAAGACTATAACATATCAACTAAGATGATTTGTCTTGACCATGGAAATGGAGATTTCTAGTTGGTATGTTGATATGTTTTAAGAGTTAAGACATATTGAACTGGACCGTTGTGAGATTTATTATTCTCCTAACAACTATCAAATGAATAATAAATCTCACGACTTCTATTTACATCAACTCTAAATTCTGAGAGAATAATGGACATGATCATAAGATGTAGGTTGTTTTGATATATCAGGAGTGTGATCTATAAGTTAAGATCAAAATCTCAGTATGTTGGGCAGCCACATTTAGTGTTCATAGAACATATATTCTCAAGATGGAATTCATAATCTCTTAACGGAGATATAAAATATTCCCTTGAGATAAGTTTAATGAGTTTGGTTATTCAGAGTGTTCGGCCCAACCACTTTAGTAAGGAGTTACTAAAGTATATATTTATGAAATTGGATTTTATAAATATATGATGAATAGCATTAAGGATTAAACCGGGTACTCAAGGATTAAGATGTAGTAATCTTCAAAGTGGCAGTCTATATTCATGACTTTGTATTACTATGAATATTTTAATGAAGGGGTTGCATGTATAATAAAGTCTTGGGATATAATTTATTAATAAGGCCTAGAGTGCAATTATATTCATATAGTGGTATTGAATATAATTAATAGTAACTTTGGACTTGTCAAGAGTTAACAGAAAAACCCAAAGCCCATTAGAGCTAGAATCTTATTTGTTCCTTTTTGGTCCCACTCCAAGCCACACTAGAGCCCAATTGGAATGACCTAAAAGGCTAGCCTAATTAGATAATTAGTTGTATATAAGGAGAGAAACATACAGAATTTTAGATATCCTTTTATGAGTCTTTTTCATAAGCATTTTTCATCAAGATTACACAAGGAATGAAACGGTTTTGTATGTGAGTGTTGGACACTCCCTTGTTCTCTCCTTGAAAACTGATTGAGAGACCACACATCTTGGGTATTAAGTGGAATTGAAGTGAAAATTAAAAGTCTTCTTAGAACTTCTGATTTTTGGTTTTGAATTTCACCGCACCAAGGTACGCTTTCTTCTTCTTAAATTCTGAAACTTTTATAGTGCATGTTATCAATTGCGAATGAAGTAAATCTGTTAATTTTCCGCTGCGTATGTTTTGTATGTGATACGAACATGTATTTTCCCAACAATTGGTATCAGAGTGGTTTTCAATTCGAATCTGAATAACATGTTTTGTGAGTTTTAGAATTAGAGATAATAGTTTCATGATTTTAGAAAGTTATATATGCATTTAATTTTCTGCATAGGTGTTGAAACTATGATTTGATAAAAATTGATATTGATGTTATGATGTTATTTAAATCTGAATTTAAGTATGTTAAATTCATCTTTAAGGCTACAGCATCAATGGAATTCAGTTTTGATATCAAATTCTGCATATCATGTTCATATGATGGTTGTTTGTTCATGAAAAATCGTTGAAAACTGTTTGCAACTGCTATGAAAAAACTGAAAACACGGGTTTTTTACGGGTAAGCTTCCGGTGAAATTAATCGCGAAAAATGATTCTGAAGACAAAAACTTTTCGCGGGTAAGCTTTACTCGCGAAATAGCCGCAAGACAGTAGCGAAAGATCGGCATGCAGTGTGGAGATCGGCATGCAGATCCTGCTCTCGGATTGACTCCATTCAAAGATTTTTCCTCAGTGTGTTGGGTGTTTTGCCATGTGTTGATTGTCGCTATGGGTTTGGGTTTGGGTTTGGGTTCAATGTTGGTTTTCCTCCGTGTTGTTGTTTTTGTTTGATTGTCGTTCAGTGTTGTCGTGCATATATCTAATGTTTTTGTTTGGTGTTTTTTTTTTGGATTGGTGGATGTTGTTGTGGTTTTAGGCTTATGATTTTGGTGGTTGTGGGTGATGGTGATGGTGATGGTGATAGTGGTAGTGATTGTTGTGGGTGTGGCCGGTGGTGGCTGGTGGCAGTGGGTGTGGGTGTGATTTGCTGGGTTAAGCTGGAAGAGTGAGTTTGTTGGATAGACAGGTGGGTATGGGTGGTTGGTGTTTTTTTTTTTTTTTTTTTTTGGGTGGTGGTGCATATGGGTTTGCTGGGTTGAGATGGTTTGTGTGAGTTTGCTGGGTTGAGAGTGACAGAGAGGAAGAGAGAGAAAGACATATATAATGAAGAATAAAGAAATAATAAAAAAAGAATATTTAAATGAAGTTATAAAAAATATAGAACCTTTGATGTTAGGTATATTGGAAAATGAGTTGTTAAAATTGATAAAGTGACTTTTTAAAATGTTAAATGCTAACATTTTTACAATTTTTGATGAGAATGCTCTTAATGCGAAGAAGGATCCCATCTCATCTTAGGATCTCGTTGTAATAAATTAAAACCAGCAAGGGTCATGCGTATGGCAAGATTGTCAGGACTCCAATGTCTATCTGTATGTATGCTCTATTTCTATACTATACAATATGTATGTGGCTTGTGGATTCTGCCTTACAGTTATTTAATATAGTACTTGCAAAAAAAAAAAAAGTTATTTATTATTGTACACATAACTAAATTTACTCGTATTTACAACTAGTAATAGTATACTATATTACACTACAAAAAACGCGGGCCTTGGGCTGCATTTATAAAAATGCGGCCCTAGACAAACTAAAGCCGCGTTTTTATGAAACGTGGCTTAAACAAAAATATTGGGCCGCGTTCTAAACCCGGGGCCTTAGGCCCAGTCTGAAGCTGCGTTTTTTTTAGGCTATGGCCGCATTTTTGGGGGTCTGGATATGCCCGCGTTTAAAAAACGCGGCTACAAGCTAATATAGACGCCGCTTTAACCTTTGTCTGAAGCCGTGTGTTTAAAACACGGCTTCAGTTGTGGGATGGGGCTACGTGTTGTAAACGAGGCCTAAAATTTTGCCTAAAGCCGCAGGTTAAAAATGCGGCTTTAGGCTTTGTATAAATATCATAGTATTATATTTCACAAACCCTAAAAATTAGTCTGAACCTCTCATCTCTCACAGACACCGCGTAAAACTCAATCTCCTCCTCCACAAACTCTCATTTCTCACGGACACCGCTCAAACTCTCATCTCTCAAACTTCACCGATTCCCATCATCCTCATCCACAAACTCTCACCGATTCCCATCATCGTCATCCACAAACTCAGCTCGATACATCAACCTCCTCACCATCGCCGACCAGAGTCATCATCCTCCTTGCCCACTTCGAAGCCCAACTTATCTCTGCCGAAGCCGCCGTTGCCTTCCTCAGCCCATTGCTTTAGGGTTTTCTGCCAATCTCAGATATCCCTCTATTCTTTCTCTCTTCTTTTTTCTTTTTCTTTTTAATTTTGTTTTGTAATGATTTTTGCGATATGATTTGTGGTAAAGACTTACGAGTTAAGATATGTGGTTTGTGGTATCTGACATTTTGAGTAAAATGGTGTGATTTGGGTATTTTGAGTACTGTGCTTCTTCAGTTCCTCCAAAATCCTTTTAATTAGATAACAATAACATATTTAATCGCTCATGGACTCATAATCATAACCGATTCCAAAATTTTGTGCACCCATTTCAACAAAATTTTAAATGACAGTTTGAGAGTAAACAAATTTTTTGTTTATATAAAGTCCAAGTGGTAATTAGTCTTTTCTGGTCACATAATATAAGGTCAATGCATTTATGAGGTGGCTATGGCCGCGTTTTAAACACGGCTATAGACTCCAGTTTTAGGCCGCGTTTATAACGCGGCTATAAAAACATCATTTAGTCGCGTTTTGAACGCGGCTGAAATGAACCTTGATGTCGTAGACCCGGGGCCTGTGGCCGTACTTTGTAAAACACGGCCATAACATCAGTCCTTAGGCCGCGTTTTAAACGCGACCTAAGGACTGATGTTATGGCCGTGTTATAAACGCGGCCTAATCCGGGGGCTATGGCCTCGTTCTAAACGCAGCCATAACCCTTGTACTTAGGCCGCATTTTAAAAAGTGTGGCCATAGACCCCAGCGGCCTATAGTCGTGGGGTTTAGGCCGCAGTTCAAAACGCGGCCTAAAAAACCGTGGCTATAGGCCCCAGAGGTCTATAGCCGCGTTTATATGACCTTAGGCCGCGTTTTAGAAACGCGGCCTAAGGTCCTTTTTTTGGTAGTGTTAGTTTATGAACAAAGTTTAGTTATAAAATAAACACTATTACATATTTTGAAAATTTAACTGTTGAATTGAATGTTCTTTACGTTTTATATACATGTCAAATTTTGTATTAATCGGATATTATTTACTGTATAATCTATAAGTTTATATTTTATGCATAACTTTAAAAGACAAAAAACTTGTAATTAAAATAGTTTATTGATGACATAGTTATTGCTTTAATTTTCTAGAAATTTTGCAAGTACGGAGGACATAAGAAAAAGATGTAATCAAATAGTGGATTTATCAAAATTCATCTTTAATAAAAAGATATTGAGCAAGGTTGTAACTTAAGGCTACAACTAATTAAGTAACTAAATTTTGTCATTTACCTTGAGAAATAGTAAAGAATGTTAAAGTTTCCTATTCAATTCAAACAAGAGGTTTAATTGAAAGTGTAAAGTTTAAAATGTTTTAAAGTAAGATTTTATGAATTTTTTATGAAAAAAGAAAAAGTATAATTAATTTTTTAATGACTTTTTATATTTCTCATAAAAATTGTGTAAATTTTTTTTAAAAATAACTTATTAATAATTATCTTGATGAATAGGACCAATACTAAAAATAATTGAATAAAGTTATATAAACATACAAAGGTCTATTCATCAAAGTTAGGGCTATAAATGAACCAAACCGTTCATAAACAGCTTGAGTTAGGCTCGATAAAAAACTCATTCATGTTTGTTTGTTTATAAACAAGCTAAGCTTGAGCTTAAGTTTTAGGCTTGTTTAATAAACAAGTCGAGCCTGAGTAAAAAATATTGTTCCTGAACAAACTCGTGAACACCAAGGCTCGATATAAAAGTAACAAAACAAGTTGAGCTTAGGCTTTTTTATGAGTTTGGTAATAAAATTGATATGAGCTTAACAAGTAAACTCATATCCTTCTAAGAATTTAATTAGTTATAAGTTGAGATCACTCATCCAAACTAAATAGGCTAAATAATAAACTTGATATAGGCTTGATATTATACTTGTGTTGGATTTCAAGCTCAAAAGCATGATATTGAACTTGAGTTTGGGCTTGATATTGAGCTCGAGTTTGGCTTGACTAATGAATCAAGCCAAGTCAAGTCGAGCTCAAGTTTTTATACTTTATAACGAGCTCAAGCTTGAACATTATTTTTAAGCTCATATCAAGCTCAAGCCAAGCTTGAATATTTTACTTTTGTTGTCGAGCCGAGTTTGAACATTTACTACTCGACAAAACTTGGCTTGTCTATAGCCCTAATCAAAGTTATATGTTTGTTTGAATAAAATTGAGAGTCCCAACCTACTGAAACCTAAGAAACAGTGGGCTACAACTATTTGAAAGTGTACAATCTCTTGCTCCTTGCATTAAATGGGCCTAAGTGTTGGTTTCGTTGGGCTAGAATCTAATTAATTGCTTTCTTTTAAGTTCCTGTATTCGGCAATTTGAATGAACTGCTGCTCATCTTCATTCTATTTACCTAGGGCTTTTTTTTTTTTTTTAGAATACTAAGTATTTTAACATACATACACGAGAAGAGAGAAGAAAGTCTTAAAAAACTGACAATGATGTATATCTAAAATTGTCTATTTATCTATGGCATTTAAAACAATAGAATAGATTAGGTGTGGCCGTGAAGGTATTTGGTATAAAATAAAACTACTTCAGTTATATCAAAATTCAATAAATGAGATATGTGAGTAAAAAAACAATATCATTATCACCTATGCAGTGGCGGAGCATTTCAGTCTAGGGAGAGCAAGATTAAAAATCAATATTAAAAACAAAGTTAATCTAAAAAATATTAATTGATAATAATAACAAAATGATTATATAATTGTGAACAAGTGTATATGTTTCATATCATTAAAAAAAAAAAAAAACAAAAAAAACAAAAACACCCTATTCAAAATTACTAACAATCAAAGTAAGAGATTTATACATATACAAAATTTAGACATCTGATTTAATTTGTTAAAATAAATTGAGAAATCAAATTAATCTAAAAGTGTTAAGAATATACATGCAAAGTTTATAAAAATATATATATATATATATATTCTCCAAAGTATTTAACATTTGGGTTTATAATAAAGAAAAAACCAAAGTTTAAAACATTGAAAAAGTCAAGATATAGAATTGAAATAAAAAAAATTAAATAAATAAAAAAGGTAGTGGTGATACATCATCTTATAAGACTAAATTAGTAAAATTTGTAATATTAGTAGCATCAATCATCAAGAAAAGTGATATGAATAGTGGGAGAAAAAAGGCAAAACAAATCGCTGGTGAAATTTAAATGTGGGACAAGAATAGTGAAGTCAGTGAAAAAGTCATATGCTTTGCTACCATAGGGAAGTCTTTTTGCACCTTTTTTTTTTAAATTTTTATATTGGTGTTTGGCTTTGTTTCTCTGGAGTGTGAGTCATTTGTTTTGTTTTTTCACCATGTTAGTTAGGCAAATTTTGAAGAGAAGTAATTAAAGATTTTTTGGGACGAGTTAGGGGGATAATTGCCCCCTCTCACCCCCCCTCCCCCCAGCTCCTAGTAGTGGTGGAATGTTGATATAGTTATTTTGCACACTTGTCTTTAAATTATTGAATTTTGTTATGATTGATGTCATACTATTTGATGCAAGATTTTGGATTTAAAGCCTATCTAGAGAAAGGGATGGTATGGTTTGGTTAACCGGTTTACAATTTTATGTACCCCTTCATAAGTTTTTATTTTTATTTTTGCTGAATATATACTCCTTCATAATTAGTCATTGGAAAATTCAAACAGATGATGAAAAAAAAAAAAAAAAAAAAAAAAACAATAATGAACGAGACCACCACCACTACCACCAATGTAAAAAAAGCACACGATGCAGTGATTTTTCAATGACAATGATATTGGCTGCTGGCACCTTTTCTCTTGATGTAATGTTATTGTATCACTTCTTTGTTTCTCTTCATAATTAAATAGCAAAATAGGATAAATCCACTATCGTTAACATCCTGTCTTACCATCAATTAACAAATATCGGTAAATTCGACCAACCTTCTGTTCTGTTGCATGGAGATTTTACAAGTATTTAACTTTCAGTGAATGATTAGCAAACACAGCCGAATAAACATAATGAGAAATGATATTTTATTAGAAGAATGATAAAACAATAAATAAATATTGTTGATAGTTTTTTTTAAGGTGATGTTTGAGTTCAGTACACTGAACCGTTGAGATTATGAAAATGATTTTCTAATCTTATACTCCTAGAAATAAGGAACACTCCAAACACAGTCCCAGATCCCCAGGTCTGTCAATGGCAACTTCTTTTATCTTTTATTTTTTATGAGAAAGCTGATACTACAATTTCAACGTATAGCACGTGTCAGCACCAGTATGGTCAAAAAATGTGGGCATTAACAGCATGCACACAGTGTAAAAGTCAACAAATGCGGCTAAATGGCCACATTTTTTGACCAAAAGTCAACAAATGTGGCTAAATAGTGTAAAAATTATGGATTTAATTACAAAAATGTCAATGAGTTGTGAATTATAGAAACTGAAAACAACCAAAATGTGTTTTCAGTTTTCATAACTCATAACTCAAAAATCAAAGAATTGAGTAATGGAAACAGAGTTATGGAAACAGAGTTATGGTGCTCCCAAACAGATTTTGAGTTATGAGTCCCACTATTTTTGAGGTATGAGTTATGAAAACAGAGTTATGAGTTATGGAAACTAGAAATTCAAACAGCCCCTAAAGATGTTGGATTCTAGCGGTTTAAAAAGAATAAAGTTGTATTCAGCAGAAAAAAGAAAAAAAAAAGAATAAAGTTGTGTTTAGAAAAAAAAAAAAAAAAAAAAAAAGGGTAACGTACTGGTCTAAAGTCCAAAGGGGGGATTTTACCTTGATTGCTGCCTTGATTCTGGAACGTGTGTTGCTATTAAGGAATAATTACAGCTCTGCACCTCTTCACCTAAAAATGCCCATTGGATAAGGCCAGCAATAGGGAATCTCAAATTCAATTATGATGCGGCAATTAGTTTACTCTCCATTTGTTTTGATAATAATGTTTTTTAGAAAACAAATAATTTTTCAAAAATATTTTCTATAAAATTATCTCATTTTCCTATATTTGATAGCAATCTTAAATGAATTGAAAAATAATTTCTTAACTTTCATTATTTTTCTTGTTGTGAAATAGAGTTGTTTTTCAAAAAAATTTAGTAGAAAACAATTTCTAAAAATAAGTTATACTTTTTCTATTGACCAGAGATTGTTTCCTTAGACTCATTGTTTCTAATGCTAACAAACACTGAAAAATAAAGAGAACTATCTTTACATAAAATTTTCCATCTAAACAAATGAAACGTTAAATCATACTGCCATTGTTTGGTTGAGAGAGAGAGAGAGAGAGAGAGAGAGAGAGAGAGAGAGAGAGAGAGAGAGAGAGAGAGAGAGAGAGAGAGAGAGAGAGAGAGAGAGAGAGAGAGCTTGGTTTCTGCCTAAACTCTGTGCAAGACCATCAAAATTTCTTTGAATCATAATTTTTTGCTAATTTCATTATTGAGGGGGACTAGAAAGAATGTGTTCATTGAAGAATAAAAAATAGGAAATTTAATTAAAGAAATTGGTAGCATAGCACAAGGAGTTCAAGCCTTGTCCTTCGACTAGGTTCCAAGTGATGCAAACAAGGCCTCCAATGTTCTAGCTCATTTTCCACTTGTAAATTCCTTGTATAATTAAGGTCCAAATTGTGCACCCAGGTAGTTCTTTTGGATGTAATATTGGAGGACTCTTATTTTGTATCTTGCTAGACTGTTTGAGTTACTTTGGGTGTTTGGTTTAGGGTGTTTTCATCACTCATCGCTAATTTCTCAAAACTCATCACTTACTTTTTGTGGGACCCACACCAAGTTAAGTTGTTTGGTTCATTTTTCATTCTCAATTTCCTCAAGTCTTAACTCAAAAATTTAGTTAGAGTTGTGGAAAATGGAAACAACTTTTTCTTGTTTCCAAGTGATGGAAATTAAGTATTAGTGGCATACTTGTAAATAAAATTAAAATTTTGGGACACTCTTCATGACTTGCCTCTATCATAAGAGTTGGACACAATTTATTTATTTTCTCTCTCTCTCTCTCTCTCTCTCTCTCTCTCTCTCTCATGCTTTTTTCTTTCTCTCACAGATGTGCCTTTCTCTCACCTACCGTTCAAGCTCTTTCTGTCCCTCGTGCTTCTTTAATTTCTCTCGCGATGTGCCTCCCTCTCACCCACCGCTTAAGCTCTCTCTCTCTCTCTCTCTCTCTCTCTCTCTCTCTCTCTCTCTCTCTCTCTCCTATGGGCATGGAGTTCGAATTTAAGGTTTAGTTGTGGGGTTTAGATTTTTGAGACATGGTTATGGGAATGGGTGTGGGGTTCAGATTTATGGCATGCTTGTGGTGGTTTGGATATGAGATGCAAGGGTGTGGCCAATGTGGGTGTGGGGTTCAATGGTATGGCTATGGTGGGTTTGGATCTGAGATGTGCTGGCCGTTTCTCTCTCTTCCTTTATGGTTTTATGTTTGTATGTTTAAGAGGTTTTTTATTTGTGGGTTTTGATTTGCAGATTTGTGGGTTTTGATTTGGGTATCTGTGGGTATTTATGGGTATATGTTTGTATTCTTCATTTGTGTTTATATATTTATGTGGGTTTGGTCGTAGGTTTGGGATAGGATTATTCTTGTTTATGTGTGTGTACATGCTATGTTTATGAGCTAGGTTTGGATTAAATTCTTTCTTCTGATGCATGAAACCCCGGGGGGGGGGGGGGGGGAGAGAGATTAAAGAGAAAGAGAACAAATTTAGAAAGAAGAATGAAAGTGGGGTGGGGAGAGAGCCAAATTTTTGAGTTATAGTTGAGTTTTAAAGCTGAAAAACTAAACTCAAATATTTGAGCCAAACACATTGTTGAGTGAGTTAAGAGAAAAATAGGGAATAAAATATGAGATATGGGTTAGAAGTTTGAGTTATGGGAATTGAGTTTTAAGAATTAAGTTTTGAGTGATGCTAAAACCAAATGCTCAAAGTTTTCATTTCTAGCAACAACAAAAAAAGGTCCAATCAAGGACATAGACCAAGCATAACACCAAGTAGATGAAAATAGTCACTGTGCCAAATTTGAGAAAGGCTTGTGACACCATGGAACCCTATGGAAAATAAAAGGCAAAAATATAAATTACATTATTTAAATTTAGTCAATTTCCTTTTTGGTTAGAATTCACTTTTATCATTTTAATCTTGTAAGTTTCTATTTGTAGTCATTGTTAGTCCTTCAATCCATTGGGTTCAAATTCCCTCATGTTGAAAATTTCCCCCCTTGTCTCATGTTTTTAAACGGATGTAACATTTGGAAAGTATGAAATGTAAAGATCTTTAATAAGCCACCTCAAAAAAAAAAAAAAAAAAAAAAAAAAAAAAAATCAATGTAATAGCAATTACCCAAGACACAAAGAATTTCACATTCTCGACTTTTTGCGCTCAAAGTATATCATAAAATGCCATTGCGCTTTAGCCTATGACAATCCTAAAAGTTTCACAGCTTCAAATCTATTGGAGCAGCCAAGAAGATCAACTTTATAAAACTTGCTTATTTGTATTTAGGGTAAATTTCACTAACTATCCCTGAGATTATCAAGTACATTTGAAGATTTAGACCTAAATCACAGAACTTGCAATCAAGAGTTGAGACCAAAAAAAAAAAAAAAAAAATCAGCTTCTCACCTCAAAATCCTAATCCAAAACCAAACCCAATCAATCAAAACCTCCTCTTAGCAAAAACCCCCCAAAAGATCTTCTCAAAAAGCTCTATTACCAAAACCTTCTCTCTCACATCTCTGATCCCAAGCTTTACTTGAGAAAAAGATGTTCAGTGTAGGAACCTGTTCTCTTCTATATGGCTTTGTGACCATCTACCACTGACCACCCCAACAATAAACCCACCACCGGCGATCCAAACCAAAACCCACAAATCTCTAACACCGACTAACAAAAAACCCAAATCCTTAAAGGACGAGGCAAACCAAAACCTACAAACCTTCAATGTCAATCTATGAAAAACCCAAATCCTCCAACGCCTATCCTATTAGGACATATGTGGAACTTGTTAGAATATATGTTATTGTAAATTGGCTAATTCTTTGACAGAATGCACTTTACTTGTAATTGGATAGATCTAGGATGTGTTTAGTACTTCAAGGAACAAGAGTTCAAGTCTAGTATTGAAGCCATACAAGTCTATCCAAGAAATAAGTGAAAAAGTGATGTTTATTAAAGCTCGATAGATATCTCGACAGATAATATCTATTGAGGTTTAATGTTGATGCTCGACAACTGCTTGACAGAAACAGTATGTATCGAGAATTACAAAATTCAGATTTTCAAATCTGTTTTCATGCGTATCCAAGTGTATTTGTGTAGGGTTCATTTTCTGACAACCCTAGATATATATAAGGATTATTTTAAGGGCTGTCAAGGGTGATGCAAAGGTTGTTGCAATTGTTGTTGCACACATATTGTGACCGGAGACAAAATTTCCCTAGTTCATCATAGTCTTTGTAAAAGCTACTATGTCTTTGTGCCAAGGGTTTTGTAACTAAGGAGCTTCTTGATCTTCATCGTTTGGATGAACTGAAGAACTTTGCAGCAAACATCTTTCTCAAGTTGGTGTTTTAGTCACGTACTTGGATCCGTGCATCGATTGGTTAGTCACGTACTTGGAGCTGTGCATTGAAGGGAGAGATTGTCACTACATCACAAGTCTAATTGGTATGAGGTAAGGGTTCAACTGTAGATTGGTATGAGGTACTAGGATTCCTTTTACTTGTAACCGCTTGTTTTGATAATAATGAATTCTTGGGAGTGGTGACCTTAAATTCACCCGGTGGGGTTTTGCCTCGATGGTTTTCTCCATTCGTAAACAAATCACTTGTGTCAAATTTATTTTCCGCTGCATTTAACTTAGTTGGTCATTTGTTTGTGTTACCACGCTTATTGCATGTAATTCTAATTAATTTCACTTGGATAAATTAATTGATTAAGTTACCAAAGGGGTCAATACATTCTTGGCCTATCACATCCAAACAAAATCTGTAGACACCTCATTTTCCAACTCCCATTTAACCTCACTTGTATTGCACCATGCATCCCATTGCATGCACACCACAAAGAGGACCTGCAATTCTGATTGTTTGATTTTCAATTGCATCTCATGATATAAATTTTGAAGTCATAATGGTCAAAATGACAGTTTATGAGCCTTAATTGAAAACTAGATTGAAAGAGTGAACTTTCATGAATTAAGTCCTAACCATATGTGATTATGGTCTCTTAATTCTAATTGGCCTATTTTTAGTACAAATTAAATTAAATGATGTGTTATAATGCTATTGGTTGACGATGTAGTTTATGATAAGGTTGTATGCACCGATTTAATTTGGAGATAAAGCATTCAGTGATTTCTTGCAAAATTGATAAAAATTGATTAATTAAGTAATTAATTACTTAATTTGAAAAATTTGGAATTAAATTGCTGAGCTTAAGGATCAAAGAAATCAGAAAAGAAGTCAAAATTCAAAGAAAATCGTATCATAATTGAAATCTAAAAGAAATGAACTAAAAAGGAAAGGATTTTTGAAGAATCTGGACCAAGTGCTGATCGACACTTGTACTATAATCCCCAAAAATATTCATTTCTTTAACCCTTCCTACTCCCCACTCAATTTGACCTTGCACCCAATGTTTTACTTTACAATATCCGAATTTCCCTTAGTCCCACATTGCCAGAAACTCATATCCAAAATCCAGTAGTAATACCCCACCTAGTATCAATTCAAGACAACACAAAATTTAAATTTTTTTTTTTTTACTTGAATTCTCTCTCTACCCCTCTGTCCCTATTATCTAGAGTTAGTAGTAGAAGGTGCCTTTGGTTTCTTGTACCTCGTAGTCTCAATTCACTAGAAATGATAGTTTGAACCTCTTGATTTCTGGCTACCAACTTCCTATTCACAAATCCCCCTCTAGAAAAACTTTCTTACTTGGAGTGCTCAGGAGTGCTGGTGCGAGCATGTAAAGTTTCTGAACCTCCTCTGTCATTTTTTGCACTAGTTTATTTAGATTTAAGCATGTTTTATTTTCAAGTTCTTCACATGTTCTTGATTGTTTAAAATGTTAGTAGGTTGTTCTTAATTTTACATGCTCTTGAATGCTTATTTCATATATTTCCAATCATATATTCTTGAATGATCCAGCAAAGTCTAGAAGATTGGTTTCACCAAGTAAGTTGGGGTTCCTAACACCTTCTAAATCCTGTAACCTAGCCATTGAACTTAGATCAAATGTTAGTAGATTATGTTTTTCCTTGTAGTTTTCAATTTCTAGATTGTAATTAGGAATCAAATTAGAGTACTTTTCTTAGACTTTATCTGGGACCAAAACCATGTAATTTTCTGGTTACTATCAAGATATGTACATATTTCAATTCATCAATAAAAGTGATGTATCTTTTCATTTCTTTTTCTTTTTCTTTTTTTCTTTTTTTTTCTTTATTAAAATAAGTAATAACTCCATTGTAAAACCCAGGATCTAGGAGGGTTCTCCATTTTCTCTTGACAGGCACCAACACGACTTTACTCATTTGCGTAAGTTATGCCAAAACCCCTTTTAATTTGAGAGGATTGGACTGGGGGTGCAATCTTTTATAGTGACAAATCCATTCAGGATATTGAGGGCTAATTTTCAATTATACTATAGTGGTCAACCATATTGTTGTTTGTTTATTGCTTTCCATATAACTTGTGATTGCATTGTGTTACATACATCATTTTCAGGTTGAATTTTAATTTTCTTTTGTGTGATCACTTGGAAATCTAGTATTAGTAGTAATGAATCACGATCCTCTTAGATTGGTGTACCTAGTGGCAAACCTTACCGTTGGGACAAACGCATGGTTCTTGCATCACAAGTTGGGAGGTATAACATTCTAGTTGTGGGAGCCCTATACATACTCTTCTATCCATGTAACATAAACCCTAGAACGTAAATCTAGGCCAATCCTATTAAAGAGCATTGCATAATGTATGTGCTTGGCCGTTGTTTGATCCATGATGAGCCTAACTCCAATGCTTGGGCACATTGTGTTTGTTTAAACCAGGTATGTTATGGATGCTAAGTTTAACTTAAGCCTATAAAAAACCCACGACAAGATCTAAACAAGATAACAATAGATCTAAACAGGAAAGAAAAACCTAAAGCATCAAAGACATGAACATAGCATTAAACACATAAATATAGCATATCCAAGCCAAGAAGGCAAGGACCAGGCATAGGCAGAACTTTAAACGTGTAAAGAACATAAATAAAGCCTTAAAAGCATATCCAAGGCAAGAAACAAAGACCCAACAAGATTAAATCATCTAAATAAAGCATTAAAAGCATAAAAATGACTATATAAAGCAAAAAAGAAAAAAGAAAAAGAAGAAGATAAATAAAGCATTAAACAATTATCCAAGGTACAATGGCTAGAAAGCCATATGAACACCCTCACCCTCAAAACCATCAAATGGAGGGAGATGGAACCAAGAACAACAAGCTTTAAATGAAAAGGCAAAAGAAAAGGGTAGAAGATGGGAGATGCTATGAACAAAGAAAATTTTCTATTGATTAGCATGGAAGTGGTAGAGAAAGTAGAGATATTTCTAAACTTCTCAAAACTTCTAACTTTTAGAAGATCAAACCATGGACCAAGGAGCTGTGGGCCTCGAAAGTGGGCTAGTACATCACTTTCTTCACCTAGAGATGATTTAATGATATCTTAACTCTAATTTTGATCCATGAGCAATTTTTTTTTTTAAGGGAATTTAGTTTTTTTCATATGAGCTTGAATTTATTCCAACCAAATAGTAAGATATCAGGTCATTGAGATTAAACTTGGTCAAAGTTGATAAAATCTTTTGAAAATGTTGGTTTTGATATAAAAACATGAAAAATGGCATTTTTGTGAAACCATGAACAAATATAACCTCTAGTCAACTCTTGGTTAACTAGGGGCATTTTGGTCATTTTGATCTAAATTAGAAATTCAAGTGCTTTAATGCCCAAATGGGATAAACCATCTCGTTTATGACATCACCATGGTCCCTTGGTGAAAATATGATTTTATGGAATTTTGGGGGTCCAATAAGCAAATCGATGGTGGAAAAAATTTAGTATCAACAAAACTTTATTACTTTTATTCTAAAAATGACCAAGTGTTAGACACTTTTTTAGTGTTTTTGGGATATATTGCTCGTCTTTAATCCAATCTAGGCCCATGAGATGTCATTTTAAAGGAAACTCAATTTTCTACAATGAAAACTTAAATGCATCTCAATTGAATGGTGAAAATTTTGGTAAAATCAAGAAAAAAAAAACATTTGAAAAATGTTTGGAAATATTAATTTGGGGGCAAATTACAACTTACTTACCTACAGTTTTGCCGAAATTTAAGTTGCCTACTTGTGGTTTGAAATTTGATACTTTACCCACTTGAAATTAGCTTAGTTAGAGTTTCGTAACCTACTTCTGTTAAAAATATAGCTAAATATATAATTTTGCTCAACTTTTATGTCTCTTTCCTCCAAAAACACAAAAAAACATAAAAATACAAGATCAAATAAGATCAAAAAGAATCTAGCGGAACACTTACATCATGGGATTTCAAACCACAAGTAGGCAACTTAAATTTTGGTCAAATCTTAGTTGGTAAAGTGTCAAATTTCAAACCACAGGTAGGCAACTTAATTAAATTTCAATCAAATCACAGGTGAGAAAGTTGTAATTTACCTTTAATTTTGATATAAAATGGTAATATTTAAAAACTATCGATCAACTCAGTCAAAGTTTGGTCAACATAGGCATTTTGGTCATTTTGCTACAGGATACTCAAAATTGGTAAATCCAACATCCATTTGAGACAAATCATGTTAAATGTAGCATTCCCTTAATCCCAAGGTCAAAATATAGTTTCTTAGATTTTTGGCTTAAGTCAAGATTGTCACGCAAAATAAGGGAGGACAAAATACGGTATCGAAAGTAAGCGCAACTTCGGCAACCACCTAAGTGCCACTTCAGTTAATGACATCAACATCTGAACTCTATGACCTGTTGCCATTATTATTGCATAGATTTTGATGTTGCCATTTTTATTGCTTAATTTAAAGCCTTTTTTTTAGAGAGTTTCAACTTATGACGTCCGCTCATGGTGATAGTTCTTTATTATTAGACTAATTTAAAGCCCTTAATCACTCAAATTAACTAATTTTGGTCTTGTACACTTGAAATTCAGCAATCTACTTACACGTGCTTCATAACAACATCATGTTGCTCCGCCACTCCTCTTCTGGCTTTTAATGTAGCCAGTTTCTAAACCTAGTCACCATGCCCAAGTCATTGATATAGCTTCCCTTCATTGGTAGCTCTACATGCAAGCCAAGGTGGTCACAAGACCAAACTTGCAAAGAAATGTATATATACACTTACCAAAAAAAATATTATATGCTAAACTAACCTATTATGACCACCCTAAAAAAAATTTTGAACACCCTGACTTGAGAATTACAAAAATTTGAGTTCAACAAAAATAAGAGTAGTGCTACTACATTCACAATATTTTCACAATAATTTTACAACAAATCTAATGTACTAAGCTGTTACTGATTCTAATTTGGGCCAAATACTAATATTATTTTTTTACCCATAAATAACAATTTTTTGTAGAAAATTTATTGTAAAAATGTTGTGGACGTAACATTACTCCAAAGTTAATTCTGCTTTCAAACATAATTCTTAATCCCTATTTTTTTTAAAGCTTAAATAACAACAATAATTATTAGCTTAAATAACAACAAACGCAACCAGCAAAAACAAGATAAGACCAAACAACAACAACTGAAAAAATTATTTAACAAAAAGCCTATTATAAAATATAAAGTTAAAATTTGTAGCTTGTTCAATCTATTCAATAAAAATAATTTCTAAGTTTATTTTTCTTTAAAAAATGTTACCAAGAAAAATATTGTGGTAATTTAAATTTCTTAGTGACCACCATAAAAAATATTCCTAAAGCCACCACTGCTTCCCTTCCGGCCTTCTTTTAACGTTCATGTCTTGAATTTGTACAAAATTTCTTCTGTTAGATTCATTGTAACAAATAATTTGTACTTCACTCATATATGAAAAATGTAACCCTTAAACGTTTTCCCATAAGTCAACATTATTGAATCACATCATTCTTCATGTGTTCTTGTATTACTCTTTTATGCTTCCATTTCCGCATTTACAATATTTTCTATATCCCCTCCTATTTATTGAACATAGTATCAAAGCATCTTTAACACATTCAATGTATTATTATTATTATTATTATTCCAAGTAGGTGGGCAAAAATAAAGGATTTGGAGTTCAATCCCGCCTATACCAAAAATTAATTGGTATCTTGATCTAATGATAAAGAGTTATTATCAGAAGCGGACACTATATGTTGAAACTTTCTCAAAAAAAAAAAAAAAAAAAAGGTGGGTAAAGATATTGTTTGCATCCTTAAAGCTTCATGCTTTTTTTGTCCCTAAACATTAGAAAGTTCATTTTTATCCCCTAAACCATTGTAAACGTTACTTTTCTTATCCTTCTGTCAACATTTGTTAACTTTTATCCTACATGTCAAATTAGGTGACCATATATGGCATTAGAGAATTTGACATTGTTACCTACACCATTACGTATAAAATGAAAGGACGCATGTCTGGTGAACAGATGGCATGCAGTAAAGCATGGAACTATTTATTGCATGCCTAGTATGAAGGGCCCTTTTAAAGTTTAAGAAAAAAAAAATGATTTTTAAAAGTTTAAGGAAAAAAAATGTAACATTTTCTATAATTTAGATAAAAAAAATTTGAAAAAATTTTTTTTTTCCTAAATACTAAATTGAACAACTTTGTCTGTATATACGTACCGTGTATTCAACTTGTCATAAGCTTAATGAAAGTTTTGTTTGTGTGCGAGTGTTTCAGGATACAGGTGTATACGTTCAAGTGCTTCACAGCTTCTAGACTGGGTGTGAGTGAGTTTTTCCACTATTCTCAAACTCACGTTTAAGTCTAGAGTCTGTTTTAGGGGTTTTGTCATGGAATAGCCAAAGGAGGAGATTGTAAAGTTGTCATTTACAACTATTTTGTCTTGGCTTTAATTACATGCCAAATTTGATTGTAATTTTATTCAATCTTATGTACCCTGTACTTTTTGTGGGATTTCCTTGTATGGGTTGTGTGTGAGAGAGAGTGTAAAGACTTAAGACAAATTGAAGATCAAAGGAGTTTTCGCGAGTAGCTCGCAAGAAGACTTCCTGCGAAGTGAAGCCATGTGCTCAACACATGACTAGAATGCAAAGAGTCATGACAGATGGTGACAACTGGTTTTCGCGAGTATTTCGCAGGTAAGGCCTTCCCACGAGATACCCGCGAAATATTCTGTTTTGCTATTTTGTCATATCTAATTCACAATGTCTTTACACACACTATATATACCCTCATTACCCACATATTGAGAGGAGTTCTTTTCAGAGAGAAAACCCTAGCCACAACCCTTGAGAGTTAGAGATTGTTATACCCACAATCCTCTATACAATCCATTATGGTTTTCTTCAACTCTTACCTCTCCATATCTAATCCTTGAGAGGTTGATAGCCCAAACACTTACCACACTCATTCTGAGTGTAAAGTGAGGTTTTGGTGTTGTTGTGAAGCATTGGAAGAAGCCATTTGTTTGGTGGATGCAATCAGGTTGAATTGCATGATCCGGAGAGCTAAAGAAGACAAGACTTCGTTAAGTCAATTGGTAGCAAGAGCTTAGAGGGCTCGAGTATATGGGGTAGACTAAGCTTGGAGGGTCTTTTGTTATTCGTGTACTCCAACTTATTCTCTAGTGGATCAATTTACCGCTTGGAGGGCAGCGGATAAGTTTTTCACCGAGTTCTTCGGTTTCCTCTTCGATAACACATCGCAGTGTTATCTTGTATTTGCATTCTTCTTCCCTACTCTTTTAGCTTTCATTTTACTACTGTGATTTAATGAATATGGCTTAGAGTAGTTTTATTATTTGTTCGCTTACATTTACTCTATTTTGCACTTAGTTTTAAGTTAGAGTAAAATCAACCGAGTCATAAGTTTTAATTCGGGGGTCTAAACAGCTCTTGTGTTTTCACAGATATTTGAGCTTTCAGAAAATTTTCAATTGCCACTTCTTTTGAATTGTGTTATTTTGAGTTTTGTAATAATACTACTCAGGGATGCTGCATTACCCGATTTTATATTGTCGTGTATTTGAGTTTTAAAAGTTACGTTAATTGGGGGCATTTCAAACATATTTAATATGGGATTTGAATTTTATATTGAATTATATATGTTTTTCTTATGGCTGATTAATTAATTATGTTTTATTGAGCATAAATGTTAGGTGCTATAAAGTAAAAGATCATTTTAAAAAAAAAAATTCAACATTGTATATATTTTTTATAGATACAATAGTATTTCAAATATATGGTTTCTACTTTATATTGATTACTCTTTATTATCAAGGTAAGACATTAATTAGTTTTTTATGTAAACAGGAATTGAACTTTAAATCTCTTATTCAACGA
Source organism: Lithocarpus polystachyus (assembly GCA_033629205.1). Lineage (NCBI taxonomy): Eukaryota > Viridiplantae > Streptophyta > Magnoliopsida > Fagales > Fagaceae > Lithocarpus > Lithocarpus polystachyus. The sequence goes on from CM066165.1 coordinate 64,757,308, forward strand.
CAAAAAACTTTCTTCAATTAAGCTAATTGGAACTCAATATTGTATGTTTGAAAATAGAGTAATGCTTCAGACACAAATTATTTTATAACATTTTTACAAACTGCTAATATGACAAATTCTTACTAGTTCTAATATGAGCCCATTACTAATATCACATTTTTACTTGTAATAACTATTTAGAAAATGAAAGCTTGAAAAAGTGTTAAAAACACGAGCTGTTTAGACCCCAAATTAAATATTACGGCTCGATAGATTTTACTCTAACTTATACTAAGTGCGTAATAGAGTAAATGCGAGCGGATAAGCAAATAAACTACTCTAACCCATAATCAATAAAACATAGCAATAAATTGAAAGATAGGAGAGTAGGGAAGAAGAATGCAAACACAAGACAACACGCCGATATGTTATCGAAGGAGAAATCAAAGTAGTCAGCGTAAAACCTCTCTACCGCCCTCCAAGCGATAATTGATCCACTAGACAATCAGTTGAGATACATGAGCAACAAGAGACTCTCTAAGCCTAATCTACTCAATGCACCAAAACCTTACTTGACACTCTGAAATGGTGTGGTAAGTGTTTGGGCTATCAAACTCTCAAGTATATGGAAATAGAGAGGTAGGAGTTGAGGAAAATCCACAAGCAATTGTGTAGAGAATTGTGGGTATAACAATCTCTAACTCTCAAGGTTTGTGACTAGGGTTTTCTCTCAGAAGCATACCTCAACATCAGTGGGTAAGGTCGGTATATATAGTGTGGATACAGATAGTGTGTATCAGATATGACAGTTCAGTAAAACAGAATGTTTCACGGGTATCTCGAGGGAAGACCTTACCCGCGAGACACTCGCAAAAACCAGCTGTCACCAACCTGTCCTGACTCTTCGCATTCCAGTCATGTGCAGGGCACATGAGTCACTTTGCGGGTAAGCTTCTCGCGAAACACCTCAAAAACTTCTTGCTCTTCACTTTGTCTTGAGTCTTCACACTCTCCTTCTCATACAACCCTTACAATAAAATCCCACATAAAATACAGGGTACAAAATATTGAACATAATTACAATAAAATTTGGTACTGAATTAAAGCCAACATACAATAGTTGTAAATCAGAACTTTGCAATCTCCTCCTTTGGCTATTCCATGACAAAACTCCTAAAACAGACTCTAGACTTAAACGTGAGTTTGGGAACAAAGGCAAAACTCACTCACAGCTAATCTAGAAGCCGTGGAGCACTTGCATGTATATATTTGTAACCTGAAACACTCACACACAAACAAAACTTTCATTAAGCTTATGACAAGTTGAATACATGGTGCGTATATATGCAAGTAAATTGCAATCAAGGTAATAAACACTATATAAACAGTTAAGCACATCTTGATCATATAAGCACAGTCATTTAAAAATGACTATAATGATCATTTAGCTAGTAAACGATCATCTGGACATGCAATGCAATAAAGCGCAATGCTCATATCAAGTGCATGTCTAACATACAACCAATGCAAAATACACAAAGTATTTGCATCAAGGATACAAGATCCTACAAGGGTATAAGAGTGAGGTACTTAAGATAGTTTTGCAACATCTAAAAGTACAAAAAATATTGCTACAAAGCAATGAAAGAAACACAGGTACTGAATATTAATACTGAAATTAAATCAAAGTATTAAAGCTTTAAAGGAAAGTAATAAAACTATCCAAGAGTTATAAACACTAATAAAGTTTAAACCAAGACAAAAGAAGTGCTAAACCAATGCTAAACCGCCAATAATGAACCAATATCTATGACTAAGCTCTGCTCCCCCTTAGCTGTGTATGCTTCCCCTCAAAATTTTCTCCCCCTTTTTGACCGAAATGGCCAAAAAGGCTAGAACTGCTCGGTCTCTGAGTCGGATCCCTGCGCCATGGACATATCCTTAATCTGAGAAGATAATGCAGTGATTTGACCCTGGATGTATGCGAACTAGTCCGCGGTGTGCTGTACGTAGGAGTCAAGCATGCCAAACATCTACTCTACTCTAGTAATAAGGCAATCAAGTATATTGGGTCCCCGTGCCTATGCTTGAGAGGATGGCTGAGCAGAACTTTTTGGTGCAGAGGTGATTCTCTCAATCTCCTCCTCAGTATCTCCACCTTCTTCTTCCTTAACAAAATCCCTTGGTATTTAAGAATTACCGACTCTTGATTCGGTGATGTGAGCTTTACTTCGAGTCACTGTGTGTGCACCAATGGGGTAATCACTAGGCACAATAGTGAGACCACTCGGAAGCTTGAGCTTTGCTTTTGTAATAAGGCCCATGATTAGAGTGGGGAATGGCAGGATTGTCCTTGAGTTCTTTTTAGTGATGCTCTTGGTCAGAAGGTGGAAAATGTGTCCACAAATGTCAATCTCTTTATATGTGAAGAGATCGTATAAGAAAATCGTCCTTGGACCGGACAGTGTCGTCAAATTGGTGACCAGATATAAATTGTGGATCATCACATATGCTAGAGTCCTCATCTCCGGATTGAATGGAATGGTGTTCATTGACTTCTTGTTTAGCAACCAGCCAAGAACTTCCACCATTGGCTCAATGGTTTCTAAGCGATCATCATATTGTACGGTAATCGGCTGAGAAGGAGGACAAACTTCAAGGAATTCCTGGATTTATTCCCTTGTAATCACAAATTCCTTATGTCTCACCCAGCAGTTAATATGATCTCCATCCATGATAGCATTGGAAAAGAATTCTCCGATGATTTCCGAGTACACATTTCCACTCGAATTTAATAGTTTTGTCCATGTCCTCTCCTTGAACACTTCAAGAATGCAAGTGTCCTCAAGGGTATCCAATTTTACAACTCTCTCCATGACTATTGTGGCTAGTTTGTACTAGTCATTGTAAGCCATGTTTGCATCAGCTAATATGAAGTTATCAGAATCTGTGCTAGGACGCTTGGAGGATTTCTTGGAAGCAGAGTGTTTGGTTGGAGACATCTGCACAAGACAATACACAACAACAACAAAAATGCAGAAACACAAAAACAGAACACAAACTTGATTAGATTTAAGTTAGTTCAAAACTTAAGCACAAAAACTTAAAACAAAACAGAACAATGTTAAAACATCATGCTATAAGTGGTAAAACATGTAGACATTTGCAAAATGTAAGAAAATAGCAACTGTGCATGTGTATGCATCTACTGTGCATGAGGTGATGCATGGTGTATGCCTAGATGATGCATGGTGAGGTACAAGTTGGGCAAAGTGTGTAAATCACAAACCCAATGATCAAAACCTGGTAACCAAGTTTAATCAAAGGTATACCCAAACATTGGAACTTAGTGGAGTCCAAGTCAACATAAAAATGTCACTTGAACATTTTGACAAACACTTGGCATGCAACACTGCACTACATGAATGGACAATGCATGAACACATAGAAAAATGCCTTAATACAAGTTTAAAATGCCACAAGGGGTCAACACATATACACACAGACCAAATGGGACTCAGCCTAATCAAAATTTTGGAAAAATTTTGCTTATAAATCATGAACCTAACCCCTGTTTTGAAAATCCCCAAATTTAGAACCTTAAGACAATATCTACATAATCTAAGACAAAAATGAAAAGAATGTTTTAGAAAACATACCTTGAAGTTGATTTTGCAGAAAAAAAATCTTGAAAATGATGGGGTTTTAAGAGAAAATAAGATTTGGGATGAGAGGGGCTCGAGTGAGGCAAAGAGAGGGAAATATGGAGTGTTTTAAAAATCTGTCACATCAACCCTATAAAACTGAAAATACGTGTTTTTCGATGGTTAGATAGTCGCGAAATTACTCGTGAAAAACACCACTGAAGAACAAAAACTTTCGCGAGAAGTCTCTAGTCGCGAGACAGTCGCGATAGTCTCTGTATGAAATTTTTGTTTTCCAGTTTTCCCTTAACCTCTTTTTGCGGGAAGTGCTTAGTCGCAAGCTTCTCGCGAAAAGGCCTCTCAACAGGTTTTTTGTAGAAACAACACAAAAATGAATTTTGAAGAAAAACTTAAAGCACAAATGCATAAAATCACTTTCAAAAACATATAAAATACTCAAAGATGTTTTGGTTTTGATCGACAAGCAATTAAGCATACACATCACATTTGATCATGTACAATCACACAAATGAAATAAGCATTTGTTGAACAAAAGTCTTGTATGTTGTGTGTGAGTATCTAATGTGGAATAGTCCTTAGTCCAGAGTGAAGCGTCAATGATCAATTCAATCAAGTCATACGCAATTGGTACCAGGTCAAGTGGTCTATCTCAATTATAGAAATGAACATATATGACCTCTCACATAAAAATGATTACAATAATCTTTGAAACTTTTTATTTGGCTTCTTTATAAACATAACATTTGATCATTTGTGAACAGTACATCTCATTTTGAGATCGGTGCTAGAAATTTTTGATATTTCAATACTTAAGAATAAGCCTTTGGCTTTTGAGCACCATACATTTCAATTTAAAATGTCGCTTTCCCTTTTTCCTAGTTAAATACTAGTATGTGCGATGACTTTTGCAGCTCATAATCTCTTTTTCATTTTGAGATTTACATTTGGTGAGCTATATTGCAAAAACATAAAAAAAAAAAAAAAAAAAGTGGGACGAGATATAGGCACAAGTTTATGCAAGAATCAAGATCAATAAGACTATTGACTAATCATTCATAACAAGCTGGAAGATTTATTTATAACAATCACAAATAGTTTTCAAGATTTCTCCTACAGAGATATATGTGCATACATAATAAGCTACGCTCGTAAATACACCACGCTATTAGTACGAAGGTACTAGGCCAAACTCACATGTGATATACACAACACAAGCAATCAAACTTTTTATAGATTTTTCAATTTTTTACAGGTTTTTGAATTTCTTAAACACACTAAAAAACAGAACATGTAAAGTAAGATTAACAAAACAACAAGTACAAAACAAAACTTGAAAAAGAAACATGCTACAAACTAGAAGCAATGACATAAGTGTATTATGTATGTCATGATGTATGAACTTATGACCCTAAACATTGGAAGTATTAATGCATGGGCATAGAAAGTGATCATGCATGAGTACCCTTTTTCACCTACTCTTTTTGAGTGTTTTGGGTGAGAGCCTTAGATGGCGGGGTACGACCAACATAACTTTCAAACCTCGGAGTGAAGCTAGCAAGGCATAGTGATATGTTCTTCAACAATTCCATAACGTCGCCAATGAGACGTCCCTCACTATCTCCCTTAGCTTATGCTCCCTTTGGTATTCTCTTTGAAATTTCTTGGCCACGCAGATAATCAGCCTTCTTGAGTGCATGAAGCTTGAAACAATTCGGCCTTGTGTGCCCTTGTACACCACAATGATGACACACATGCTTCACTTGAGGCCCTCTTTGATTTTTGGGTAATGACTTCTCTTTTTCCTTTGGTTTTGCACCAATGGTTCTTCTTATATCAATAGGGGTCTCAATCTCAAGCTTCACTTCTTTAAGTTTCTCGTCATTCTTGATTGATACGAACCTTACTTCCTTCTTGGGTTCGCTGCTTGAACCTCCTTCTCTGGTATAGCCCAAACCGGTCTTATCATGTTAAGATTTTTGAGAGGACAACATGTTGTCAAGTTTCTTGGTAGAGATGACATTTGCTTGAATAATTTCAAGTTTAAGAAACTTGATCTTAGAGTAAGCTTCAACCAATTCTCCCTTGAGTCTTTCTTCTTTACACTTTGATTCCTTGAGTTGCACAAGTATATACCTATGCTCTTCTTCAGCCTTTTTCATCTTTTTCAGAGCAAGGTTAGCAATTTTGGCATATTTAGCACAATCTTCAAGCAGAGAATCATATGCTTCTTGAAGGTTGTTGCCCCCTTCATTTTGGCACACGTTTTCATATTCCGATTCTTCAATTTCCTCATCTTCAGAAATATTACCAAGTTCATCAACCAAATTGCTCAAATCATCCTTTGAATCAACAGAGGCAATAGCCATAAAGGCCCTATAATTTCCTTCGCTGTCACATTCTCCTTCAGTGTCTGAATCTAAGTTGTCAGAATCATTAAGGGTAGTGGCAAACACTTTATCCTTCCCTCTCAAATAGTTGGGACACTTCTTCTTGAGGTATCCATGTCCATTGCATTCGTAACACACAATTCCTTGAAGGGATTGAGACTCCTTCCCATCTTTCTTCTTAAACTCCTTCCTGAAACCTTTGGAGGGTGAAAACTTCCCTTTGCTAAACGGTTTCCCACTGTTCTTCATCTTCAGAAATTTTTGGAAGTTCTTTGCAAGGAATGCTACATCCTTCTCCACATCATCTTCTTCGGAGGAGTCATTTATTCTCTCAGTGATGGTTTTGAGAGCAAGAGATTTGCTTGACTTGTGAGAAGGCAGTCCCAGCTTATATGTTTGGAGTGATCCAATAAGTTCTTGGATTTTGATCTCATCCAAATCTTTACTTTCTTCTATAGCTATGACCTTCGCACGGAAACTCTCTGGTAAATACCTCAAACTCTTTCTCACCACCTTAGCATCCTCAATTTCTCTCCAAGATTGAGCTTAGCAATAACGATTTCATTAAGCTTCCCATAGAATGAGTCAAAGGACTCATCGTCTCCCATATTGAGCTCTTCAAATCTGGTGGTAAGCATTTGGAGCTTCGTGTCCTTGACTTTCTTGGTACCCTCATAGGTAGTCTCAAGAATCTTCCAAGCTTTCTTAACTGTCTCCACATGCGATATCCTGTGAAATTCATCAGTAGACACACCACAGAATATAGCGTTAATAGCATTACTGTTTGCATTAGCCAAGCAAGAGCTGCCTTGTCCCATTCGGACTTAGTTGTCGTGGGTTTAACATACCCATTCTTGACGAAGTCCCATACCAACTCATCTATAGCACACAAGAAAGCCCTCATATGGACCTTCCAAAAGGCATAATATCTCCCATCAAAAAATGGTGGGGCATTGAGAGATTGTGACCGGTCCATCACAAAAGGTCAAGGATCACACTTAGGTAGTAAAAGCACAGCAAGTGTACCCGCTCTGATACCAATTGAAAGCTCGAAAAAGTGTTAAAAACATAAGAACTATTTAGACCCCCAAATTAAATATTACGGCTTGATAGATTTTACTCTAACTTATACTAAGTGCAGAATAGAGTAAATGCGAGCGGATAAATAAATAAACTACTCTAACCCATAATCAATATAACATAGCAGGAAATTGAAAGATAGGAGAGTAGGGAAGAAGAATGCAAACATAAGATAACACGCCTATGTATTATCGAAGAGAAAACCAAAGTACTAGGCGTAAAACCTCTCTGCTGCCCTCCAAGCAGTAATCGATCCACTAGATAATCAATTGTAATACATGAGCAGCAAGAGACCCTCCAAGCCTAATCTACCCAATGCACCTAAGCCCTCTAAGCTCCTACTCAAACAAGGCTTCTCGGAACCGTGTCTTGTCTAGCCCTTCGGATCCCGTAATACGTCCGATTGCATCCGCCAAAGCCTAGCTTCTTCCAATGCTTTCCAGCAGCACCAAAACCTCACTTGACACTCTGAAATGGTGTGGTAAGTGTTTGGGCTATTAACCTCTCAAGTGTATGGAAATTGAGAGGTAGGAGTTGAGGAAAATCCATAAGCAATTATGTAGAGAATTGTGGGTCTAACAATCTCTAACTCTCAAGGTTTGTGGCTAGGGTAAGCACACCTCAACATCTGTGGGTAGTGTGGGTATATATAGTATGGATACAGATAGTGTGTATCAGATATGACAGTTCAGCAGCCTGTCCTGAGTCTTCGCATTTCAGTCATGTGCAGGGCACATGAGTCACTTCGCAGGTAAGCTTCTCGTGAGACACCCGTGAAAACTTCTTGCTCTTCACTTGCCTTGAGTCTTCACACTCTCTTTCTCACACAACCCTTACAATAAAATCCCACATAAAATACAGGGTACAAAATATTGAACATAATTACAGTCAAATTTGGCACGGAATTAAAGCCAACATACAATAGTTGTAAATCACAACTTTACAGAAAATACTAAAGCTACATTAACAGTTTGTAAAAATTTTGTAAAATAATTTGTATTTGTAGCATTATTCTTGAAAACAATACCCCCTTCAACTCCCCATTTTGACTTCACTAATGGCCAATGTTAATGCAACTTTTTTTTTCTTTTTTTGATAAAATGTTAAAGCAACTTGGGTACCCTAAAAAAAGTCTTTTATCCCTTCAGTTTCCTTCGAATTGGCAGATTATCTTTGATATCATCTATTCAAATCTCTCGTTAGTTTGCTAACATTCAAACTAGATATATCCCTTTCATTTCTTGATTACATTAGTTGATTACCTTTAATCTTGCGCATATCTCCTTCAATTCTCCATTTGTTTGAGCTTATTATAACTAGGGGCATAAACCCTTATTTACTAATTGAAGTGATTTCAGATCCCATGTGAAAGGGCGCATATCCCTTATAGGGCCTCTTGATTCTGGCATTTGGTTTACCTTTAGTACTTTTAATTGAAATTTTCTTTTGTTTTAATGAGAAACTACCACATCACTCACTAAATAAATAAAATGTGGAGATTAAAGCCACTACCCCTTGTTATTATGTATTTAAAACAAATGAGATATTCAGTTAAAAGAGTACTTGAAGTAAGTTAAACCTTGATTCTAAATCGTTTTCATGATTGACCATTTAAAATCATTTAATATCCCTTCATTGAAATTAAAGGTAACAATCAATTTTTTTTTTTTTTGAGAAATAGGTAACAATCAAAATTGAATCTTCTCTTCCAATTTGGGCATTACACAATATTTTTTTTTATATGATTTACTAATGTCAATGCTGATCCTGTCATCTATCATTCCACTTCTTTGATTCATTTCAAAAGATTCAACCTTGCATACTTAAAGTGAGTAGCAAAATTAATTATATGAATTTAATTTTCACGACCCAAACCTAAACTTGATATTAACACCGTACCGACCAATTAAACTTGTAAATAAAAGTTTTCCTTAATTTATATGCTTAACTAATAGCAAAATCGCAATGCACAAAAAAAAAATATGGATGATTTATTTTTATTAAATGAAAAATAAAAATAGTAAATGAAATCTATAAGTGTTAATCCCAAATCATTCCCGAAATTATTTGACTATTTTTTGACAAAGTATAGTTGATATAATATATTAGATTTTCTAAATTAATCTATCTTTATTTGTTATTTGAAAGTGTTTTAATTTTTTTTTCCGAAGAAACATTATGCATTTTACATTCAATTATTATAGAATGTGAGATGTATTTTTTAAAATAATGTAATGTGTGGTTGAAATTTGTAATGATTCTTACAAAAGTTCATCCTCTATATGTCTTGAATGACCTAAAAATGAAGCAAGCATATATAATTCATCGCTTATATTAGGAAAAAAAAAAAAAAAAACCTTTAACAATATAAGAAAAAATGTAATTTTATTAAGTAACTACCAACATTATGCTAAGAAGGTGACACAATTCTCTTCTCGCACTTCGGGATGTGGTTTTGGAAGGCGACTCGGAGGTGATATGGAAACATCTCACTCCGAATAGGTCGTGCATGGCTGGTTTCGGCCACATCATAGGGGACATTCGGGCTGCTGCTCCAAATTTTAGAGTATGCCTCTTTTCCCATGTACGCCGCAAAGGCAATAGTTTAGCAGATAATTAAGTTGGCAAAAAAAGCTGGGCATCTTATGATCCCGCTTTTCTAGTTGGAGGATATCCCACATGATATTTCTCCTCTCGTTTTGTATGACAGAAGTATACTGTCGAGTTAAATGAAATATATGGCTGCTTTCTCCATGAAAAAAAATCTTAATGAAGCAGCCTTTTTTTCTACACAAATCTCTCCTTGCAAAGCATCAACATTGTTGCAGTTGTTTAGTAGTAAATTCCTTCTTTATATTAAAATTACATCAACATTACGCAAATGTGGTGAGTGTTGTACACACGAAGAAACCACATGTCGCTAGTTGACATGGATAAGGGCAATCACACAAACAATAGAACACGGACACATGCCTACTATGTAAGCCTTGAACGAGTGCCCACATCCCAAGGTTAAGACTTAAGAGAGCTCATGATTGAGGAGGAGTTGTCTTTTAATCATAAATGTCCATCATCCAAAGTGCATAATACACCTTTGTGTCTTTTAACATACATCACACAACAAATAGACATGCAAAACATGATATAAACCAAGAAAAATTAAGCTATGAAAGCTAATAGGCATGATTCTTAGGGAAAAGACTATAATGGAAAGATGGACCTCACAAAAGGGAAAACCTCTAAGGTTCTGATCATATGCATTTTCGCTCGCCTCTTGAAAGCCCAGTGTATACTCCGACCATCAAATGCAAACACAAATAAGTAATAAGACAAAGCAAATAACAAAACAAACCAAACAACAAAACAAAGAAAATGGCGAGGTGTTGTGGGACCAATGTAGGTTTGGGTGGTGTCCATGGATCTATTAGATTGGGTTATAGACCTAAACAAAAACCCCTTAAGTGGGTCCATAAATCTCTTGCTTGAAGACATACACAAACCGACAAAGCAATGATAGCATCAATGTAACATAAAAAACATCATCACATAAAGCAAAGCATGTCATAAATCACAAGACGGATAGAGACGAAATATGTCATAAATTATTTACAACTACAAGGATATAACATGTAGCACCTAAACATGCAAAGGTTTGATGGAAAAAAAATACAAGCATGCTAACATCAAAAATATCATCACATAAAGTAAAGCATGCAGTAAATCACACGCATGGATAAAGGCAAAACATGTCATAAATTGCATACAATGATATAATATGTAGCAACTAAACATGCAGAGGCTCTACCGAAGAAAGATGCAAGCATGCAAACATCAACGTGTAAACCTCAAAGAAAAAGGTTGCATCTATGCAAGCAAATCATCCAAAAACCATCTATTTGAATAAAGCCAAAGGAAAGGGTAAACACACAAATAAGGATCTAGGCACACAGAACATTCCAAGATATAAGCGACAAAAGGGTTGCATATGCTAGAAGATAGATGCATCACAATTCAAGAGGCATGTATTTGATCTAGAAGAAAAGAAATAATGAAATCATGGATTAAGGAACATTCCAAACTATATAAGCATCATCAAAGAACCACAAATCCAAGGTATGAGCATGGAAAACAATCTAAACACATGGATTTAGACATGTAAGTAAGCACATAATTATTCATCAAAAAGTAAACACAAAGCTCCAAGTATATACAATAAATAAGTTGCAATGCATTGATCTTAAACAAAGAAAAATAATTTGAGGGTTTGGGGATGATTTAATGATCTTGGAAGTTGCTTGGATGTTTTCATTATTTTTCCAAGAATTGAGAGCCTCTTTGCAATTCTTGAAAAGTCAAAGGGCGTTTATCCAATTTTAGTTAGATTTTAGCCAAAATGGTATTTTGGGAAACTTTGGGGGTCAAAGTGAAATTATGTGAGACTTTTAGGGGTCAAAGTGTAATTATGGGAAAGTTTTAGGGTCAAAATGTAATTATGTGAAAGTTTTTGGGGTCAAAATGTAATTATGTGCAAGTTTGGGGGTCCAAATGTGATTATGTGAAAGTTTCAGGTGTGAGTTTCACATTTTGGGCAAAAATAAAATAGTGGAATTAGGCTAAGTTCGGTGAGATTTAGTGAGCGTTTGGGAAGCGCATTTTTGCGCTTCCCACGTCTGTGTTTTTTTTTTTTTTTTTTTAAACCAGCACCTATTGCACTGTTCATGGGACATGAACAGTGCATTTAGGCTAATGAATAGTAACCGTAGTATGAATAGTAACTTTTTAATTATTTTTTTATTGTTTTCAATTTTCAGCAAAATAAGCGGTATCTAAACGGATCCTTACATATAGGCTAGCTAGGTTCCAAGTATTTCAGACATAGGATTAAACTAAAGGGCCAAATTGATGAGTGAACTAGTCTCACTTAAGAGAAGCCTTAGCAAGCCAGATTGGGTTAGGCCCAACCTTAAAACTAAATGGTAGAGCACCAAATGATCGGGTCAGGTCCAACTTGACCTAACCTTAAATCACCAACCACCCTCTCCCAGTCTCTAGAACATTCTCACTTTCTACCATTCTCTCCCTTTCTTTCTATTTTCCTCTCTCACAAACAGTGGCCTCCATGGCCGCACTTCGAGCTCATCACCACCACTAGTCGCACCTCAACCTCACCTTTCCTCTCACCGATTTCTCTCTCACCCAGCATCAATCTCACTTAGTCTTGCCCATTATTTCTTTCTTCGATCCAAACAAAGCAAAGCCTCTTTGCTCCTCCATGACAAGCATTGGCGACCAACAACTCTTTGGCCTTCCCCTTTCATATATCACAGTTTTCTACCTAAACAGCTTTCTCCCTCTCTCTCATCTCACAGATTAGATTGATGGTGGAGGTGGGTTTTAAAGGGTGTTCAATGGCTGTTCTTGGCCTTAGAAAGGTCGTGGGCAACGCATGAATAATGAATTAGTGGTTTGGAGGTGTAGACGCCTCATTTTGTACTCTTTATGACTTAAGCCCCCGTTTCCCAATGACGATACCACTAGGTAGGTCTAGGATTGGTCTAAGGCCTAGCCAAAATAACTCTTTAGTTGAAGGATGTTTTGGAAGAGAAAAACCTTACGGAAACTCTAAGCATGCGTACACAACCCTAAGCATGTATGTACATACTTAACCCATGCATACGTAATCTCGAGCATGTGTACGCATTAGAGTTTCATAAAAGATATGTAAAGAAAGTTTTTGATGGAAAATGTAGTAGAGTTAAACCCACATCTCTTGGGAAGAGCCCTGCCCCTTCTCTTTGAACACTATAAAAAGGCCCCACAACCTTTTTTTGAAAAACACACGAAAACAACTAAAAAAACAATGATTCAAGAGAAGCTTTTTACTTTGAACAGCATCCTAAAACTAAAGTTTCTTGGCTAGGACCTATTTTGGTCCAAAGCCTCCTAGTTAAACTTGCTAACCCTTTGGGTATTTTGTTTTATAAATTGACTAAAGGGAATGGTCAAAATCAAGCTCTAAAAGAACTTTGTGTGAGGTATTAGTTGTTTCTTTTTCTTTTCTATTTGTTTTATTATTGTTTTATTGCTTTGAATATATCATGAGTAGTGTAGGCTTATTGCTTTGATAGTTAAAAGCTTGCTAGGTTAAGTTAGATGTAGTTTCGATTGAGTGTTGCCTGCTATGTTTCTGGGTAGGGATGTGTACGTATTTCAATGACCATGGGTACGCATGGTCAACCTAGAAACTAGATATGTTTGCTTTAGGTTTTATTCTACTTTATTAGTTTACATGCATGTCTTTGCTTCTGTTTGAGTCATTTTATGCATGATTAGGTCTCAGGTGAGTATGATAACTTGTTTTACATTTTTTTTTTTTTTTGGATAAATTTTTAATTAGAATTTTAGTTTGGATGAACGACATGAACATGCATTGATGCATAAATGCTGAGATGTTATGATGCAGTGAGTTAAGTGCAGGTAAGTCATGCATATGAATATGGACATGCATCTTGGATATGATGATTGGTCTCTTGGAATGATGAATGCCATGATGCAAATACTTGAATGATTGAGCATGCTTGATTAATGCCATGATTGTGACTTACTGCCTTGTTGATGCCACTGCCAAGTGATATGTTTGCTGACTTTGGTTATATAAAGCATGAATTGCTAGATAAATGGTAAGAACATGCCATGAATGTGTTTAATTGGTTGATGAATATGATGCATATGTTTAGATGCATGTTAGGATACTTGGGCTTGTGTAATATGATTTTATGCTACTACTTTGTTATACAATGATATATTTGGGAGGCCAAGAGGTTCATGAATTGGCCGTGAATGAAGGTTGTGGTGGCATGTGACCACACACTCGGTGGTGCGTGGGTTTACTGGACAGCGCATGAATAGAGCTTTTGCGAGACATAGTGTAAGTGGCTGGGTTTTTCATGGCTCTGTGTGTGTGTGTGTGTGTGTGTGTGTGTGTGTGTGTGTAGTTCAGGTCAGGTCGGGTCGGGTCGGGTCGGGTTCATACCTGACCCACATACCATCCCAGTGGAGATGACCCAAAACCTCTCTCACTTGAAAACCACACATTTGGCTCCGGTTGGGTATGAGGCGAGTAATTCAGGTCACTCTCTCTCTCTCTCTCTCTCTCTCTCTCTCTCTCTCTCTCTCTCTCTCTCTCTCTCATTTATCATTCAGGCCAAGTATTAATCAAAATCTATTTAATATTGATCGTAGTTAAATTTAATATAATTAATCAAAACTAATTAATTATAGCTAAATTTACTATCTATCACAATTCTATTTATGTAATGTACCACCAATATACAACGTGCAACAATATCAAAAAGTCAAAACTAATTATAGCTAAATCTAATATTTATCATGTCATTCCATTTCCAAATGTGACAATTCTATTTATGTAATGTAACAATTCTATTTATGTAATGTATTTGGAATATCTTTTGGTTTCAACTAAGACAACAGTCCAATGTCTATGCTTTTTGTGGAGCATTTGGCGTGTATCATGAGAATGTGTAAAACCCTTGTCAATGTCTACAAGGTTTTGAACCATTTTTGGTTAATGACACCAAACTAAATGAAGAAATTATTCTTCTAAAAAAAATGAAGAAATCATTTTGGCTGGTGGCATGATTTTTGTTCTTACGCTCTGTTTGTTTCAACAATGATGTTTTCTAGAAAATGAGTCATTTTTCAAAAAGTATTTTCTATAAAACTATCTCATATTCCAATGTTTGGTAATAACTTTAAATGAGTTGAAAAACAACCTTCTAACTTCCCTTATTTAGCTTGATGTGAGATAGAGTTGTTTTCCAAAAAAATTTTTATGGAAAACAATCTCTAAAAATAAGCCATACTTTTTTTATTGACCAAAGATAGTTTTCCTTTGACTCATATTTTTTTATGCTACCAAACAATAGAAAACAAGGAAAAATATCTTTACACAAAGTTTTCCATCGAAACAAACGGAGCATTAAGGTTTAATTTAAATTACAATGCCTTGAAAATTCAAGGGAAGGAAATTGGTAAATTCATATTGTGTTTCCAAATATAATCTAGTTAGTCAATGTTAAAATTTAATATTAAATCTAGGTCATTCTACCGTACCACCTCCAAAAACGGGATACAGTACCTACCTAAATCTGAACCATTAAAATTTAATATTGTTTTGATCTTGACCATTCGTGTCATTTTAAAGGACACTAGCTACCGTAGGTTATATATATAAACAAAAAAAAAAAACAAAAACAAAAACAAAAACAAAAACAAAAACAAAAACAAAGAGAAAATAAGAAATTAAGAGCTTGTTTGGTACGTGTGTCTAAACAACAGTTTTCAATTTTTTTGAAAATACATGTGGGTGAAAAAGTGCATAGAAATACGTGTAATATTTAAAATCTGAAAACATGTGTTTAAGTTGATTTACCAAACATGCCCTAACATTCATCAACGCTTTTCTCTAGCTGTCTCACATTTGCCTCTCTAGCTCTGTCTCGTCTTCTTCCGGCTCTGTCTCACGTTTGCTTCTCTCTGAATTCTTCTCCTCCAATCCAACCATAAGAACCAGATAGCTACTAAACAAAACCATACCCACAATAGAAGAACCAGACAACAGCGCACCTACAAATTTCAATACAACTCGGTGGCGCACCCACAACCTCGTATCGTTGGCGCACTCACATCCAATCCAACTCAACGGCGCTTCATCTCTTCCAATACAACTCGGCGGCACTTCTTCTCTTCCATTCTAAATCGGTGGTGCCACCCACAATCTTCAAATTCTCTCTTTACATATGATTAACGTTGATATGGGTTTATGCTATTATTGTTTTGTTTGAGTTTCGGTTCTTATATATTTGACAAATTAATCTTTACACTTTTGAGTTTGGGATGTGAGACATGAAACTTGAGTGAGACATTGGAACCCTTATCCATAAGTTGGGATAAGATTAGATTTGGCTAGGAGTGTGGGGATGACATGATACTATGAACCTATGGACTTAGGAGATTATTATTTTTTTCAACCACCTTGGCAGTAAGAACACCAATTTCAATATCAATTATCAATTTTTAGTTTTAGTTAATTAGACACTTTTGATAAAGAACACCAATTTCTGATATTGAGGTGCAAATTTTATTCCTACTCAGCTCCCAAATCACTTTAGTTTGTTGCTGTTTTGAGTCTTGGCATTTGTGGTTCTTTATAAGAATCACTTAGGAATAGGATCAGGAGCTTAACTATGAAACTGCATCCAGAATTCCTCCTTCACATTATACTCCCCCGAATCTTGGAGGAAGGCCAAACTAATTTAACTGAGCTCCAAAGAAAAAGATGGGTAAAGTCAAAATTTTATTGGAATCTCTAGGATTGTAAAGTTTCCTATCAGTTAAGTCACTTAGAACACATGCAAAATCATGAATATAACTCTTTATATTCTCAATGGGCTGAAATTAGCAGGGATGGTCTATAGGAATTGAGTTACCACTTCCCGAATACCACTAGCCTGGTTAAGAACAGAGTTCCTTCCTGCCTTAGTACTCTTCCAAACCCAGGAAGCATTAATTCTCACTGGAGCCAATTGGGGTGACATATTTCTTAGATATTTTGTTTTAAGAGCTTCAAATCCCCATGTTTCTTTGGACTACATAGGCTGTCCCAACTAGTCAAAAGGAGTTTCTTAAGATTGACATCCTACCCCCATCAGAACCTATATATCAGGGAGTCAATTTTGGTACAAATATTCTCTGGAATAAGGAAACAGGATGGGGGATAGATATAGCTAGCCTATAAAATTGATTTAACCAGTGTAAGTCTACCCGTGGGTTAATAGTTTTGCTTTCCATCCTTGTAACTCTTCTTCTTATTCTTCTTTTTTCCCCACTCAAGTAGAGACTCTATAGAAAAGATCTGATGCATTGGAAGATCAAATGAGTCCAGTGTGGAGTAAAAACTAATTTAGTCAGTACAACAATAATAAAATTCCAGCGAAGCCTGTCATAGACCTGCTCATGTCCAATTTAAAGGCACACATTACCTCTCTTCATTTTTTTATTTTTCTTGATAACAGAAAAAACTCACTGCCATATAGCACTTTGAAGTTGATTCACTGGGACTTTTGCAGAAACTTAATAGGTTACGTAAAGACTAATTGGTATTAAATAAACATTGGCCATATTATTTACTCTTCTTTTCTTCACCAGCCTATGGAAGTACTTGTTTTTAGGATTTTGACTTAAATTAGCACAATCCTATTTACTAAGCAAATAGCACAATTCAGATCACTAACTCTTTGTTTGTCATCTAAATGTTTTAGGTTAAGCAAGTCTAAAACAGAGTACTTGGAGTTAAGTTTAGTAAAAGGAGATTTAAAGATGGCGTGGTAAAACTCGTAGGGCAAGAAATACCTTAGAGTGAAAAACGTTTCTAGGATCTTTCAACCGTGAAATGTGTTTACTTTTTAATGTATGCTATTGCTTACCTTGTTTTTGTTTCATGCTATATTGTGATAGGAATATGAGAGTGAAGAACATTGAAGAGCATGATGCTATTGAAAAGAAAGATGCTCTCCAAGTTAGCCCCGCAAAAAGACCACTTGGATCATTTTTAATTTGTTAGTAAGATTCACGCAATTTATTATATATTCACTTGTTTTATTTTTCCTATTATTATATAATCCACAGGATTTTGATGAAGCAACTCATAGATATGGAAACATTTAAGAATGACATTTGTTTGGAGTTAAAGAATGTAGCAAAAAGGAAACATACTAGACATACAAATGATCTGGACCTAAATGATACTGTAGAAGAGCTTAAAAATGAGACGAAGGTGTCACATAAGAAAGAATCTACATCTCCAATAAGGCAAAATGAACCAAGATGATACAATTCGTTTTAAAAAAGAATCTAAGAGTCTACATCTCCAGTCCAAGACAAAATGGACTAAGATGATACAGTACCCATTACAAGAGAATCTAAGATGGTGTCATCATCTCCAATACAAGACACAACGAAGAATGACCTTGCTAAGCAAATCCATACAAAAACCTGGCAGCAAAACACTCCTATCTCGTAATGTGGTAAGTGATACAGTACTTGCTAGTTAATTATTTTAAATTTGTTTAGAATATCTATTAGCTACACGATTTTTTTTTTTTTTAATTTTGTTTCTTTGTTATTTATTGTGCAGGATTTGAATATGCTACAATTAACTTTCCCGCATAACGATAGAATTATTACATCATGTGTTACACCTTTTGTCAAGCGTAAAGTCACCAATTCTCTAAAACGTAGCCCAATTGTCACTTCACAAGTTGTAGTTCTAAATTTGAAAAAGAGGAAAAAAATCAAAGATACTTCCTAGGTGAGTCCTTTAATATGTACACTAATATATTAGGGTGTGAATACAACATATTTTCCTATGCTAATTATTATATACTATATTGTTTTAGGAATCTGGACTGGTTGATGAGATGAGTATGAATGAGTTTGAACCATATACTAAACTAGAGAATTTGAACTGGAGAAGATCATATGCAATTATATTTTCAATAAGAATCTAGATGGGAGGTGAATAAGATATAACTAAATAATGTCAATGAATAATGTTTAGTGAAGTTCCTGCTAACATGAAATATGATTATGGTGATCGTGCGGCTTTTTTTTTTTTTTTTTTCTTTTCTCCCTAACCAATGGATAAGCAATCAGGTTAGTTTATAAAATTTAAATAGGAAAATATAACATTATTGATGTTTATTTAATCACTAACTATAACAATAATGTTGTATGCTAGATTATTTACTTGACCATTTGCATGCTGAGTATGGAAGAGAAAAAGTATACTCAACTATTTGCATGGTATTTGCCAACACATTTTTGAATAAGTTTGCTTTATATTTTGGGTTGTGCATATAGTATTTAATTATAACATTACTTTTCATTTATATATATATATATATATATATGTTTATAGCAAAAAATAATTGATGAAGATGGCAATCCCACATTGGAATGGTTTAAAAAGACATATAGGGATGATGACAAGTATATGTCAAAATTGATGTTTTGTGAGCAAGTAATTTTACTGAGCACACTTGTGTATTTTAAATTAACACATGCTAATACATTGTTTGTTTGTACTTGTAGATTTATATCCCTATGAATGACAATAATAGTCACTGGTACTTATGTGTCGTTGACTTTAGTTCAAAAAGATGTATACATATATTAGACTCTTTGCTAAGCACAATGGGGCAAGACATTCGAACAAACAAAGTGCAAACAGTGGTATTGTTTCTTTCTCTTTGTACTCAATAATATTTCTGATATGTGATTTTGTTAAGTTTACTTAATAATTACTTTTAATTTCACTTTGCGATAGGCAATAGGTCTTGATAAGTTATTGAGTTATTTGGAAAAAAACAACTATACTGATAGTTTTACTAAATTTATATTGAAATCACCCACCTCAAATCCTATATAAAGTAATGGATATGTACTAAATTGTAAATTTGCACATATAGATAACTATTGTGTGAATCTTTAGGATTTTTAAATTTTACCTGTTATCATATTTCAAGTTCATATTCACATAATAGTTATCCATATGTGCAAATCTACAATTTAGTACTTACCCATTACTTTATATAGGATTCGAGGTGGGTGATTTCAATGGAAATTTGGTAATACTATCAGTATAATTGTCTTTCTCCAAATAACTCAATAACTTATCAAGGCCTATTACCTATTGCAAAGTGAAATTAAAGGCAATTATTAAGTACAAAACTTAACAAAATCACATATCAAAATTATTATTGAGTACAAAGA
Source organism: Lithocarpus polystachyus (assembly GCA_033629205.1). NCBI lineage: Eukaryota > Viridiplantae > Streptophyta > Magnoliopsida > Fagales > Fagaceae > Lithocarpus > Lithocarpus polystachyus. The sequence goes on from CM066165.1 coordinate 64,777,271, forward strand.
GAAGAAAACAATACTACTGTTTGCACTTTTTTGTTAGAATGTCTTGCCCAGTTGTGCTTGGCAAAGAGTCCAATATATGTATACATCTTTTTGAACTAAAGTTAACGACACATAAGTACCAGTGACTATTATTGTCATTCATAGGGATATAAATCTACAAGTACAAACAAACAATGAATTAGCATGTGTTAATTTAAAATACACAAGTGTGTTGAGTAAAATGACATAAACATCAATTTTGACATATACTTGTCATCGTCTCTATATGTCTCTTTAAACCATTCTAGTGTGGTATTGCCATCTTCATTCATTTTTTGCGACAAACATACATATAAAGAAATAAGTAAGGTCTTAAACAATAAGCACAATCCAAAAAATATATAAAAAATGAAAAGTAATGTGTTAATTAAATACTATAAGCACAACCAAATATATAAAGCAAACTTACCAAAATATGTGTTGGCAAATACCACACAAATAGTTGTGCATACTTTTTCTCTTCCATAGTGAGCATACAAATGGTCAAATTAATAATCTAGCATACAAATTTTATTGTTATAATTAGTAAATAAATAAACAAAATTAATATTATATTTTCATATTTAAATTTCATAAAATAACCTGACTGCTTATCCATTGGTTAGGGAGCAATGAAAAAAAATAGTAGCTCGATCACCAAACTCATATTTTATGTTAGCAAGAACTTCACTAAACATTATTCATTGACATATTATTTAGTTAGATCTTATTCAAAATATTCATTAATATTAATTTTTTTAAATAAACAAAAATTACAAACCTCTCATCTAAATCCTTAATGAAAATATAATTGCATAATCTTTTCCAGTTCAGTATATGGATCGAACTCATTCACAGTCAACTCATCAACCAGTCCAAATTCTTAAAACAATATAGTATATAAAAATTAACATAAAAAAATACTTTGTATTCACACCTTAATATATTAATGTACACATCAATGGACTCACCTATGACATATCTTTGTAGTCATTCTCTGTTGTGTCTTGTATTAGAGATGGTGACACTGCCTTAAATTCTCTTTTAATGTGACCTATATCATCTTGGTCCATTTTTGTCTTGAATCGGAGATGTTGACTCTATCTTAGATTCTTTTTTAACAAAACTATATCATCTTGGTTCATTTTGTAAGTAAATTGCAGATAAAGTTTGCTTCATATTTGGTATAACTTCAAGCTATTGACTAACACTATAGAAAGGATAAATCAACAATCTTTACATTTCTCACTCGGGAATCATGGATGATGAATATCACATAAGGATTTTTTTTTTTTTTTTTTTTTAAAGCTGCTTGAGTAAATGGTTAATGATGATGAATCTAACAATGTACTCCAAGGTGATAGTCATAACAAGCCCATAAAAAAAATGGTAATCATCATTCGAGATTTATACTTCAATTATAATAATCTCCTTGAAAATTTCAATTACATGTAAGAAACAATCAAATTACCCACTCCCAACTGGTCATGATATTAAAAAGAGAACTGTTACGTCCACAACATTTTTCATAACAAATCCTAGTTGGTAGGTTGTTACAGGTTTTAAATTTAAATCCAACACTGAAATTACTTTCTTACCCACTAATAATAACAAATAACAACCTACAAACTAAGATTTGTTGTGAAAAATGTTGTGAAAAATGTTGTGGACATAATATTTCTCTATTAAAAAATCACGAAACAGAGTAACTTCACAAATCAACACCAAAGAACATGAGGTGATCAAAAGAGAATTGATTTTGATTGTGTGATGATGAACGGTGTTTTTACTAAACCAATGAAATACCAAAAAGACACAAACAAAGATGGTGACTGTAAAAATTTTAAATCACAGAATCCTATGACAAATGAAAAACAAAAAATCCCCTATAAAGTAGGAGGAAAAAAATCTCCAGTTTTGAGATCAATAAGAATCGTAATTGTACATGAACCTGTATCATTGCTTTATAACCATGTCAAATCTGTATCAGCAAAGTAAGATAAGAAAAAGCTAAAGATGGCACAAAAGAGTTAAACTATCCGGTATTATTCTGATGATTGCAAGCAATATAAGGTACCTTACAGAATGAAGATTTGATTTTTCAGGCAAAATAAGGGTGACATTTCTATAGATTGGTGTGAAAATTAGTCGTGTATACACACACGCGCGCACACACACAAAATTGAGAAAGAAGAAATAAAACAAAAAAAAAAGGGGAGGGGAAAATTGATAGTCCTAACTCATCAAATACAAATCAACACTATTTTTTACTACTGTACAAATTTACTTATTTATAATTTAGGAATAAACTTCACTACTGTCACCTTTAAAAAATTGTAAATGATGAATTTGCCTTTCATAATGAAACACATCACAAAGAGGGAATCAATATAAACATTAACCAACACAACAGCATAGGTAATAATAGAAGTTTCATTGTTCAAGTATATATAAGAAACAAAAGGAATAATATAAGAAATAAGAGCTGCTGGGATGTGCTCCTATCAACCCTGCGAAACCAAAAGGAAAACAACAAAAAAACAAACCTAACGGCAATAGTAAAAAACCCAGCCAGACAAAATAAAGAAAAAGAAACCAAATTTGAAAGCAATGTATAAATTAAAATTAGACGTTTAATAGTTCAAGTATATACAATTACTTATTCTCTCACTTGCTAGAAACCTTCCGAGTTTTGTTCCTAGCAACCCTGCGAAACCAAAAGGAAAATAAAAACAAAACAAAATTAAAAACAGTTCAGCAATACAAAAGCCAAACGGAAACAGTTAAAACCCAAATGGAAAAATAAAGAATACGGATGAGACGTATTCAGATTTAGAGACGAAAACGGTGGAGCCTTCGAACAAAAGGGCAGAGAGAGAGGACAATGTGGCCGTAATCTAGAGATGAACTAGGGTTTCTAAGCGTGGGTTTGTGGGCTTTTCTCCTTATGAAGCTTGAGGAAAAAAAAAACTTCAAAAATTCAAACAAAAGGGCAGAGAGAGAGAGAGAGAGAGAGAGGGGCCGTAAAATGGAGAACAAAAGGGCAAAGAAAGAGAGAGACAGGTCGTAATATGGAGAACAAAAGTGCAAAGAGAGAGAGAGAGAGAGAGAGAGAGAGAGAGAGAGCAGGGCCGTAATTTGGAGATGAACTAGGGTTTCTAAGCGTGGGTTTGTGTGCTTTTCTAAAATAAAACTTGGCGAAAATACTATTTTCCTTCCTACATTTTCACTTCATTTTTATTTGGGTCCCTATTTTTAAATTTTACCGCATTTAGTCCTTAAAATAAAAAACACTTTCTATTTTAGCCCCTACCGTCATCTCACTAACAAAATTTGTCTACTTGGCAAACGGATTGTACAGTTGGCAACGTAAATACTAATGTGGCATTATAATAATAATAATAATAATAATAAATTTTATTTGGCATTTTAAAAATGCCATGTCATTTTTTAAAAATTAAAATATCAATTTAAACTAAATGAAAAAAAAAACAAAAAAAAAAGAAATAAAATCAAAAAATTACATGAATTATGATCTAAGTTTTTTTTGAGAAACAATTATGATCTAAGAAAAGAACAACAATAATAACAACAAACCCAAGAACTCAATCTCAATCCTAGATTCAAGAACAACAATAACAACAAACACAGAAATTTATAAAAAAAAAAAAAAAAAAAGAAAAAACAGAACACAAACCCAGCTCAACCAAATCAACACAAAGCAAAATTAAAATTAAAATAAGAACACAAACTCAGATTAAACATAAGAACACAAACTTAAATTTTCTAGGATTTTCTTACCCTTTCTTGCCAACTAAACACAAACACAAACTAATCTCCAACAACAAACCCACCCTTCGACCCACCACCGAACTCAATCGACCACCACCGGACCCAACAAACCCACCCCATGACCACTGCTTCACAACCATCAACCACCACCTCCGATTTTTGTTTCACAACTACCACCGCACCGATCTTAGCCTCTTTCTAAACCCAGATCACAAACCCAAAAATTTTGAGTTTGGGTTTTTTTTTTTTTTTTTTTTTTTTTTTTTTTTTTTTACAATCATGGACATCCTCTTCGCTCAGATCCAAGTCGACCTCCGCTCCAACGACGCCCTCCGCCAAACCGAAGCTCTCCTCCAAGCCCTCCAGCAGTCCGCCGCCGATCGCGACATTTCCATCCTCGTGAAATCCGCCGTCGAAGAAATTGTCGCTTCCCCTGCCTCCACCGTCTCCAAAAAGCTCGCCTTCGATCTCGTCCGCCCCACTCAGCTCACCTTCGATCTCATCTGCTCTACGAGAACAATGTTAGCCTCCTCGACCGAGTCTCCACCTGGTGGACTCGGATCGGCCTCAACCGAATCTCCACCGAGTCTCCTTTGTGTTTGTTCTTGCTAGACAAAATCAGTTTGTGTTTGGTTCAACTGGATTTTAAATTTGTTTTTTCTTTTTTGTTTTAATTTTGTTTTCATGTTTAATTTCTTGTTCATGTTTAATTTAACGTGGATCTATGTTTAATTTTGTGTTCTTATTTTCTGAGTTATTTGTGGTTTTTGGTTTTTAATTTTGTGTTCTTAAATCTGGGTTGATGTTCTTGTTCAAGATCCTTTTAGATCTAAATTAATGTGTGTTTTGGTTTTTAATTATGTTTTTAATTTTTTTTATTTGAAATTAATAAGTTAATTTTTTTTAATTTAGATGCTGACGTGGCATTTTTTAATGCCAAATAATATTTTTTTATTATTATTTTAATGGCCACGTCAGCTTCCGTTTGCAACATGTGCAATTTTCATTTCTGATGTAACAACAAGGACCAAAACGGAAAGCATTTTTCAGGATAGGGACTAAAAGCGATAAAAATAAAATATAGAGACCAAAATGGGAATCGCGTGAAAATGTAGGAGGTAAAATGTGCTTTTCGCCATAAAACTTCAAAAAAGTAAAATAATTTACATGCTATGATTCAAACTTGTAACTGCTTGGCAAAACCATGTCCTTAATCCTTATTACGAGTAAGCTAATGCGCCCATAAGATGATGTAAAGTATATGTTAAAATATAAATAAATAAATAATATATCCCTATTAATCGCGCTCATTAATGTTAATTAGAAAAATATAAATATCAAGAAAGTGACCTCAAATATGTTATTTTATAGGGAGGTATACCCTGAACGTGATCGGAACTACCAAAAGAGATACGTAGGAAGTTAATTGGTATATTCAAATATTTATGGAAGAAACTAAGATACTTCCAGCTAATTTTTTTTGTGGACAAAAGTAATTATTGTGGTTGGGCTAATTTTTTGATTTTTTTTTTTTTTTTAGATTTTAGATCTAAATTTTTTTAATAGCTTTTAAAAGGAGGAAAATTCTAGAACTACAAATTTTTTTTAAAAATTGTTATTGTGATGAGCAGTTATTAGTAAGTAAAAAAGTGACTTTAGTGGTGGGCCCAAATGTAAAAGTACAGTTAGATGTGATATTGGTACATCACAATGTGATGATTGAACTGTCGAATGTTAAAAAAAAAAAAAAGTACCAAAGTAGAGTAAGATGCAATGTTGATACTGTCTAATGTAATAATGGAACCATCAAATGTGAGAAAAAATAAAGAAAAGACTAAATAGTACTGTCAAATGTAATGTTGGTATTGCTGAATATGACAATGGAACCATCAAATGTGAAAAAAAAATAAGGGAACCACCAAATGTGACAAAATAATAGTCATATGTGATATTGGAACCGCATAATGTGTAGATTGAACCGTCAAATGTGAAAAAAAAAAAAAACCACCAAATGTGACAAAAGAACTATCACATGTGACGTTGGAATTGCACAATGTGAGGCTAGAACTGTCAAATGTGAGAGGGGAAAAAAAGGAACCATCGAATGTGATAAAATAACTATCACATGTGATGTTAGAGCTGCATAATGTGAGGATAGAATCGTCAAATGTGAGAAAAAAATAAGAGAACCTTCGAATGTGACAAAAGAACTGTCACATGTGATGTTAAAACTATATAATGTGAGGATGAAACCGTCAAATGTAAGAAAAAAAAAGTAAGAAAACCACCTAATGTAACAAAAAATTTATCACGTGTGATGTTGGAACTACACAATGTGAGGGTGGAACTGTCAAAAGTGAAGTTTTGGTTACTTAGTATAGCAAGTTACCTACTAATGGGTACCATACCCCCCCTATTTTTGGGGTACAGTAAAATTACCCTTGAATCTGAAAAATCAATTTGGAAATTGTGAAGACTTTAATGAGGGGAAAATAATTGAATACTTCGGGTTTCATAAATGTGTACTCCTCCCTCTCATATGAATTGTAGGTCGCATCATGAATTTAATTAGTAAGGCCCATAATTATGTGAGATGAAGAAATTTGCATTTATGGTACTCCTAGAGTATTCTATAATTGCCCTTAATGAGGTGACTAAAGATTAGATATTTCCATTATAATTAAACTTTTAAATTCAAATTTAAGTTAACATTTTTATTGGGAAAGTTTTTAATAAGTGAATAAATATTTTCTCAAATAAATTGATTCATTAATGTCAAGATATTTCCTTTTAAGATTTAATTAAAGAATAATGTTACAATCACAAATTATTTTACAACATTTTTACAAACTGTTAATGTGATTAACTTATTATTGGTTTTCATCTAAAATGTTACAGTCACAAATTATTTTATAATATTTTTACAAACTGTTGATGTGACAAACTTCTTATCGGTTTTCATTTAAGCCAACTATTAACATTTCTTTTTCATTTATCAATAACTACTCACCACATCAGTAGTTTCTAAGTTTTTCTTTTTGTAAAAAAGTTTGCATCTCTACCATTACTCTTAATTAAAATTTGATTTGTTTCAAAAAAAAAAAAAAATGACTTGAAGGTTTCAATGAAATCTTATCCCTAAATGAAAAATTAGGCAGAGCTCAGAGATCTCAGCAAATGGATGGTCTATGTCAGGCAATCAAAATACGTGGTTACCACGATGTGGGGTACTGTGGTCTATATTTCCCTTGGTGTAATATGTAGGTGAAAGATGATAGGATTTATCTACGGTTGGGCAAAGCCTTTGCCCCCTTTGAGTGGCTTGATCATTTTGGTGGTACAAGAGTTCATCATTCGGTTAACTAAAAATCAGACCTTCGTGTTTTGCTAGTCACGATCCCCTTTTTAACCTTGTAAACACCGTTTCCATTTTGAGGCCATGTGGACTAGAAGAGAAGACTGCATAGAAGTCATTGAAGCAGCATGGAGAGATAGGAGATCATAAATGCCCCAAGGAAATAGCACTAGGTCTACAAAATTGTGCGAATAAGCTTACAAAATGGAATAATGTTGTGTTTGCTCATATCCCTAAAAAAATCCAGGAAAAAAGAAAGACTCAATTTTCTTACTATCTAGGGAAAAAGATGGTTCCTATGGTGTAGACATTAATATGCTTTGAAAGGAGATTACGTAACTTCTAGACAGTGAAGAAAGACTCAATTCCTAGATTCCATTGGATTAATGAAGGTTGTTGTACCCGCTCACCGTGTTCAATGACGATGTTCCCATTGGCTTGGGACATTTTACTTGGCGACGTGTGAGCGTGGTTTGCATAAGTTAAACATGTGTATATGACACGAGTGCAATACTATAATGGTGTGTGTGGGTGAATTATTGGGATTCTAAAGTGTGATTGGTCATCCAAGTATAATCAATTTTATTTCCTAAATTCAACTAAGAAAACCCTAGGGCTCCTAAACTAAACTAGAAAGCAAAATAACATCTCAAACTAGAAATCATAAATTCCAAAATTCGGTTACGTATGGGAAATGTGTTAAGCATCCCACAATGCATATCCAAAAGGATAGTACCTTGTTTTGAATTTAATCTTAAATATCACCATTTAAAGAACAACTAAGATATTTGATATTTTGTTTTTAAAAAGAAAACTATGCATGTACATGTCAAATGAAACAAAGGTGAAGTCTATGCTGTAATATTCCATTATTTCAGGAAGCATACTTTTTAGAAAGCATGAAATTAGAAATTCATAGCAAAGAAAAGAAAAGGAAAAGAAATGAATATCAAAATCATGCAAGGTCTTGGTAAGAGGATTTTTTCACAAAATAATACCTTTTTGCTAAGTACTAACAATTTCATTAGTTAGCAACGTTTCCAAACTATTTAGGAAAGTAGCATCTCAAGTCTCTTAGGCTTGAGTTCACTGTAGCAACTCAAGTCTTAAAGACTCAAGTTTCATGTGTTGGTAGAGCTGAGGTAAAAACTTATCCACGTCGAACTCCTTAATTATAATTATAATTTAAAAGCTACAAAGCACAATAAAAAACAAAAATGTTAGAGGATTTGTAGGATAAGCTACCGTGCCTAGGCAAAGTAGGAAGGTACCTTAACTGGGTAGAGAGTAGGAGGAGAGAGAAGTTGGCACATGGAGCTCTGGAGTGCAGCCATGGTTGCCATTTTTTATGCTTCTTCTTTGTCTCTCTGTGATTTTCGTCAACAAACCCAAGCTAAGAGAGTCGTTCCAGTGCCAAGATCGTGATTTTTGGGTTTGGGTTTTTCCTTTGGTGCCCAAATCGTGAATTTTGGGTTTAGGTTTTTGAGAAATGGGTTTGTATGTTTGAGAAATGAGAAGAAGAAGAAGGAAGAAAGATAGAGAAGAAGAAGGGAAGAACTGTTTGGAGAAGAAGATGGAGAAATGAGTTTTGTTCTTGCGTTTTTAGGGCTTGGAAGAGGAGAGTGGGACAATAGATGGAGAAAGAAAAATAAATAAATAAATAAATAAAGAAGAAGAAGAAGGAAGGTGGAGAAAGAAAAAAACAATGAAGGAAGAAGAAAGTAGAGCAAGAACTTAAGTTCCACGTGGATTTGAAATCCACCTTGGTTTTGCTAGCCCATAGAACTCAAATCTCTTAGGATTGAGTTGCTATGGTGAACTTGAGTCTAAGAGACTCGAGATGCTAAGTTCCTAAATAATTTGGAAATGTTGCTAACTAACGAATATGTCTTAAAAAATTGTGTTATATGGCAAATTTCCCCTTGGTAAGAGGAGGAAGAGTAAGGGATTTAATCGGTGTGAGATATTACATTGTTGGAGGAACCTAGATGCTGTTGGAGTAAAGGATCATCAACGAGGACAGAACCTACTGTACGGTGCCGAGTAGCCGGGCCCATTGGGACCTTAAAGCCCCATTCCAGCAAAACAGCCCATACGGTCTTGGGCCCAGGCATTGGGCTAATTCGAACCTGTCAGGCTTTTGACGCTTTACACGTGTCGCGACTCAACCGTTGGGAGCACACCTAATTGGGCACCTGCCGAGCATAGGAGCTACTTGTGCACATGCCCGGCAATTCATTAGGTCGTACTATTCCGAGCAACGCACTGAACTGGGAACTGGTTCCCAGGCCATTTCCACCTCATTCCACTCCCACCTAAACTCCCACTTAGCCATGATCACATTGGCCCTCCCCTTCCACTAATTGTCAGGATAATCATAACACCCCACTAATTTTGGGGGTATAAATAGAAGTAGCTGGGGAAGGAATTAAAGGAGGAAAAAGGGAGGAGAGAGAGAGAGAGAGAGAGAGAGAGAGAGAGAGAAAGGTGAGAAACAGGAGAGGACACTGGAAGAAGAAAGGGAGAGTCAAAGGGCCACAGGGTCTCGATTCAGTAGATCACCCAGAGTGGGAAATCCATAACCCACATCAATAAATAGGTTGTAGGCCCAAGTGTAGATAGGCCCATCCATTGTTTCTCCTTGGAGCGTACACCTACATCTATGAATTTTTTTGTTGGTGTTTTCTACTTGTTCAATGCACATTTGTTAGAAACCCATGGGTAGAACTCACCCTTGAAATCCGGCTTGTAAAGGGAGGATGCCCAAAAGCTTATAAACACATGGTTGAGCTTACACTTAATCAATGTGAGACACTAAGATCATAACATACCACTACGCTCCACAGCCGTTGTCAACGATAGCTCAGTCTAGCAACACTAACCTTTTGGTAGCCCTTTCTATTTTTGGCGACTCCACTCAACTATCAATAATAATATAGCCTCAAGGTTGCCCCTTCCGGGATCCAACTATAAAGCTGCAACTCATTTGATCTCATACTCATTAAGCTATGCCCAATTAATCGAGGAGGTGGTTGGCTCTGATACCAAATATTAGAAATCTAATGGTTTCTAATGAGATTGGATAAGAATTATATGGGAATTTATGTAAATTGTAGGAAAATTGACTTAATTCGAGGTAATCACCCTCCATAGAGAAATATTAAGAGAGAGAGAAAGAAAATACACTAAGCAATCAATTGGTTTATTCTTTAATAATGGAAATGTGATTACAAGTAGGTATTTATAGAACCATAAAACTATTCTATTGGCCCACATGATCTTATCTTAATGGTCCTATTATTCCTCATGTACATTTAATAATTCTAAAATGTGTTAATATGATTAACATGCTTGGAATTGTAAGGCCTTGTTTGGTTGGTCACTCACTCATATTCCAACACTCATAACTCAAATCTCCTCATTCAAACTCATATCCCAATATCTCACAACTCTAACTCAATAAAACCTATAACTCACTTTCACACTCATTTGGCTGAAGATTTTCACAGCTATCTCAAATTCAAAAACCCACATTTCTGTCACTCACTGGGTCCCACATAGCATTGATTGAACTGCGAAAGCACTACAACAGCAACAGACTACCCACGTGTAATATCTTTTTCCTTTTCACGCCCTTCCCACAAAGTCACATCTGCTTCTTTCTCCATTCTCTTCACAACTCCTCTGTTCTCTGCAACTTCTCCTCACTCAAACCATTGGCCTTTACATCTTCGAGAAGCCCTCTCTCCGCCTCTTATTTTCTGCCCCTTACCTATGCTCCCCCCACATCACCCCTTTTTTCTCCATCAGAACCGGTTGCCGCTACCTCCATCCCACCCCAAGAAGACCGAAGGTCTGTTCAAGGCTTCCCCTCTCCATGCTGTGGGTTGGGGAGAAGGGAAAAAGGAAAGTAATGAAGAAGAGTATGGTCTGATGGTTGGGAAAGTAAGGAGGAAAAATATTTATTGCTCACAAAAGCCTACAGTGATGGGACGAGACACTACTGTGGGACTCGTGTTTGCTGGAAATTTACAAAACTCTCACTGATAACTCAAAACTTTTAACTTGAAAATAGCCTCACCGTATTTTCAAAATTGCTCACCCATCACTCAAAATTATGATATATCATCACTAAGTTAATGGTTTGGAAATTCATCCAAATAAGCATACGATCTGTGGGCCCACCAATTTTGGGTTATGAGTTAACAAAATTGGGATTTGTTAACTCGGGGAAATCCAAACAAGGCACTGACTAACTAGGTAACTAACTAAATGCATGGTATAAAATCTCTGTATATACTGAGATCGTAGAAGCTCATGATAAAGAGGTTACAATACGACGTCGTCACATACAAAGAACAAGTAGAAAACGCCAAAACCCAAAACCTACACTCAACAAGTGCAAAACCCAAGAGGCCAGAAAGAACCTTTATTTTTGAAGTATCAAAGAAAAAAAAGCACAAGTGTTTGGTATTATGATTCACTACTAATTGGGTCTTTTATTTCTTTTTTCTTTTTTTTTTTTTCTTTTTTTTTTTTTAAATTCATCAATGGAGATTTTGAATCCTCAAATTCTATCTAGAACTCCACCTCATATCTCTCCAAAGAAACATAGGTACAAGTACAACATACCACCCAAACCCAGCTCCAAAAGAAACTCCTCGTTTCCAACCTATTATTTACCATTACATAACAGCAGGAACTTCCAGATTTTTGCACATTTTGGTCGACCCACGTCTCGCTATCGCCGGAACTCGCTGAGGAAGAAGCTCACTTTTGGTGACCAACAGGAACAGGAACAAGTGAGTCTGTCTGATTTTCAAAACCCAAATCGTAGTTTCGATGATAATTTAAACTGTGATAGTGATAGTGTTATTGATAGTAGTAGACTCATAAATGTTGAAGCAGAAGAATTCAAATCAAAACGTTCGGGTTTGGGTGAGTCTGTGTTGTGGGATAAATTGGAGAATTGGGTTGAGCAGTATAGGAAAGATATCAAGGATTGGGGAATTGGGTCTGCTCCCATTTTTACAGTTTTTGAAGATTTGGAAGGGAATGTCAAGTGGGTTTCTGTTAATGAGGACGAAATTGTTAGAAGGAGCCGGGGTGAGGACTCAACAGAAATGAACTTAAAAATTCTGTGTGCTCAGAGTTTAGCTAGAGAGATGGGGAGCGGGAAGAACAATGCGATTCCGAGGAACAGTTCAGTTGCAAAGTTTGTTGTTCAAGGTGGGGAGTCTGCTTTTTTTAAGGCCATTCAGGGTTTTACTCTTCGGCCTGAATTCTTCCCCATGATGTCAAGTGTTGGGAGGTTGGTGTTGTTTGGATTTGTTGCATTGTGGGCATTGAAAAAGTTATTTAGTTTTGGGGATAAGGAGGTTTGTCACACGGAAGTGGAGAAGGAAATGATGAGGAGAAAGATAAAGTCAAGAAAGGAGAAAGAGATGTTGGAGAAGTTTAGCGTGGAGGTTGTTCAACAAAATCCGGAACCAATTGAGAATCAGAAACCTATGATAGATAAGGAACAACTAATGAATAGTATTTTGAAAGCCAAGGCAGGTTCTGATAAATCATCATTACAAGATTCCTCTGCTATTCCAACGGCCAAATCTATTGACTTGGATAATAGAATTCAGGAAATCAGACAAAAGGCCAGGCATGCATGGGACATTGAGGGGCAAGAGCTTTCCCTGACTGATCAAGATGCAAAAGAAAAGCAGGGTGTGAATAATGAACTTTCCAATGAGATGGAATTGGTCAATGTGCTTAGTGATGAGGATAAGAGTTCTTTAGGGAAGACTAATGGTATTCATGAAACTGTAAAGACAGGCAATTTGGACGTACGAAAAATTGATGATTCTGGATTTCCCAGTAAGGTCTCTTCCACAGAGGACAGTATGCAAGGTTGTACTACTTCAGGTGAGAACATTTCTTCTGATAGGGAAAGCACTGTGCAGGGTTTTAAAGCTAGTGAAAGTGCTTTGAAGCTAACAGACACAACTGAGGTCATCCAATTCTCTGATACTCCTTATGCTGAATCGCATATGTCAAGGAAAGGTTCTATTAGAACAAAGACAAGAGTGATACTATCACTGAAAGAAGCTAGAGACTATCTTTCTGAAAAAATTCACAACCAAGTGCCTGACATAGTGCCCCAAGTGAAAACCTTGCAAGAAAGTGATGCCATTTTGAGGCATCCAGGTGATGAAGGATTTGGTAGAAGAAATACAGGCCATAAATTGGATGTGAATGACAGAGTGGCTGCAATTTCAGGTCGAACATCAAATTCTACACATTCCACAAAAGCCTGCAAAGTTTCTGCTTGGAAGGAATCTGTCCCAACTAAGAAAGAAAATTCTGAAGATTCGGAGGCGAGATGTGGAGTGGGAGATCTTGGGAAGCCACAAACTTCCTTAAATCATGATGGTAATGAAATCAATGCGGGGACAGGGCCACCTGCAAAGATACAAAACTGGATAGATACAAATTTTCATGAAGTTGAGCCCTTAGTTAAGAAGATTGGAACTGGTTTTAAAGATAACTACATGGTTGCTAGAGAAAAAGTTAGTGAACAGTTAGATATGGATACTGAAATTACACAGCTTGCTTTTAATGGCGATGATAGTGAACTTGAGTGGATGAAAGATGATGATCTTAGAGAAATTGTCTTTCAAGTCCGAGAAAATGAATTGGCAGGGCGAGATCCATTTTATTTGATGGATGCTGAAGATAAACGTGTGTTCTTTATGGGTCTCGAAAAGAAAGTTGAGAAAGAGAATGAAAAATTGTTGAAGCTGCACGAGTTGCTACATTCAAATATTGAAAATCTTGATTATGGAGCAGGTAGTTACATGTTCTTTTAAATCATTTATATTTGACGCACTTTTTTTTTCCCCTCGAGGAAGAAGCAATTCATTTTAGGTTTTTTAAAAGAATGAATTTCAATTGTCTGGCAGCAAGAGTATAATGAAATTCACCTAATCATGAACCCCCTGAAAGGTTACTACATTAAGAACAAATTTCTTGAAAACATATAAGCAGACTGGTAAATGATTTAGATAGTCACCTAGTAGGGGCTAAGTTTACGTTCAAATAAATACTTAACCTAGCATTTTAAGTTTTTCAAGCACTGATGCTGATTTAATCTTTTTCTCTTCCTCCAGATGGTATCAGCTTGTATGATCCACCTAGCAAAATCATACCTCGCTGGAAAGGGCCTCTGATAGAAAAGAACCCTGAGCTCCTCAAGAACTTCCTTGAACAACAAAAGGCATTTTTAGCTGGGAACACTGGTAATTCATACCCAGTGAAGAAGGACCAGGAAAACTCCATTAAAAAATCAACAGGATCCCCCACCCCTGGGAATGTTGCTTCTTCTTTGCCCACCCTTGATTCAGACAAAAACTTTCATGATGAGGATCCAAAAAATTCTAGGACAGTAATTGAAGGCAGTGATGGTTCTGTTATAGCTGGCAAAAGATCAGGGAAAGAATATTGGCAACACACAAAGAAATGGTCCCGTGGGTTTTTGGATTCTTATAATGCAGAGACAGACCCAGAAGTTAAATCAATTATGAGGAATATGGGGAAGGATTTAGATCGGTGGATCACTGAAAAAGAAATACAGGAAGCAGCTGATCTGATGAACAAAGTACCTGAGAGGAATAAGAAATTCATGGAAAAGAAACTCAACAAGCTCAAAAGAGAAATGGAATTGTTTGGACCACAAGCCGTAGTGACCAAATACGGCGAATATGCAGATGAGAAGGAAGAAGATTATCTGTGGTGGTTGGATCTTCCACATTTGCTGGTAAGTTTGTCATATTTCAACTATTTCATCCTCTTGGACCTGAATCTTCTCATTTCTAAACAAAGTCTCAAAACTATGCACTTGTCAAAAATTCCATAGACTAGTGTCTTATATTCTGCTTTAGTATAGATATCTTTTCCATGAAATTTAAAGAGTAAATAGATTTTTTTTCTCCCTGCTTTCCAGTGCATTGAATTGTACACAGTTGATAATGGGGAACAGATGGTTGGACTATATTCATTGGAGATGGCTACTGATCTTGAATTGGAACCAAAGCCATATCATGTGATTGCCTTCGAGGATGCTGGTGACTGCAAAAATCTTTGTTATATAATTCAGGCTCACATGGACATGCTTGGAAATGGCCATGCCTTTGTTGTTCCTCGGCCACCTAAGGTGAGGAGTTTATTTGTTTGCATACTGCTTCTTTCTATAGAGCATCATGTGATTGCCATTGTTGGTGATGGCCATGCATTTTATTAGAGAAGCTGAGATGATCCCAGTCACAATTTTCATTAATGCTTTTGGTATATTATCATTTGTCTGAAGGTCTCTTTGATGGAGGCAATTTGATGCTTAGTTTCCACTTCTCTTCACTATCAAAGCTGTGTATCTTAAGTATTCCTTTCTGCAAGCCCTTATGCTTTTCTGCTTTTGGATATTTATGCTGTCTGCTGGGTCTGAGTTCCCTTCTTGGTCCATTTTAAGTATAGTGGATTCTGTTTTTGCTTGACATTGGGGTTCTTAGGTGTTATTTATTCCTTTGAGATGGGAACTATTGTTCTTGCCATTGCTAACAGTCATTAACTCTCTCTAGGATGCTTTTTGGGAAGCCAAAGCAAATGGTTTCAGCGTAACTGTCATCAGGAAAGGGGAACTTCAGCTCAATGTTGACCAAACACTAGAAGAAGTGGAGGAACAAATTACTGAGATTGGAAGCAAAATTTACCATGATAAGATCATGAAGGAACGCTCTGTGGATATAAGCTCATTGATGAAGGGTGTATTTGGTGTTACTGGCAAACCCACAAAGAGGTAACTTTTGAACTCTGGCATAGTTAGTTTTGAAAGTTGGCAGAAAGGGATGGGACAATTCTGCTCAATTGCATTAGTTATTTCAGTCACGTTTACATTTTTATAGTAAACTCATGTATTTCTTGGTGATTGCTTTTCAGAAAGGGGTTGAAGCAGATGCTGAAGAAGTCTAACAAGAAATAAGGATGATGTATGCCTCCTGCACTTGGGCAGGATGTGTTTTCAAGATGCCTGTCTTGCTTTTTTGGTCTGACAAGTGCCACACAAAAATCATAGCTATAGCAAGATCCAGCATGTCTTGACCACTGTCTTGAATCGTCTGACAAAATTTGGATGTGTCAAGCTCGATAAATTTAATGGAAGACATCGTAAGTTATGCATAAAATAAAATTATGACTGCCTATTTCACTTGCATTTTTGTTCTTATTCCAGACCAAAGACGGACTATGGGAAGCCAGCACTCAATCTTCTGATCACATAATTGTTCTAGACAGTGAGTTGTCCCGAATAGGTTCACAACTGCTCTGCATCATCCTGTTGTCCCTGCCCCGTTCTTGAGTCACTATTCTGCTCCAATCATGTATTGAATGGAAATCCAACATGGATGAAAGTGTTGAGCAATAATTTGAAAATGTATGGTGTTTTGTGAAGGTGTATCCTTGTTACTGCTGCGAAATGTTTAATGACGACAGGGTGTTTGTTATAGAAGTCATACAAAATTGAAATTACATCACAACATCTTTAATTAAGAAATTTATTTATGGGACACGGGACACCAATTATATTCATTGTTACATAAATTTTAAATCTTTTTGTACTAAAACTGGTAATAGCTTTAATATTTTCCATTTAAAATGCAGAGTCCAATTGTGTATCAACTGACCAATTATCAATAAGAGCAATGCTAGGCATAGTATATACATGTGTCATTTTCTGTCAATTTTTAAACACCGATGAAAAGAGAGAATTCATAATTATTATGTTGTCCATTTGGTATGACAATTTTTAAAACTTCTTTAATAAAATTTTTAGTAATTTTACCATTTTTCTATCATTAAAATCACCTAATTTTTCACTTGTTACTACTTGAACAATTATTGTCTAACACCTCAAATGAAAGCAGCACATTTTGGGTCAATAGATGTAAACTATCGTCCCAGAATGGTGCATCTAGGAGAGAAACACAAGTGAGAAAAGGCTGATTTTATTGATAGGAAGATGTTAAGAAACCGAGTTGACCATCTCGATTCAAGAAATCTATCAAGTCAAAATGAAAAAGACATCAGAAGTTTCAATATTCTTAGTGAGCTTGCCAACTTTATGTTATTGTTGTGACGATCCCCCACACGAAGATTACCTTTGTACGAAAAACACGTAGATGCTCTAACAGAAGCATCAATAGACCAAGTCACGAGGCAGATTACACAACCCATGTCTCTCCTGCAATCTTTGGTATTGAATCACAAACAGACCCACATACTCATATATGTGCATTTTCAGCAATATAGTCACGATCCAGTGCCACAAATAAAAAGAATAAAATAAAACATAATTTATTCGCTTTCAAAGGAAAGCTTGAGAAGTACCTATGAAAGGTTCAACAAATAAATTATGAAATGAATCAAGATCTTCAATTCAATCACAAGACATGTGATATAAAAGAAATAGTAATAACAAAGAAATAACGACTCCTTTCACATTGTGTATGGACAAAAGGAGAACATCCTAATCACCTATCATACATACATATGTACGATAATATGTCCATATATATACCAATGTTCCTATAATTGAATTTTTTTTTTTAAAAAGTAGCACCCTTATGAAAACGGAAACCGAGCAATCTTGTCAAGGTGGTGATCCATGATTTGGGACACAGTCTCAAGGAATGTAGCTTCGCTTGTGTCAGGAAGCACAGAATCCTGGGCTTCTTGGACAATCTCCTCAATCACGGATTCCTTCTTCAAGTTTTCTCTACAAATCATACTTCCAATGTCAAAGGGATTAAGCCCTCTTTCTACTCCCTTTTTCAGAAGCATGGTTGAGATGCGGAGTGTGCGAGCACATTCAAGTGGCAAGTCCCATCCATGGAATTTCAGAAGGGAAATGTCTTCTTCAGCATCCAGAGATCTTATGTAGTCAATGGTCTCGGTGGAGTAAGGTTGACGAGCCTGTGGCCAATAGAGCCATTCAAATGTGCAATCTTCGAACTGCAGGATCAGCACAAGTGTAAAGTAAATAGGATTGAACAGATTGAGAAAAAAACTGAAATAACAACCAAGTTTTAGTCCCAAAATTTTGAGATTGGTTATAAATCCTCATCAAACTAATAGAGTCAGCCACATATACTCTTTTCCGCCATTCTATCTTATCCAAAATCACACTCTTTGTCACTATGTTAATTGATGTCCTTTTTCATTATTTTTACTAATGTTATTTTAGGTCTTCCTCCACATTTGAATCAATTCATTCCTTCTTCCAAGTACATTAATCACTCTCCTCTGTCCAAAATCAAAACATATCAAGTGACTCTTCCTCATCTTTTCATCAATTGGCCACTAATATCTTTAAGAAAATTTCTTCATTTCAATTGAAAAAAAAAGAAAAAGAAAATTCATATCAGAAAACAGGATGACATATCTATATTTATCTAAAAGCTGAGACGTAGAATTTAATGTTGTTGTATTCCTGTTGAGCCACCTCATCAACCACGTCATATTTTTTTTTTAATTTCCTTTATTATTTTCTATTTTATTTTATATAAAATAATTAAATATAGCTAATGGAAAAACCTGTTAATGCACTCTATTACTATTCAACATGTTACTATTCTTTTATTTTAAATGAAAATATTTGACTAATCAGCTATCCAAATTGATTTCAACTTTTCATTTTCTTCTTTTTAATTTCAAGTAATTGTTTTTTTGGAAATTAATTTCAGGTAATTGTTAAAATTGAATAATACATTATCATTTAGTGGATATATGCACATGATTATTATTCATTACGATTTCAACTTTTCATTTTCTCCTTTCTAATTTCAAGTAATTGTTTTTTTGGAGATTAATTTCAGGTCATTGTTAAAATTGAATAATTCATTATCATTTTGTGGATATATGCACATAATTACTATTCATAACAAACGTTACTATTTATTAGATGCAAATGTTTAATTATATTTAACTATCTATATTGATTTCAACTTTTTGTTTTCATCTTTCTAATTTCAAGTAATTGAATATTTAAACTTTTCATTTTCCTATTCTAAAGAAAGAAAGAAAAAGAAAAAGAAAAAGAAAAAAAAAAAACTCTTCTTCTCTTCTTCCAACCTTTCCCCTCCTTCTTTGCCTATTTATATCCCTAGTACTCTTTATTTTTCCGTTAAACTTTCTTCATCATTTTCTCTTTCTTATATTTTAACTATTTTTCTCTTCATCTTATTTTGTATAAATTTGATGTCATTTATTCGATTCAATCCAAATTTTTTTTTTCACACAAAAACAATGAGTACTCTCTCTCTCTCTCTCTCTCTCTCTCTCTCTCTCTCTCTCTCTCTCGATTTTTGTTCTTTCTTATAACTGTAATTTAGGTTGATAGTTTTTTATTTAATTTTTTTTGTGTTGTATTTTTTTAAATTTTCTATCACAAATTGCTCTTACAGCTTTGGTTGAATTTTGGTTTGGGTTAATATGTAGTTTTTTTTTTTTGGAATAGAAATTTGAGTTTATATCAAAACAAAATATACATGGCTACGAATTTGAATGTGCCTACCAATGGGCTTCTACTGAACAGAGATGTATTCACAATATTTTTAGTTTCATATACTTCTTTGGTAATGTGAATTTGAGAAAATGAAAAGGGTAGACAAATGATATATGGCCTTTCATAATCCCCTATGTTTTGAAGAAAGTAGAGGGCCTATTAGTCTCCCTTCTACTGAAATTTTGAATAAAAAGCATTTTGCTATAAGTTTCTTAACTTTTTTTTTTTATTTTGTAATCACTCTATAGTTTATACTGTGAGAAAAAGTGAATAAAGTTTTTTTTTATTTTTTATTTGTAGAGTATCAAAAAAGTAAAAAATTATTCAGGTTAGTAATTTTGTATTGTTGCATCTCATGTGTTTGATAAAATTTCTTTTAGAAATCTTATATGTTTTTCTCAAAATCTATTTGTTGTTTTTATTTTGGTCATTTTATTACAAATAATTAGCATCTCCACCATCAAATTTTTAGTTAATCTAAATTTTCTTGGTAAGTTTCTACTTTGCTTAGTTGATCATCTTTACTAAAAAAGACAAAAAGAGAATAAGATCAAATATAATTTACTTTATAACATCATTGTGCTATTAATGTTTTTATGTATAGATACTTAAGGAACTTTTTCTTTTTGCATTTTATTTTATTTTATATTTCCACTTAATAATACATGATTTATTGATAATGATCTATTGCATAATTATCTTTATTTACTTTTTCAATTAGTTTTGATTGAGAGGAAGAAAGAGACGTGGATCTATGCTTTTGAGAAAAATATATCTATAAGAGTTAAATTGCATATATTTTTATAGTAATAAACAAAGTATACATAGTTACAACTTGGTATAATAGTTCTTACGCTATCATTTAAAAAAAAAAAATTATTACGTTGTGTTTTCATCATATCTCACTATATATAATACCTAATCACAAAATATATTTTGTTACGCTACAAAAAATTTCTAATTTAAAACATAATTTCAAATAACACATATTGAATTTTTAATATTATACAATCTAATATATAAATTCAATAATTATCCAATAAAAAATAATCATATCATATTTTTTCGTGCATCGCGCGGATCTGCAACTAGTTTTTGTAATATAGGAAGCAACTTTAAAATCAATCAAGCAGCCATTATACATTGAAAATCATAAATAACAAAGAGAATAGAGCAGCAGTCTTTTCCCCTCATTACATATTTGAGATCGTCTCCAAGAAAAGTTGATAGGAATCAACTTTCAAGAGAATACAATTTTGTAAAAAATAAATAGTAAAATAAAAGCTTTCAAGATAAAAACCAATCAAAATCAGAAGTATTATAACAAAATCCTTAGATTAGGCAATCTGATATGCAAGGCCATCAAATCAGGAATGACCACAAGTGTACCATATGCAAACGGATGTGCAGCAATCTTAACTTGGATTAAAAACTTTTAATAAAAATGACCAGATGTGGAAAATCATAACAGGCTGAATTCATTTATTTAATCAAACTGAGTAAGTCTTATGGAAAAATATAGTCCTGATTGAAATTTGAACCAAATATATGGGATGAAATCAAGAATAATGGGATTCTAAAATATGAATATAAAGTAATATGAAAGTGAACAAACATAAAAGGAGACGACAAACCATTCAAATAACTATACCACAGGCAAATCAAACAAATAAAATAGCCGTAAGATGCATTAAGTTGCAAAGAGTTACACATAGCCAAAGTTAAGTAGTACTTACAGTTTCAGGCAAGCAATATCCATGATCAATTGGAATCAGCAGAGTCTTGCCATCTACTTGCTCTTTGCTCAGCAAAATATTCCCAGCATGCCTATCTGCATTTGCCAGTCTGATATCCAACACAGAGATTTTATGCACTTCCTCAATGGGGAATGCCCCAGGGCCCATATCCTCACAACTTCCGTTATTCTCCATGAACATCTGCAGAGATCCAATCTTGACAGTCAAATCCCCAGGATGGTTAAATCCTCCGTGCAAGCATTTGACCATAAAAGTAGGGGGAACCCCAGCAAAGCCCTTTCCTTCACCAAACAATGAGCGGTGCCGGTGCCCACTTTTTGGATGATCCAAAATATAAGCTGCTACTTCCCTGAATGCTCCTTCTCCGACTCTTGTACCCTTTTTTAATCCCTCACCATCCAGTGACAATGGTAGCCCTCGGGGATTGTTCACAGCCATTGGCTCCTCATCAATGGGCTTGAAAACAGACACATACTTCTGCCCCGACGTGTCCAGCATAAAATAAGCTCCTCCTGTACCCTCCATAGACCTAATCGGATAATGACCACTTTCTAATCCGCCATATGTGGAGTTAACCATATTCCAAACCACCGAGGGCAATTTGATGTTGTGGTTAACAATAACTGGCTCCAACAAAAAACCCCTATCAGGAGGCTTTCTAGGTAGAATTTCTACATCAGCTTCATACCCTCTATCAGAATTCTTTCCTCCAACATCATATTTTCCCCTATAATTTTCTCCATCAATGTCACGAACTCCCCCATCAATTAACTGTGGCACAACGATGGACAACTCAAGATTCTTCTCAACTGGTCTAGGAACTTTTGCAGAATTCCGAACCAACAAATGTATCACAGCATCATTATGTTTACAGAGATCATCAATAAGCCTCTGATCCTCTACTCTCTCTCCGTTATACACAACTTCTTGTTCTTCAAGATCAACAAACTCCTTCCCCTTCTTTGCAATCTGATGTTTCACATAACCAACATCTCTACCCCGTTCCACATGGAATGTAAATTCTTTCCCACCCGCAGTCCTAACATTAATCTGAAGATCTGAAAGCCTAAGAACCAAATGCAAAACATTACCATCAGCAACCCCATAGTCCCGTACCAGAGAATCGCTCCGGGCCAATTCTCGGCCTCCACAAACGAGCTTCTGATTCTTGGCAACAAACCCTTTACAGGTTTGGATCCTGAGTTTAACAGAATCAATGGAATCCGATTCCAAAACACGCAAAGGAGTCATTGACCCCGACATGGCGAGATATACCATAATCGACTCTTTCGAGCAAAGATTGAATTCGGAATGCAAATTATTAGGGAAAACAACAGGCTCATCGCGAACGGGACTAAGGGCAGTGACACCGGCGGACGACATTGCTTTTTTTTTTTTTTACTAATTTTTTTTTAAAGCTTACTAGAAATGAATGAAATGTACAACTACTGAAAGCAAAAGAATTCAGTCAGAATTGAGACATATTTCTTCTACCTACAAAGACCATCTAATTGATACATACATACCATACCAACCCCAGATGGGATTATCCATCAAATAGACACCTAGATTAGATTTGACTACTACTTCTTCTTCTTATATACAATTACAACAAACAAACAACAAATTGAAGGGGCTAGAGTCAACGCCCCCAGAGGCCCAGACAGAACTAAAAATGTAATAATTCATCCATCGAGATTACAAAGCAAAAAGGAGGAGAAGACCCAACAAAGAAAGCAGAGACAGAGGATCCTTACCGAACAGGAAGAACCGAAGAGAATGGGTACGAGGAACCAGAGCTTAAATTGGAGGAGACCAATAATAATAATAATAATGGTTGGCTATTTTTTGTTGCTTTGAAAATTTATATATTGCTAAGAAAGAAGGAGGAGGAAGGGAAGTGGAACGCGTGTAGCAGCCAGAGATAAAGACGTCACCAAACGCGTATGCAAATATGTACAGTACAACTTGGGAGGGAGTTATTCTTATTTCATTTATGGTTTCTGTTTGACTTTTTGTCGGGAGTACTGTGCTGTCCGAAAGAGATTTTTAAAAATTGAATTAAAAAAAAAAAAAAAACACAGTTACGTAATAATAAGAATTTTCTTTTGGTCACTTTCTGGTCACTTGGAGTGCTTTCCAAGTCAATGTCACAATTTTGGTACGGTCCAATTAGCATGCTTGTGCCATGTATGTTGTCCAATAAGTGAGTGCCACGTATGATAGATACATGCACTTTGTGGTTTTCTTGTATCTTTTAAGTTTCATATAATAAAATTTACAAATTCACGTAGCAGTTAATATGATTGTCTGATTTCAACTATTTATAAATAAATATTTGAATGGTTTGAAATATAAGTTTTTAAGTTCAATGTAATAAAAGTTGCATACTCATACAAAGGGTTTTAGGCAAAATTAAAAATTTTCAACCAAAATCTTAATTTAATTTATATATATATATATATAGATATATATATATATATATATATATATATATATAAAGGATCACTATTAGCTAATGTAATAAAAATTCCAATAAATTGCAAATAAGATTTTTAAATTTTAAAGAAATAAACACACACATACAAGAAAAAGAAATTCTAAAATCTTGTAGATCGATAGATCGAGAGGTATTGAGATGGTATCGAGATTTTAAAAAGCTTAATAGGTCAGCCTGCAATCAAGCTTAATATCGAGGTAGCAAATTCAGCAATTTTTGATTAGTTTCTTTATGCCTTCTATTGATACCACTTGAATATAAATAGAGATACTCAACTTAAGACTTAAGTATATTAAAAAAAAAAAAAATTTGTGTTTTGACTATGAAATGTCAATATCTTAAAATATGACCCTGACACATATTGTAACGACCTAAGGAAAAGCGTTAGCCACATCTGCGCAATACCTTAAAAGGACTAGTCACAATTAAAGCTCCTTGTAGTTGTTAATAAAACCTATATCTACCCAGTAAATACCCGATGTGGGACTCATCACACACTCGCACACATCACACAATCAATCAAATTGGAGCATTACACATATGGTAGGTTATTGAATGGGTTGTAAATTCTTTGAGAGATTCACATTCTTCAGTAATAAGACTGCTTTGTTAGAGTCTCTTATCTCTACCTCAAAGTAAGACTAGAAACAAGTCTTAAGTAATAAAAAGTTTATTTTTCATTCTTTAGTAATGAAGGTTACATAAACTATATTTATACCCTCCTTGCATCATTCTCATTCGGTGGCACATGATTCTTCAATTATACATTTGAAAGAATATCAACACGGTTTTAGTGCATTACATGTACACTTGCCTAAAAAAATCTTAACTAGCTCTAGCCTGAAACAGTTCTTGAATATTGCCCCATCATCCTTCCACTTGGATACTTCAAGCCTTGAACTGATTTCTAGATGCCTCTCACGTGCAAAAGGAACTGCCTTGGGTTGAGTTCAGATCAAGGTATTTGATATCGAACCGGTACCGGTCAGTATCAGTACGTATACCAGTATCGAAACGCCAACGTTTCGTACTGGTTTAAATACCAACCGTATCGGCCATATACCGGCCATACTGGCCAATTTCAAGCAATACCCGCCAGTACAGAAAAAAGTTTTTTTTTTTTTTTTTTTTTTAGTTTTGTAATTTTTGAATTTTTATAAGAGCAGATGATAACTTATTAGTATTATTTATTTTCTTAGTATGCAATAAACAATTAAGCTTTTTATCTTTAATATTGTTTTTTTTTTCTTTTAATTGATGCTAAAGTCTAAAACCATGAATAATTTGTTTTAAATTGAGGTAATGTTTTATGGTAAACTTTTATATTTATTATAATACACACACACACACACATACATAGATATATATATATATATATATATATAAAATAATAGTAAGCCTACAACGGTACACCGCTATTGACCGATTCCAAAATATATCGTTCCACTGGTCAAACTGGTACAGCTTCCAGAATGAGATTGACTCCCTTGGTTCAAATGCACTTTACGCAAGGTTGGCACACATTATCAATTAGAGGCTTTAAAATGCCGATTGGGACTTTCTTTGTTTCCCTTAATTATGCTTTCTCTTAAGCTAGTTTAATTTCTTAACATGATATCCTAACAACACGCCATCATTTAGAGAACATTCTTCTCAAGGTTATGTTGTTTTTGCTAAGTATGGATGGACATTTCCACGATGCCTCTTCATCAAAGGTGTCCTTGCAATTAGCAAATAATCTAGTTACATCTTAAGTACCATGTTCATACACTTCTTCTTGGCAAGCAGTCTTAAATTTAGGATCATATTTTCCACGTCAACGACTCCTTTATGTACTCTAAAGTTGACTCCATTTCTTTTTAAGAGTACAAACCCTTGAGATCTAGCATGACCTCCTTTGTATGCCACAACTTCTATCATTGCATTGGAGTATCCTTTGTCATTCTTCAATCTTGGAACCCTAATTGAGTTCTTTATCATTCAATCATTCTTTCATCTTTGAAATCTCATTGGTTTCTTGAAGCTTTGATTTTTCTTGGGTCTCCGAGATCTTGTGGGGTTCTTCAATCGTTGGAGGTTCCTTGATTATGGCGTTGAGACACTCAAGAATTGGGTTCAAATGGCTCTTGGACCCTTGATTCTTGAATAAGTTCAACAATGGCTTTGAATATTGACTGATAAATGACTCCCGTGGAAGCCTTCATTGGTGCATAATGGATGTTGGGTTATAAATTGATCCTAGTTATAAATTAATCCTAGTTAATTAACTAATTATCCTATGAGTTGTTTTGAGGTGTAGGTTCGCTTACTCGAGTTTCTCTGTCTCTAGGAAGGGGTCTTGGACTCTTGTTTCCTAGGCTGTAGAAGATATTGTCCCTTCTTGTAAGGTTGCTGGGTCCCCTAAGGTAATATAGTATTATCAGTAGGGCTTGTGGGTTTTCTTTCTTTGGGGTGGGAAAACACTGTTAGGAAGTATGGAGAGTTTAACGAAACACTGGCAAAACTTGTCACTCAATGAAAGGGAGGGAGGCAAACTATCAGTGAAGAAAAACAGGGATAATCAAGAGGCCACTCTTGTGGCAAAATTTCTGACTAAGAGAGTTTTGAATACGGAAGCCATTGTAAGGACTTTCAGTCCATTGTGGAGAGCAAAGAAGGGATTTAAAGTCCAGGATGCAAGTGAGCATATAATGTTGTTTGAGTTCGATAATGCAGAAGAGGTGAATAAAGTTCTGTCAAATGAACCATGGAGCTTTGACCAATATCTAGTGGTGCTTCAAAGGTTGGACAACGCCACACCAGTGCATGAATTGAGCCTTAATTCAATGGCAATATGGGTCCAGGTGCATAATATCCCCGTTACTCATCTGAACAGAAAGGTGGCGGAGGACCTGTGTGAAGTAATTGGTGTAGTGGATCGTGAGTCGAATGATAAGGAGGTAGATAGAGGAAGTTTCTTCAGAGTTCGGGTGCACATTGATATTTCGGTACCTCTGTGCAGGGGCCGTATACTATCCATTGAGGAAGACGACGACTGTTGGGTGACGTTTAAGTATGAACGTCTTCCCAATATATGTTACTGGTGTGAATGTTTGGACCATTCCGATAAAGATTGTGAGAAGTGGATTGAAAGTGATGGAACGTTAGTTAGCAGCGAGAGGGAGTATAGTCCATGGATCAGAGCTTCGCCATCTCAAGCGAGACGAAAACCAGTGATAGTAGTGCCTGGGTTCTATGAGTCTAGAAAGAAGGGAGGCTCTCAGTCCACGAGTTCGATGACTGAGATAGAAACTCAGACACGGTGTGAGGTCAGGGATGCAGGTGCTCAGTCAACGGAAAAGCCAGGGAAGGAAACGGCGAATATCGAGGAGGAAATCTCGGAGCAAATTAATGCACACATTATTTCCAGTCCAAAAAAGGCTGAAGTTTTGAATGCAATGAAAAACGGAAACAACAAAGTTATTAGTGGAAATAAGGGAGATACGTTTGAAGACCAAATAAGAGAGGTTGATAGGGAATTAAATTGCTTTGATATCTCTGAGAATAATGCTAGGGGTGCGGTGGCCAATTAAAATCAGGTTCACGTGGAGAGTTCGAAACTAAATGCAGACATTAAGGCTCCAGCTATGACTAAACCGGGGAGGGAGGCAGGTGCTAATCACGTGGATAACTTAAACCCTATGGCATCTGATCAAAAACAAGTCGCCAAAACTGATTCACAAGGAGGGAAGATTAGCAGTGAAGGTAGCGATGGTCAGTCAAGGAAGAAAACTTGGACACGAGTAGTTCGTGGGGTTCAGAATGGTGGTAATCAGACAAAGGTTGATGAGGTTTCTCTCTCTAAACCTTCTTTCACGGAGGTTGACACTGGTGATGTTCCAAACAAAAAAAGATTGGTTGCCCACAATAGTAGGGAAGCTTATTCAGTGGTGGAGGCTGCAAGGCAGCCCTGCCAAGAGCAATGAATCTCTTATATTGGAACTGTCGAGGGCTTGGGAACCTATCGACAGAGCAAGAGCTTGGGGACTTAATCCGGGCAAAAGATCCCTCAGTTATGTTCTTAGCCGAAACATGGCTGGATAAAGCTAGGCTAGAAGATATTAAAGTCAGGTTGAATTTTGGGGGTATGATTGAAGTGTGTAGAGATACGAGAGGAGGGGCTATTGTAATTTTTTGGAAGAAGGATGTGGATTTTTCTCTAGGTACCTTCTCTCCAAATCACATAGAAGGTATTCTGAATAAAGGAAAGGAAGATGAGTGGAGGTTCACGGGATTTTACGGGGAGCCGGATACAAGAAATCACCACCTGTCTTGGTCTTGTCTTCGAAGACTAAGAAGTAGAAATACAATTCCCTAGCTTTGTGCGGGGGATTTTAATGAAATTACGCGGAGCCATGAGAAATTAGGAGGTAGGTTAAGACCTGTTAGACAAATGGAGGAGTTTAGGGAGGTATTGGATGAGTGTGGTTTTCAAGACCTTGGTTTTGTAGGGGGGAAATTTACATGGTGTAATAGGCACCCTGATGGTTTTACAAAATGGGAGAGGTTGGATAGAGCGGTTGCTACTATAGAGTGGCTTGACAAATTTCCCGCTACTAAAGTAATGCATTTGGAGTGTGGATCGTCTAATCACAAGCCAATCCTAATTTGCCTTAACGGTATTCCAAGAAGCAGGAATAACCCATGGAGGTTTGAGCATATGTGGTTGGAGGAGGAGGGTTGTAAAGATACGGTTGAATCAGCTTGGCTTTTCAATGCTCCTGGCCAAGCTATGACTCAGGTGGAAGGTAAAATCAGCCATTGTCAATCAAAACTCAAGTGGTGGAGTAGGATGGCAATTGGAAATATCACCAATCTTCTGAAGGAAAAGAAAGCTGCATTACGTAAGGCAGAAGAGGAGGCAATTGCAGGAAGGTCCATAAACCGGGTGACTAGGCTGAAAAGAGAGATAAATGATTTGTTATCAAAAGAAGAAAAAATGTGGAAACAAAGATCTAGAGCTTTGTGGTTGCATGAAGGAGACAGAAATACACGATACTTCCATAGTAGAGCTACTCACAAGTATCGGCGTAATAGAATTGAGGCATTGGAAAATGCAATGGGTGAGAAGTGTGTGGATGAGAATGGTATAGCAAATATCTTGGTGGATTTCTATCAAAACTTATTTGCTTCGTCCTCTCCAAATCAGATTGAGGAAGCTCTTGAGGCCACTCCTAGGGTGGTAACGGAAGAGACGAACCAAAAACTTGTTGCTCCTTTTGAGAAAGCCGAAGTGGATACTGCCCTATTTCAAATGGAAGCCCTCAAATCTCCGGGACCTGATGGTATGCCTCCTTTATTTTTTCAGCATTTTTGGCTGGTCATTGGGGATGAAGTGGCCGATGTGGTCCTCACATGTCTCAACACGAGCTCCATCCCTTCCTCAATAAATCAAACCTACATCACTCTCATTCCAAAGGTTAAAAGCCCGGTAAGAGTTTCTGAATATCGTCCAATTGCACTGTGTAATATTCTTTACAAGCTTATCTTTAAAGTTATTGCAAATAGGCTTAAGAATATTTTACCTAGTATTATTTCAGAAACTCAAAGTGCTTTTTAGTCTAGTAAGGCAATCTCTGATAACA
The DNA here is from genome assembly GCA_033629205.1 of Lithocarpus polystachyus. Classification (NCBI taxonomy): domain Eukaryota; kingdom Viridiplantae; phylum Streptophyta; class Magnoliopsida; order Fagales; family Fagaceae; genus Lithocarpus; species Lithocarpus polystachyus. The sequence goes on from CM066165.1 coordinate 64,806,924, forward strand.
TTTTGATCGCCTTTGAGACCTTACATCATATGAAAAATCAGAAATCCAAGAAATTGGGTTTTATGGCAATGAAACTTGATATGAGTAAGGCGTATGATCGGGTGGAATGGAGTTATCTGGTGAAGATTATGGAGAAATTGGGGTTTTGTGAAAAGTGGGTATCTCTTGTTTATGAGTGTATCAGCATAGTGTCTTATTCAATTTTGGTGAATGGAGAGCCAAAGGGGGATATTAGGCCATCAAGGGAAATAAGGCAAGGAGATCCCCTGTCTCCCTATCTCTTTTTGTTGTGTTCAGAAGGTTTGAATAGAATGCTTCAACAAGCAGCGTCAAATGATAGTATAAGGGGTTTTTCTTTGTGCAAAAGAGGACCAAGAATCTCACATTTATTTTTTACAGATGACAGTTTGTTGTTTTGTAGAGCTATTATGTCAGCTTTAAGAGCTGTCCAAGATATTTTGTCTCTGTATGAACAAGCTTCTGGCCAAAAACTCAACCGGGAGAAGACAAACATCTTTTTTAGCAAAGCAGTGAATGAAGAGACAAAGGCCATAATCTCAAATTTCTTACAAGTTTCGGAAGTGAAAGAGTATGAGAAATATCTTGGCTTGCCGGCTGTGGTTGGGAGGAATAGAAAGGCATGCCTCAACTTTATAAAAGAAAAAGTGTGGAGTAAACTCCAAGGGTGGAAAGAAAAATTATTATCTCAAGCGGGTAGAGATATTTTGCTTAAAGCTGTGGTGCAAGCGATTCCCACATTTGCCATGGGCTGCTTCAAGTTACCGGTTGGTCTTTGTAACGAAATTGAGGCTTTGATCCAAAAATTTTTGTGGGGGCAAAAGGGGGAGCAACGGAAAATCCATTGGAAGAAGTGGGAGGTTCTTTGCAAGCCTAAATCAAAGGGAGGGATGGGATTTAAAGACTTGGGGAGGTTTAATGATGCCATGTTGGCAAAACAAGTATGGAGGTTGTTGAAGGATCAATCATCACTATTTTATAGGGTGTTTAAAGCCAAGTGGTCAATTTTTGAAGCATCAGCAGCCACGGGGTCTTATGCCTGGCAAAGCATCCTCAAATCAAGGAAGGTGATATCTTTGGGCATGAGATGGAAAATAGGCAATGGCAGGAGCATAGACATATATGAGGATAACTAGTTGCCAGAGAAGGGAACAGCTAAAATCGTTTCTCCACGAAGGCCAGAGTTGGTTGGTGCCCAGGTTGCTGCTCTCATCAACCAGTCTACACATTCTTGGGATCAGAACTTGGTGGACCAGAATTTCCTAATTTTTGAGGCAAATTGAATCAAAGCCATTCCCTTGTGTTGGACAGATCAATGCGATCGAATTATTTGGCCTGATAGTCCAGATGGTGAGTACTCAGTCAAGGCAGGTTATCAAAAATTATGCGAGGAAGCAGATGCTAGTAACGCCTCATGCTCAAACCCAAGGCACCAGAAATCCTTTTGGAAAAAGGTTTGGTTGCTTCAGGTTCTTAATAAAATAAAAAACTTCCTATGGCGTGTTTGTTCCAATGCTTTACCTACTAAGGAGAATCTGAAGAAACGAAGAATCATTGAGAATGTAGAATGTAGTGCTTGCCTATCGAAGCAAGAATCCACTTTCCACGCTATTTGGGATTGCGAGAAGCTCAATCACGTGTGGGCCCCCTGTTTCAGCTGGGTCCGAACAGAGCATCCCCAAATTCATGAAATGCAAGAGTTGTTATATATGCTAGGACAGCAAGTTCAGAGGTTGGAGCTGTTTGGAGTGGTGGCATGGTTCATTTGGAATCACAGAAACAGATTGAGATTAAATGAGAAAGGTTTGCCGAGTGAAAAAATTTTTGAAACTGCAAAAATTTATCTCTCGGACTATCAAGCAAAATGTCTGACATCCAGTTTGAAGCATCCCAAAGAAAATATTAAATGGCAACCTCCAGAGGAAGGCATGTATAAAACGAACTATGATGGGGCAGTTTTTACCGAGTCAGGGGAAGCGGGGATTGGAGTAATTGTTAGAGATGCAAGGGGGGAGGTAATTGCTACCTTAGCTGAAAAAATATTAGATCCGGGTTCAGTGGAAGTGTTGGAGGCTCTAGCTGCACGAAGAGCAGTAAAATTTGCTATGGAGTTGGGCTTATCTTCCTCAATACAAGAAGGCGATTCTAAGGTGGTGTACAGGGCGTTGAAGGCTACAGATTGCCGTCACCCATCCATTGGTGATATTGTTAAAGACACCGTGTCTATGGCAGGTTCGCTTAGAACCTTTTCTTTCCCTCACACGAGGCGACATGGCAATAGTGCAGCTCATGTTTTAGCCAAGAGAGCAATTGTTTCTTTTCCTTTATTGGTTTGGATGGAGCATGTTCCACCAGACGTTAGTCCATTTGTAATTTCTGATTTGTCATCTGCGTAATAAGATCGTACTTGCGGAATTCTCAAAAAAAAAAAAAAAACTAATTATCCAATTTTATTAATTAGTCCAAATTACATGCAAATTAAATTAAGGCATAATCAAATCATCAAACTAAATTAAGTACAGTTGAATATACATTTGAAACGACGATTTGATCACAATGGGGAAAACTCTCGTAAGAAAAACTCCACTAGGTGAATTTTAGGCCCCTACTTCCAAAGAATCCACTAACAAGAATAGAGGTTACAAGTACAAGAAATCTTACCCTATCCCTAAGTACCTACCTACAGTAAAACCTACTTATCTATAAGAAAGCTCAACTCCAATCCCAATTAGACTACTTCTTATAGAAGACTTCTACTTTGCACGAATCTCCTATTTGTGACTAACACTACATCAACCTTTTTTTTTTTTTTTTTTTTTTGTAGCATTGTAGTGTTCTTCAAATCATGCTTTGATGAACCGGTATCAACTTGGTACAAAACCTTAGGCGCACAAAATGTAGCAACAACTCTTGGAATGCGTGTGTCTCTTTATGTGTATGATAACAACCATAAAATATGTCTTTTAAAGTTATGTGGGTATTATTACTCTACTTTTCCCATGTTGCCAAATTGAGTCATACTAATGCAAAGATTTTATGCATAAAAAGAAAGTTTTATAATGTTATACCTGAATGAGTGCTTCTCACAATGACAAAGCCAACATATGTTCTTAAATTTTGAGCTTATGTTTCTTTGCAAGGTACAACAATCGCTCTCCTTGGAATGACCTTGGATTTTCTCCTTTTTTTACTAAGAAGGAATTGTGCATATGTGACTCCTTGTTGATAGATTGAAGGATTAATGTCTATTTGATGATCCTCTAAACTAAAGTTTTATATTTGAGGATTCATAAGTGGTTGGAATTATTTTGAGTGAGAGGGAAAATTTTTACAAAGCTAACTTTCGTGGGTTTTGAGAGACTATTCAAAAAATAGGAGTGCACACTAATAGTCGCATCTCTACTTTGCTTAGTTCTCTCCAAATGCTTCTAAGTGCCCTTTTATGTTGCGTCTCTATCTTCATAGAGTTTGGAGCTCAAAGTATTAGAATTTTACAAGAGTCAAAATAAAAAATATAGTCAGGAATCAGACACATCAAATTATTCAAGTCATGTTATGTAATAAAATAACATTGTATTCATATATAATTTTTTATAATGCAATCAAATAACATTTAACAATCAAATAAAAGAAAAACAATAACGACTTAAAAACACAAAATCAAATTGCATCAACCCAAAGTAAAGTTCTAAAAAATACAAAAATTCATCAACTTAAAGTAGAGATACAAAAAGTAAAAATAAAAATCCACCAAAAAAAGAAAAAAAAATCATGAAAGAGAGAGTGAGTAATAACCTTTTTTGTGTGAGAAAATATGTATAGAATAAGAAAGATAATAGCAAATTTATAGTAAAAGGATGGGGATAGAAGAGCCAAAATAAAATGAATATGAAGGGATAGAGTACGAGTGACATTAATATCAAGAGTAGTAGAGAGATAAAAAGGTAGAAGAATGGGGAAATGTTTGAGGAAATAAGGTACAAAATTAATAAGAAGAAGAAAAGTTAAAAATAAGAGAGAAATTGTTGGAAATAAGTGGATGATATGACTGTCGATGTGGTTTAATAGAAATGTAGTAACAATTAATGCTACGCTTCAGATTTTATATATATATACATACAGAGTAGAACTATTCATTTTTGTTGGAATTTAAATTGGCAAATATTGGTGACAGTGTATTTTATAATAGAGTTGTAATTCTTGGTCCAAAAAACCTATCTTAGAGCTGCTCAGAAACATTTCACTTTAAAAATTCACCTCTTACTCGCCTAGGTTCAAACCCATGGCAATTTTATCAATGGAATTCAAATTTCATAATCAAAGCCCATGGTTCAATATCATGGAAAATTATTTATCAAAGGCCCAATTTTCATTAGCAATATTAAAAGCCTAATTCTCATTGATAATATCAAAATCTCAATTCTCATTGGCAATATATTTAAAGCCCAATTCACATTGGCAAGATTAAAAGTCCAATTTTCATTAGCAATATTAAAAGTCAACTCTCATTGGCAATAGCAAAAGCCCAATTTTCGTTGGCACTATTAAAAGCCTAAGCTAGCTACTTGGCACTATTTAGTAAAAAGCCCAAGGTTATCAATACTTGGCAAAATACTATATCATAAGTATTTCACTTAAAGTCCAATGATGAACAATGCTTTAAATTCTTGAATCTATTACTATACTATTACAAGCTCATCGAATCTATGACAGTTATCTATTCTCAAAACCCATGAAAATTATCTTATAAAAGCTTATGGAGAGTTATGATTATTTATCTTAAACCCATGACATTTATTTATTTCATACCATATTATAAACTCATAGAATTTATATAAGAACCCATGGTCACTATTTATCTTATATCACAACATCCATAATATTTATTTCTAAAACTCATGGTAATTATTCATCCTACAAGTCCATTATGTATCTATCAAAAACTCATGAGAATATGGCAAATATTATCCCTTAAGTAATTTAAAGTAATCAAACTCACATCAAATATTAAACTATACATACTATTATTAAAAGCCCATGGGAATTAGTATCCAAAACCTATTATGAGTATTGAAGCCCTAAAACATATTCAATTTTACTAACAACCAAAGCCCATATGGGATAAAAAAAAAAAAAAAAAAACCATGGCAACACATAGCAACCTTGTCCATTTTGTAAGACTAAAGGAGCGAAACGCAAGCCCAAGTGAAGAGAACCACTAAAACATGGCCCAACGAAATTATCCAACAAAAATACCCAACTGAAGTATCCAGCTGAAATACTCTAGTGAAAGTACTCCAACAACTAAGTAGCTAAGGTTAGTTACATCTTAATTTCAGCAACTGAAACGTACTGATTATGACAAGACCCAAGGGCTAGGGCTGACATACAAGAGCTGAGTTCAGCTTATTTTCTGCTTTTTCTCCAAGTTTTGGTTAAAGGGGAAGAGAAGTCATAACCAAGATCTCCAAGCTCATGAAATTTGCAACTAAATAGTTTTTTTTTTTTTTTACTAAAAATGTATATAATTGATTCATAAACTAAGCCTATGAATCCCGAAAGGGGAAAATTAGGAAAATGTGATTTGAAGGGCATAAAAGGCGTCCAGCAGAGGCAGCAATGGTTGACACCTGGCTTGGAATGTCAACCAAACCTCTTGAGCTCTGATCCAAGTTACAGCAAGCAAGATCTCTAGTCCTCATACATGCTCTAATCCTATTGGACGAAATTAATCTCCAAATTCAAGCATTTAATGCCTAGATTAGGAGCATCTCAGCCTCTAACTACATTACCCAAATAAGCAAACACTCTAAAAACAAGTCTCACCATTTTATGCCAAATATCATGAGAGATATTCAGCTGTCTGACTTGGTCCTCTTTAAATTTTGCTAATCAATCCCTTAAGCTTCACTATAAAAGGAACTACCATCAACTCATCAAGGGGACAACATCTTATCATAAAATTCCTCACACTTCATGCTATTTTCAGCTTATAAATCAATCCCTTAGTTCATAAACTAGCTTTTAGTCCATAAATACCCATGTACACCTACCCATAAACATCTCATTCCATCTTCTCAAAATATCCCAGCTCCATGAAATAGCCATAAATAACCCCTTTTCTACATGATAGCCGAAAATAACTAAAGACTACTCTATCTCTCTTCTATACTTCCATATACTCACCCACATTCTCTATAAAGTCATTCTCATCACTTACTACATACACATATTCATCTTATTTAAACATTTGCTAGCTTCATCACTTACTCTATCTCTCTTTCTCTGCCTTCATTCCATCATAAATATTCCTTTTTTACTTGTAATTATGGCACATTTAATCCTTGTTTATTGCCATTACATTGAAGGTTATAATGTCTTGGATACTATGAAAGTTTTCCCTTATGTTGACTTAATAATAATGAAGAAAACATATGATTTTTGATCATGTAAATACATTTATTAACTTAACAAACGTTACCGCTGAAGATTTGTCATATTCACTATTGGATCATTTTCCTCTTATATACTTGTTATAATGGACCTACTTTGATATTAACTGACTATGGAGGAAATGCATAATTTTTACTATGCGAATACATTTATTAATTTTCTAAACATCTACCGCTAAACGTTTATCTTGTTTACCTATGGACTATTATTTATAAACTTGTATTGGTGGGTCATCTTTTGTGTTAGCTTATCTTTACAAGAGATATTTATGAAGCCTTATCAAGATCTTTGTTGGATGCAATTCAGACCTTGAGCAAAAATAGGTCTTTCATACTTCATCGATAGCCTTTGGGCCATATTCTAAGCCCAAAGTGGAGTCTCGATCTTAACTTCCTAAATACCATATTGGCAACAAAAAATGCCCCCAACACTATCCAAAGTCATATAAAACATTTATGGTGATAATAGCATCAATAAGGACATCAATGTTTTGAAATTGGGAACTCATCATTTGGGAATTATTTTTTAAGTTCCATGAGTTTCACATAATAGTGAATCTACCCATTCTTTTTTCATAAAATGATTATATTGGCTATCCGGGTGGGTTAATGGCAAGTTAAATTGATGAATACATTACGTTATTGTCATCCAAAGTCATATATTTCAACATTATTGAGTTTATTTATTTGGCTGCCTTTAAATTAAATGTCATATTATAATTTTCAACAATCCATTCATTCTTTGTAAGTTTTCTTCCCTCTTAAAACATTGTTCAAATAGTAACATTAGAATATATTGTCTTTTGATTAACAACTAGGAAGATCATTTGAAAGCCATATACGCTAATATGACTTGCTTATCACGCTTTTTGAACAAATAACTTCTTCAAAATCATAAAATAGGTGTTTTGATAAAATATATTATGACCATTGGATCATGTCGTCGCACATGTTCAATTGGAAGTAATAGCACTTAGTATGCTTGCCTTTTGAGAAATGTCACATATTAACATAAAAAATATTAAGAAAACCCATGATCATAACCAAAAGTCATTACTTAAACTTGAAGCCAATGGTTAAATTAAAAATTCTTATACATCTAAAAGTCACAATTCTTAAACAAACAAAGTATTCTACGAATAAATAAATTTATAGATTACATCCTTCACTTGAAATGTTTCTAATCATTCAACTCTATATAAGGCATGCGAGTTTAATTCTAAACTAATATTCCAAATTTAACTTCAAGATAAGAAAGCTTTTAAAGTTTTTGAAAGTTGATGGCTATCAAATTAATGGTGTTGATAATAGTTTTCCTTTTATGTATTCTCTTTGGCGTGCATGCAAATGATCCGATCTCTACCTCTTTCAATCGCTCTTCACTTCCAATCTCGCTCCCTCGTCCTTTTAAACTTAATAATGTCTATAGTCAATTTTCTCTTTGCCTTAAAGAAAAGGTAGAAGCACAACAACAACAACAACAACAACAACAAAAAATTTAATTGTGCATTCTCTAGCCAAATCAATTTTTTTTTTTTTTTTTGGGAGAGTTTTATTCAGGACAAAATAGGCAATTGCCATTTTCAAGCAAAGAAAGTAGCATTTTGCCCTCATTCCCAAATTAATTAGGGAAATACCTCTCTTTTGAAACTCGATTTTCTCAAAATCGAGTTAAAAAAAAAAAAATTTGAGCCCTACAGTGGCATTTTAAGGAGCCTATAGTGACGTTTTTAGGACATAGAGTGACGTTTTGTAACTCGACTTCTATGAAGTCGAGTTATAGGCAATTTTTTTCATTTTTTTTTTTGGCCTATAACTCGACTTCGTAGAGGTCAAGTTACAAAACATCACTATATGTCCTGAAAACGTCACTATATGCTCCTTAAAAACCTCACTATAAGGCTTAACTCGATTTTTAAAAAATCGATTTTCAAAAGAGGGGCATTTCTCTAATTAGTTTGGGAAGGAGGGCAAAATGCTGCTTTCTTTGCTTGAAAAGGGCATTTGCCCATTTTGTCCGTTTTATTCATTGCATGCGGCAGGGTTTTGAAACCCGGATCGGACCGGGCGGTCCAACCGGGAAAACCAGGAACCGGAGTGAATTTCGGTTTTTTAAGCACCAGAACCGGGTATCAGTGAGTTGTGAGAGAACCGGGGTTGAACCGGAAAAACCGGACGAACCGTTGACCGGTTTAACCGGTCATGGAATAGAGAAAAATTAAGAAAAATGCGGTTGCCAGGGGTTGAACTTGAGCTCTCACACCTTGAAAGTAAGACTGAAGCTTTAACCAACAAACCAAATGCTCCTCTTGGGAGCTAATATGCAATATTATTAAATTTATATTAAATTTACATGATTTATAGTTTCTAAACTTTTATGTCATCTTTCTCAACATATTAAATAATATTAAATTAACTTTTTATTTAAGAATAATACCTATGCAATTTATGAATTTATTTTAAAAGTCATTTTTAGTTAATTGAAATGATTTCTCTTAAAGGATTATTATAAAAATTTCTTTTTATGTTTATTTATGTTGTACTATTTTTTATTAACCTTATAATGTACTATTTTATGTATTTTGTTTCAATTTTAAAGATATTTTTAGTAAATTTTGCTAATATTTACAAATTTAATATATTTATTTATATTTAAATAATTATTAAATTAATTATGACGTCATCACAGTTCAACCCCGGTTCGACCTCGGTTGAACCTCAAAAACCTTGAACTTCTCCCTTTTACGGTTCAATGAACGGTCCGGGTCTGAAAACCTTGGCATGCCTATATATTGTGCATTGAAAAACATGGGGAAGATATATTTGATGCTGGAAATTGCTTTCATGAATGGTATGACCTTCAGATCAAAATACATTGAGATCTCGTACATAAAAAAGTCCAAGACGTAGCTCCAATTGGTGATATGGTAAATAATTTCTAAACTCCTTTATTTATCTATCTTTCTAAGGAATAGGAAACACGTGCATGAAAAATATATATGTAAGCAACCAATACATTTTCTTGAATCCAATTGATTCACATGAAACTCATCCTGAACATGGACCTAAAATGACGCTATTCCTAATGCATCCAAGACGATATAATTTCTCACATTGCTTTATAAACTAGGAACCCAAATCCTATAGAGAAGGGTCTCAATTATAACGATTTAAGTTGAGCAAAAAGGTTGAAAATTTGCATCGTTTTACAAATTGAGAAAATGTGCTACATTGAATTGATTGTGAATATTTTGAGAAATATTCTTATGTCGAAGATGGTTTGTATAATTGATTTCTATAGAAAATATTTTTATTTTTGGATTATTTCCAAGATGGTTTGCGAAATTTTGTAACAAATTATTTCCAATGCAATTATGAAAGAATGCAAACGTACTTGTTACCAAAATCTACAATAAAACTCTTTACGATTTTGTCCTAAGTGCATGAATTTTGTGTCTCGTCAAGAATAATCAATTAATAGAGATTGTGATGGACAATAAAATATATTATAACATTCCTAATTTTGAATTTAAAGAGCAAAGGAATGATATGAAATTGTTCAATTATGATAACAATGATATTTCAATTACTAATTTTCCCCTAAATTCTTATACACATAATTGTCTAATTACGATGGCAACTCAATACACGGGCCAAAATGGGCATTTGCCATTTTCGCCCAAAAAATGTAAAAAAATGCTCATGTTCTGAAACTATCTAACAAAATGCCTCTGTTTTAAAACTCGATTTTTAGAAAATCGAGTTTCAATATAAAACTCGATTTGATGAAAATCGAGTTATTTGGAAAAATTCATATGGAACTCAAGTTTCATAAATTTCTTCTTCTTTTTTTCTTTTTCTTTTTTTAAGTTTGATTGCCTATAACTCGATTTTTTAAAATTTGAGTTTCAAAATAGGAGTATTTTGCTAGATAATTTCAAAACATGAACATTTTGCTACATCTTTTGGGCGAAAGGGAAAAAAACCCATTTTTGCCCTTAATACACATACCTAGTGTTACCACAATTATAACAGACTTTTATGCATTGGATATCATTTTCTTTATCCACTTTATTTGATGAGCTATGTTTAACATTGTTAGTGTTTTATGGCTTCAGATAAAATTGGAGTCTCAAGATCGGTTCCAAATTTAAACTTTCTATATGTAAAATTTAAGTTCCACTTGTTTTAAATTGTGTTATTTAAATTTTTGTAATAATATTATTCACAGATATTGTATTACCTAATTTTATTTTGTCATATATTTGAGTCTTAGAATTTAGGTTAATTGGGTCATTTAAATCCCAAAACTTATTTCATGTGGGAGTTGAATTAGTTGAATTTTATATTAAATTATATTTTCCTTTCCCATGATAGATTGATTTTATCAATATAGGGGTTGAAATGTCAAATACTGTAAAGTAGAGATTTTATTTTCTATTTTATAACAATATTGTATGGTTAAACATAATATTCATGCCGAATTTTCATTTTGAACCCACTAATAGCCAATTTTAAGACAATTGTAGAGAGTGAAAAATCCAAAACAATCACAAATTGCCAAGTCATATCATTAAGTCTGCGTAGTACATTCAAAACAACTAATTACAAGAGGCCATGTGCTACTTTTTGGGTCTCACTTTCATTATTCATAGACCAATAAAAATATTCCTAGTGTCATTAAAATAGAAATTACAAAGAATACTTAAAAGTCAATCAAATGTTGACACATGTTGATATTTTAATTTAAAATGACATAAACAGTCTAAGTAAATACTTTCATGTGTTATTTTGAATTAAGATACCTTTAATCAAATAGTGACAAGCGTCCCATGGAGAACAAGATATAAAGTTCCTCCATTTAAAATATGTCACGTGTCATTTATGAGAGTAAATCATGTGTCTTCAAACCTCCTCATGACTCCTAAAAATAGAGACCCTTCTCAATCTTATTACTTATGGGAACACATTTAGTGGCTCGAAGCTCTATCAAAATTAAGCTCCAAAGCCTTCAAGAACTTCAACCTTTAAATAAGAAAATTCGAAGAAAAATCATTCAAATCACCCTCCAAAATCTCAAAGTTTATTGGATCAAGCTTAAAAACCTTAAGAAACTTCAAGGGGATACAAATTAGTGAAGCTCTACAAAATCAAGTCTCTAAATCCCTGAAGAACTTCCACGACAAATTTTCAGAAATTAAGAACATTCATCAAAATCATTCTTCCAAGTCTAAGAGTTCTACTAAAATCAAGCTTGAAAGCCTCCAAAAATTTCAAGAACTCTTAAGTAATCAAAGTTTCCCCAAGGGACTTCCGCCACAAATCTTCAAAAAAGAATACGAAGAATGAAAAGAACAAAGAATTTATAACAATCACACAGTCATAAATTCATCGCAATTTTGCTTCAAAGATCTTTCAATCTGTTTCCCAATCAAAGTGAAGGAAAATTTTTGTTCGAATCAAACAATTCTTGAATTGAAGACGTTTCCATGGAGATCGAATTAGAAGATTTATTTTATTGTAATAAAATTTAATTATAGAGAATTGTACTCACAAATTCGTTTATACAAAAATACATTTGTTAAATATTTGTAGAGTGAGAATTTTCAACCAATCACAAGTTGTCATATTCTACTTAGTGGTTCCATTGTCATTATTTAGAGACTAATGGAAATATTCCAGGTGTTTGTAAATTAAAATTCCAAAGAATACCTAAGGGCCAAACACACGAAGACACATGCTGATATTTAATTTAAAATGACATAGGCAGTTTAATCAAAATTTCAAGACTTGCTCACTCACCACTCTCAAAGATTGCATGCATGAATAAGATTGACGGGGGAATCTGTAGAGAGTAAAATTTCCAACCAACCCCAAGTTGCCATGTGCTGCTTAATGGTTCCATTGTCATTATTTAGAGACAAATGGAAATATTCCAATTGTTTCTAAATAAAAATTACAAAGAATACCTAAGTGTTAATCACACGTGGACACATGCTGATATTTAATTTAAAATGGCATAAGAGCATTTACAACAGTGGAGCCAAATTTTTAGTTTTTTAGCACCACAAAAAGTCACTTTATCTATTTTACATTTTCACATCCAACCGTAGTGATTTTATTTTAACTTTTAACACAATAAAATAATATAAACACTACAATAAAATAATATTTCATTCAACCACCAAAACACAACCACATCCACCATCAAAGCCATAGAAATCACTGCACAAAGACACGGAGAGAGGAAAAGTAGTGTGAACGCAAAATGAAATTCAACAAAAAGAATAAAAAATAAGAAAAGTAGTGTGAACGCAAATTTTTATTTTTCCCTTTCAGCTACCGTGCACAGCCAAAAATAGCTGTGCACTATAGCTGTGGAGCCAAAAATTATTGCTTTGGCTTCATTATTGCATGGTACATTTTAAGTTTTAGTGGTGCTAAAAATAGCTATATAGCTATTTAGCACCACTATTACTACTTATCTAAGTAGTCTAATTAAAAGCTGCCATATTTTATTTAAAATTAGAACACTTTGGTTCATCAAGTAGTGACATGTGTCCATTGGAGAACAAGACACAAAGTCTATGCATTTAAATCATTACATGTGTCACCAATGGGAGTCAATCATGTGTCTTCAAACTCCACTATACTCCTATAAATAGAGACTCCCCTCAGTCTTATGGAGGATATACATTCAGCACATTCAGAAGTCTTGAAACTCTGCCGAAAATAAGCTCCAAAGCTTCTACGGATTCAAGCATCTAAAGCTCCAAAGAACTTTCAACACAAATCTTCAAATATGAAGAACATTCATCCAAATCATCATTCCAAGTCTTAGAGTTTTATTGGAATCAAGATTCAAAACCTTTAGAAACTTCAAGAACTCTAATCTATCAAAGCTATATTGGATTTAAGCTCTAAAGCCCCGAAAAATTTTCACTACAAATCTTTGAAAAACAAAGAACACAAAATACACAAAGAACGAAGAATTTCTAACAAGCTCATAGTTAAAAATTCAGTGCAATTCCATTCCCAAAATTATTCAATCCACTTTCCAATCCAAGTGGAGAACATCTTGTGTTCAAGTCAAGACTACATCAACGCAATACTTGAACTAAGGACTTTTCCTAGGAGATCGAATCACAGGCTTATTCTATTGTATTAGAATCTAAATATAGAAAATTGTACCTACAAATTCATCAATACAAAAATATATTTGTGAAACTATTTTGATTGTTTGATTTTCAAACTTGAGATTTTTTTTTTTTTTTTTTTTGTTTACAAATTTTGGCAAGCCCGGTGGGACATCTTTGCCTCTCATCTCTTTCTCCTTAGAAAAAAATAATTCATCACCTTGTTATCAGCTGCAATGGCATCTAGCAAGAAAACTCAAGCTTCAACAACTACTACTTCAACCAAATTAGGTGCTTCTGTCACTAACAACTATTATGATCCAATCACTCGTGGGCAATCTAAAGCTCTCAATCAGCTTCAGTCTTAATCAACTGAGGAAGCCAAGGCCCATAAGGTCATCTCCTTAGATTTTCTTGCAAGCAAGAAGATTATCAACAATAAGTTATCTACCTTAGAGCACCTCAAGTCTAGGGGCAAAACCCTTTCTTCCTTCACAAGAAGTTGTTCACATAATTCCTCGTGTGTCATAGGAAAGCCAAGAGATGAAATTCCCTTTTTTTCACACAGATTCACTTTCTCCTCCATCATCATTTGAAGTTGTATCAGTTTTGATGGCTAATGCCTCCACTGTAGAGGAAAAGATGCAATGGAGCAAAAGATTGTCCTTCTCACAAAAGCACTCGAAGACAGGGACCTTTAAATTGCAACCCTAATGAACAAGCCGGAAGTTCAAGACTCTGGTGAATCAAGCGATGCTCTTAACTCCTCACACGATTTCATACCCACAAAGGACGATAAAGAGAAAGGAAATGAAGACACTCCACGACAAGAACAATCTACTTCAGTTGCTTCTTTATCCGTCCAACAACTTCAAGACATACAGACTGACAAGAGGCTGGCTCAAAACTGTGTTTTTTAGAACAAATCAGGAAAACAATAAAGAGACTTTGAGTTTCTTGAATTTGCTATTTTAACGATAAATTAAGATGTTAGAGCTAAGTTCAACTCTGCATTTTTTAAACCTTCCTATGATCATTTACCATGAATCAACAAGAGTGGGATAATTGAGTTGAGAAACAGGAAATCGAGAAATAATCTTGGCTACAGGAAGAATACATTCCTATCTTCACATTTGAGTTTTCATAAATTGAATGCCCATCAGTTACTACAGAACAATTAAACACAATTAACTCTGCAGGTCATACAAATGAATCATGGCGCGTCAAACATTGTAAATTGTGAACAATACAATCTGACCAAAATTTCCTGCGGAGTGCAGAAGCAGTTTAGGTTGGAACCAAGGGAGCCTGGGAACAGATACATGCTACTACAATGCCAAGCAGAGCTCCGGCAAGGACCTGTGACGGAGTGTGGCCAAGAAGTTCCTTCAACTTTCTTTGGCTGATAGGATGCCCTTGAAACAAGTCCTCAACAATCATATTAAGCACCTGTATTGCAGCAGTCATATTAATTCACTAGAAATCAAGAAGTACATAACAGAAAATCAAATATCAGGTCTAAAGAAAAATAAAAAAGGAATATAAGTATCCAGTATGAGAGAGAGAGAGAGAGAGATCATTATCCAGGCCAAGTAACCATAAGTCACTATAACAAAGAAAATTATAGTCACTGTAAGTCCCAGGAATGAAAAATGAACTCCCAGGCAATAACCTAGATTGGGCTTACTGAAGCTGCCATTCTAAGCTATGATGTTTGAACATCTATAGTGAACTGCCCTGTTTGGTAGGGTGGTCTAAAACGGTATTTTTCAAAACACAACTCTTTGGAGCCACACTTTTTTGTAGGTACAACTTTTCCAAACAGCTCATTTTTTAAGAGTTGCAAAAATAAGTTGTGCCAAACAGATAAGCCTCAAGACAAGAGGCTTAACCAAAGATCCCATATTTCTACGGTAGAATTAAAGTTAAGATCCTCAAAATCAATGCGACATCAACAAGCAAATCAACCTATTACCATATATCTAAGGGAACAGGGATTTCATAAGAAACAAATACCATCTATCAATTAGATTGATATCTAATTCTTACAAAATTGGAGGTTAAAGTTTCTTCATCAAACTAAGAGGAAACCAGACTAAAGGACTGTGATCCACAAAATATATATCCATTGCTGTAGGGCTAGCCTCCACAACTGGTTTTCTTTGTATCAGTGTGCGTTCATATATATATAGACACAAACTGAGAGGAAGAATATATAAACATGGACTGAGAGGAAGAAACAAGTTGTGAGTCTAGCCAAACGGCAATATAGGCCTATTTAAATTTGGACCTTGTTCTCTAAGATATCAAATTTGCAAATTTACACATCATTGAGCTCTCCAGCTACATAATACTCATATTTAACTATTTATTTTAGACTACAAGAAATAACTGCCACATAAATAAATCATCTAAATCTTCACAAACAATATTTTAATAACAGCAGCACAAGTATATGATAATGAGTGGATTCTCAAAATTTAAAATTAGTACTTAAACTTAAGCCATGTGAACTGAAAACATAAACTACAATGGGAGCTTCATCAGCAGATGCAGAGAATTGAAATGGCTCATGGTGGGTTAGAAGCATCCACAATGAAAATAATATTAGTAAGTTTATATAGGCCCCAAAACATGAGATTATAGCTCACTAATACACCCAAGGCTCTTATTACAGCTTTGGCAGGATTAAGTATTGCTGGGTCATCATTCAACTGTTATGTTGAGACATGCTGTAATACCTTTTCAAGATTGCCTAATAAAACATTTGACCTGATCGAGCAAACCAGGCTATTCAACAAGCTCTGCAGTTTTTAGTTGCGTCTCAGTAGTTTGAGAGGAGAACATTGGCTTTATCTTCTATAAAATATACTTAAAACTAATTGCATCTAGAAGACTGGACACAAAAGAGTTCTTTTTGAAAGTTATACAAAAGAACTAAGAAAATTATGCAGAAGAGAGAAAAGTCTAGCAATGAAAATGAAGTTCTATCATTGATTAAATTCATCAAGGAGTTACAACAGTATATATACAAGTAGCCAGTTTACAACAAGTGTGAAATCTCTTAAGGCCAACTAACTATAACAACAAACTTACAACAGATAAAACAGATTGAACTGAATCTATTTTTGGCTTAAACTAAGTAAGTTAGCATCTTAACTAACTGCCTTGGCATTACTATCACAAACACTTTTTTCCACTGAGTTAGACACAGAGTTGTAGTAGTAGTACAGGTAGTTTCTTGTATCCTAGGCCTGTGAAGATATGATTAATTTTTTACTCCATTTGAGTAACTTGCATTGGATTTCATTAAAATTATAACCCTCGCATTAGCTTTGACCGAATTACAAATCTCAAGTTTTCAATGAAGTCCTTAACCAATCTGTTGCCCATTTAATCCCCTTTTTGCATGTAATGTTCATTACTTAGTCACAAGACTGTTATAGCATTTTGATAAATACCCTTGACTAATAATTTATAGAGGATACCAAAAATTTGGGACTAACTAAGGCTCGGATGTTTGTTGTTTATTTCTTTTAATAAAAAAAAAAAAATACAGCCATATTGTACAGACAACAGAAAGTGAAAAAAAAAAAACTCACTTCTTAGTTTCTTTCCTCTTACCTCGGCTTGCATCCCAGCATGGCGCCTCACACCGATTGCATCATACATAACAATCAGACTGAATCCCAAACAAACTGGAAACAGTGAGTCCGCTACACCATGACAAAGCGCCACCGAAGTAGTCAAAGCCGTGCACAAAGCCGAGTGCGAAGAAGGCATTCCTCCCGAAGCAAACAGTATCCTCAAATCCCATTTCCTCTCCACGAAGAAATTCAAGATAACCTTTATCGATTGCGCCATGAACCACGCTAACAAGCCCGACACAAAGGTTGGGTTCGCAGCTAATGTTGCCACAAAGGGACTAATCCGAACCTTTGCATTCGAAGTTACACTCAATAAAGCTACACCAAGCCCTCCACTTTGTAAATGACCGCCACCAGTTTTATCTGAAAGTGCATCACTATAAGCTTGCACAGACGATGCCAATTTCTGGGTTTGTGAAGTGGCTAAGATTTTGATACTTTGCAAGATTACCCAGAAGGGATTTGGGGGGAAAGATTGATCACTGAACTTGGAATTTTGGTTTTCGGGATTTGAAGGAGTTGTATTTGTATAACAGTAAGTGATTGAAGAGGTGGTGAACTTTCTGAACTGGGTGAAGGAGAGGGTGGTGGAGTGGGTTTGGGGTTTTAGCTTCAAGAGGTTGAAGCTGAAAGAACTAATAAGTGTGGGTTTTATTGTCACAGAGTCCATGAGAGAGAGAGAGAGCTCGGTTCTGTGCTTTAATAACTCCAGTCTGCATTTCAGAGAGAAAGCAGCCAGGAAAGCATGAAGACTGCAGACTGTTGTAGCTTATGTTTCTGTTATTGTTTTTTCTTTTAATGTTGAATGTTGATGCTTTGCTGATTGGAAGAAGTGTTGAGAGACTTGATTGGTGATTGGCCCCCAATATTTTATATTTCATTCCAATCTGTGGTGGACAACAGCCCTTGGTTTATTTTGTTTTAACCAAATTGCCATTTCAGCAAGGAATATGCTATAATGCCATGGAATTTTCTTTTCTCGTAAGTTTTCGTTCTTTAATCCATCTATTATGCCCTCTCACTTCTTTATAGGCAAAAAGAATTTTATGCTTTGCTCAAAAAAGAAAAAAAAAAAAAAAGTATTTATGCTCACTCCCTTGCTTTCCTTTAAAGGTATCTATGAATATTAATTGATTACGAGAACATTATATCCTGGTGCCTTTACAAGTTAGTGACAAGATCAGGGTAAGCAATTGTCAAATGGTTATTAAGGCTTTATGGTATTAATGAGATTTTAGATTTTAAATTCCTTATCAACATCTTGAGGCCACCTCTAGTGATTTTTCCTTATAATAATATAGTTTATGTGAGACAAATAGACTTCGTACATCTGAGGAAATAATTAGACAATTAAAGAAGTCTAAATACCATCATTTGTCAAAAAAATTACTCTTTTCTTCTCATAACTTCTCACATTTTTTAAAAATTTCAACTCTTTGGCTATAATTATATGCTGGGATGGAAGGAATTTATAAAATGTGCACCATGATGGAAGCCATGGATGAAATATACATATGAATTTGGCCTTGAAAAAGCACTTAGTTTTCTAGTTTGTGCTTGGTTTATACTCTTTTGTTTTCTTTTTATAACAGAAAGATAGAATTCGAAATGAGAAAATTTGCTTAAAAATAGGGGTAGCTTCTATAATGAAACGATGAGTAAGAGTTGTTTAAGATGGTTTGATCATGTGCGAAGGAAAGCAACTAATGTACCAATAAGAAAGAGTAAGTTTATCCAAATTGAGGGAAGAAAAAAAGATAGAGGAATACTAAAAATCACATTAATAAAAACAATAAGAAAGAACGTGCCAATTAAGGGAGTTACAAAGAATATGACTTTGGATATAGTAGAATGGAAGCAAAGAATATAATTAATATGTTGATGATTCATAACTAACCCTAAAATTTTGGGACTAAGACTTTAATTGGTATCGTTTAAAAAAAAAAAAACCACTACACAACATTAGTGTTCAATAGATAATGCGGTCTAAAATAAAAAGTAGCCTTACTTTTCAGCTAGACATTATGGTGCCAAAAATCAAAGTGGGTGGTAGTCACATGTACAATGCGGTATCTAAAAGAAACAAACACCTTGTTTGTTTTGAAATAAAATATTTTCAAACGTAAAATATTTTACATATAAAACATTTTCAAGTGTTTAGTATGACAAATAAAAATTTTCAAGCAAACCACCAAAACTGGTGGCTCAGCCACCTAAGCTACTAGTGCCAAAGGTCTGGCAACCAAATTGTTAAAACCTGCAATCAAAATGGTGACTCTAGCAACCGAACCAATGGAATCAGCAATCAAAGCGATGGCTCTGGCCATCAAACTGCCAACCATTGCCGTTAGAGTGATGTCTTTGGTGACTGGACCGTCGACACCGATAAACAAAAAGGCATCTCCAGTTATCGAACCTCTGAAAACAGTCATTGATGCGGCTTTTTTGGCCATCAGACCATTGACATTGGTCATAGGAGCGAAGTCTCCAATAACAAGACATCGAACTGCCGGTATTGGTCACTGGAGTGGTGTATCTAGCCACCAAATTGGTGACCTAGCCACCAAATAGGGGGAGGAGAAACCATTATGTGTTTTTGTAAAATGTTTTACCAAATTTGTAAAGGTAAAACATTTTTCAACTTTTTACAAAGGATTTTATGGTCAATAGAAAATATTTTACAAGTTCGATTACATTTTACTTGCAAACAAACACCTAAAAATGGGAAAATACTTTTCGAAAAATCTTAAAATATAGTTCTAGATAGGAGTTTAATTTTGTAGAATTAAGTTACCATGATAGTATGTCTTATATATATATATATATATATATATATATATATATATATATATATATAAAACAAGAAATCATATGAGGTAATTGTATCTTTTGCTAGCTCTTTAGTTTTTCCTTCTCATACTATTAGGTAAGGTAATGTTGTTACTCATACCTTAGAAAAAAAATTAGGCTTTCTTTTCCGCTTTTAGTTGGGATGAAGTTTGTTCCTCCAAACCTAAGTAATATTGTTGTTGCTGATTTACCAACATCCTAATGATATTCATAATGATTTGTTTTTCAAAAAAAAAAAAAAAAAAATATATATATATATATATATATTGTGTTTTGTTGAAAATTATACAACTTGTTGAAGATAAACTTGAAATATTTATTACTACACTTAGAAAGTATCATTTTGAAAGAAATAAGGCGTGTGTGTGTGGAATACATGTTGTGGGGGGAGAATCCAGCTATGACAAATGGGCTTGAGCTAGTAGGCCCAAAGGGCTGAAATAAGGAAGAAAACTTGAACCAACCAAATGGACTTCATGAAGGTGGGCCCCAATGCCCTCCCCCCCCCCCCCCCCCCCCCTCCTCCATTTGGGGGCCAACTCAAAAAAAAAAGGGGGAAGAGACAATCATCACAAATTCCAAGAAAAACCAATATTCTGAATACCATTTCGAACTCTGTTTCGGTCTCCTCATTGGAATGGAATATTTTGGTACTGGTCTATTTCGGTATACTGTTTAGATACGTTTTAGGGTTATCATTATTATGTGTGTGTGTGTGTGTGTGTGTGTTATTAATCAAAATCCAAATAAATTATGAAAAGCCTTCAAATTATAAGTCTATATTTCAATTATTATGTCAATCTCTAAGCCCCAAACATCAATTTAATAATTTTTACAAATGAATAGTTAACTTTTTTTAATATGGATCCAAAATAAGTAAATAACCAAACAAAACACAAATAGGCATTAAAAAAAAAACCTAGATGATAACTACATTGAGTAAAGTTGTACTTGTAGCCTTAACGTGGCGTTTGGTATGAGAATTTACATTATTCCTGGCATCTAGATTCCTAGTAATGTGATTCTTTACAATCTAGATACCTAGAAATGTAGCTATTCCTATGTTTAGTTTCATTAAGAATCTCTTAAGATTCCTAGGGATGTGAGATGATAATGTTTGATTTATTTCCAGGAATCTTAAATGAATTATTTATTTTTCCCATTCTATCCTTAGATTTGAATGTGAACCACTAAGTCCTTTTAAAAAAAAAAATCTTCCCCTAAATAAATAATGAAAAACAAAATATAAACTATTAATAATTTGTTGAGCAACACACACACACACAACAGCAAAAGTGAATACTTAGCAATAATGAAGGTTCCCCTTCAAACTTTTTTATTTTTTTTTTTCTACACATGAAACCTAAATAGAATTTTATTAAAGAATATATCAACAAAGTTTTCTATCTTGTTTTTGTTATTTTGGCGGGAAAAGATAAAGACAAGGGAAAAGATATTGATGATTTATTTTATATTTTATCTCAATTGCTTAAATGATAAGGAAAAAATGGTTAAAATCGTCAATTTATAAAAAAAATACAATTTCCTTTAAGCTTGGAAATCTAGATACCCACTTGTTTAATTCATATTTCTACTGAAAGGGGTTTAAAGAGGGAATCCAGATTCCCCTAGCATCTGATTCCCTGGCGTGTTTTGCAACCAAACATGAGAATCTTTAAACATTCTTGAAAATCCTAAAACATTACCTCGTACCAAACGCCACATAAAAGTCAATGTTATAGGCTGAAATTCAGCATTCCTGTTAAATGCTAGTCACATGAAAGCTGGTAAAACTGAAAAAAAAAAAAAATAAATAACACAAAAGTACAAAACTAAAAAAAAATGAAGTTGAAAAGGTAGACAACACAAAGCCAAAAAGTCACAAACAACAGAGGACGAAACCCATGAAGACGAAAGAAGAAGAAGAGGAGGAGGAGGCGGGTATCTTCAGTGACTGCCTGACCGGCGTCGTGTGGTGACGGTAGTAACCAGATCGGATTGATTTAGGCAAATGGTTCAACTCAAAAACTCAAAAAAGAAAAAATGGTATGTTTTTCTATACTAGCCGAAATTGTTATACTACCCAAAATTCACCGGAACAAGCCAGAATGGCCGAAACTGATCGGAATCAACCGGAATTTGATCTGAGGTGGAACAAGAGGGTGAATTGTACCAGTTAAGTGGCCAGTAAGAAATTTTTTGGCCATTTCGGCTGGAAGGGAACAAAATTATTAGCGTTGAGAAGAACCATTCGAGGAAGATCCACTCCTCTGATTTCCAAGGAGCATTTCATTCTCAACGGAACACTAGAAACTCACTTAACACCTAGAATATAGACAAGGAGCCATGTAGACCAGAGAGTGGATGAATCCAAAAGCCTAAAGAAGGAAGCTTCTGGAGGAAGCAATGCCGCATTTATAGCTGAATGAAGCACTAGAACAGTGTTAAGCAACTTGTTTTCCACCCATCTCTACATCGAAAGAAGAGAGAGGTGAAGGATAGGACAAGTATCTTCCTCACACCATATCCACCCTACAAGTAAATGATGGGGAAGGATTATCCATAAGAATAAATAGGCACGAATCTCTCATGCATAATGGATCCAGAAGAATTATTGAAGAGAGAAAATGTGTTAAATGTGAATCCTAGAAAGATAAAGAGTGACTCTATATTTTTGAGTTCTTCATTTATTCAATTAAGCTCTGGACTCATATCTAACAAATTAGTCTTAACGGTTATCTAATTAATTTCTAACCTTAAGATATTTTTTGACCCACATATATCTGCTCTCCATTCTCTATCTTCAATCTGATATTATTTCAAATGAGCATTTTATTACATGTATTTTTTTTAAAATATTCAGTTGAGTTTGCAATTAGATCTAATTTATCTTATTTTATTAGCCACTTTAATAGCTATATAATTGTTAAATGGTTGTTTTTCTTTTCTACCTTTTTTTAAAAAATATATATATTTTTTGATTGTTTGTCTCATTTTTATTTCCTTGATCTTTTTTATAAATGTGATGTAATTTAAAAATGTTGATTCACAAATATATATTTTTAGATGTTAGTTCACCACATGTTAGTACACATACTCACAAATATACGTGTACATATATATATATATATATATATATATATATTCACATATACTTCATAAAATAGATTGGGCCATAAGGTTTTCAATCCCAACTCTCACAGCCATTTTGCTTTAACCCAAGGGTGCACAAAACTGTGAGGTTTGGAACTCAAATCAAAGTGGCTGTTGCTTGAATAGCTCTTTTCAAGAGATTCAAGTGAGATTGATTTCATGGGAGAGAGGAAGTTCCTAGTGGTACATGTCAATAATACTATTCTGCCATAATCTCTTACTTTCTAGGCGTTTTTCTACAGAGTGTGCTACTACACTACTGGTACTCTTCTCTACGAATTCTCAACTTTTCTCTATTGACTTTCTCTCTTTTTCTCTTCTGTATTTATCTTTTCTCTCATCTATTCCCTCATGTGTATTTTTGTGTTATTTCTTTTCTCTTTGTGTTGTTCTCCGTTATCCCTATCCATTCTCAGTTTTCCCTCTCCCTTTCTGTTTTATCCCCCGTTTCCCCTTTGTGAAAGAGGAATACCCATATTTATACCTATGTTTTCCTCTTGTGATACATTAATGCATGGTTTCCCTTGTTTTCCTTTGGGTCTCCTTTTCCTCTAGATCCTAGATACTCTTTTCCCACTGTCTTTCCTTTTTTCTCTAGGCTTAGGATTCGGTGGAGCAAGTAGCCACTTCTCCTTTTCGTCGCTCAATGCCCATAATTTAAGGGTGTGTTTAATGCACTTGTACTTCTTCGTATTTTGTGGCTCTTCTTTTCTTTTCTTTCTTTTTTCATGAAAATGTTCAAAGCCTCCGCATGAGTCATTCTGCAAAATACCCTTTTAGTGGACCTTTCTGTCCTTACTTTTCTTGGGCTTTTTCTATTGGGCTTGGGCCTATGACATTGCACCTCGTGATAATTTGCAACTTCTCTTTTGGTATGAGTGATTTTCCTAGCAAAAGCAACTCCCAAAGAGTTATGGCAGATTATCACAATTAGGATCTTCCTCCCCTACACCAAACCGCACCTCCCTAAATCTCTATAATGATAGGTTAAACCTTATCTGTATGTTTGGGATACAGATTGAGTGAACCCATTCACCTATCTTGCATTACTCATTGGTTCTTCTCCTGCAGCTTTACACTTTGGAATTTCTCTGGTCCGCGGTGTTGAACCTAAAATTCACTTCTACCATATTTAATATCTCTTGCCTTGCTTTACTCGTTGGATGTTCTGCAGCGCTTAATATCTGGGAATTCTTCGCTTTGTTCACGGCATGCTTTCCTCCGTTCTACCATATTTTTCTCTCTTTCTCATCTCTTCGTTAGAATGCACTGTGAAGGTTCTAGATTCCTCCAACATCTTCTAACTCTTTCATTCAAATGGGTTGGGCCTTTTGGGCCTATTTCATATCTTTCCCTTATGCAAGGGTCTTGGGTCATTCATGGGCCCATTTATTCTCATACTCAACTATTCTTCAAGGCTTGGTCTGCTAGGCTTTGGGCCTTACTTATTGTTGAGGCCCATTTTAGCAAAGAAAGAAGAAAAGGGCCAATGGCAAAAAAAAGCCCAACAATATAACAAAGAGTGAAGAAAGAAAAATTAGCAAAGTGAGGAAAAAAAAAACCATTAAGCTCGAGTGGTAGGAATAATGGTCCACAAGCCTATAAAATAATAAAAAAGGCCCCAAAGAAAGTAAACGGGCCCAAGGGAGCCTAGAGAAGGAAGTAATAAGCCCATGAGAATTATAAGAAATGGAAAGCAAGTAAAATAGGTCAGAGAAGCCCAAAGAAAGGAATTGGTAAATGGAGTTGGTGCAAAGGCCAACAAACCCCTGAAAGAAAAAGATATGGTAATTAGGCCGAGGAAGCCTAAAAGATGTAGCAAAGGCCCATGAGAATGTAAGAATGGAATTAGCCAAGAATGCCCAAAGGAATGAAGTGGGCCAAGGATGCCCAAAAAAATGATATGGGCCAAAGGAGCCCAAGATGGTATGAGAATTAACCTAGTAAAAATACTAGGCAACGTGAATTGAATAAAGTAAAAGTACATGGCAAGCCCAAAGGAGGCCCAACAAGTACAAGTCAAGTGGTAACATGGTAGAAGCAATGGACTTGCGTGGCAGGAATACTAGTCGGCCCATAAACCAACAATAAAGAGAAACAAAGACCGAATTGAAGAAGAAAGGGCCCTTGCCCAAGCAAGACCTAGTCGAGGAAGGAAACAAAATGCAAAGAATAGAGACCTAGACTCACCCACGCCACAAAAGGTTAAAAATAAGCAGCAGAAATGCGCGGCGAGACCAGACAGACTCACAAGCAATGGCAAACTCATGAACGATAGACAAATTGTGGACTCACATGAGAGTGGAACACGCACAAGGCTCAAGCACCTCCCATTTGTACCCAGCCAATACAGGCGAGGTGGGCTATGGGCCAAAGATAAGAGAGGGTATAGTTTGGTGGTGGGGAGAAAGGGGAAGTTTACTTTGGGATTCCCAACCCTTATCCGGATGGGGATGCTTCAAAAAGCAAGAAAACAGAACAAAACTCTTTTGTTTAGGAATGGAACATGGTGCGGCCAGCATAGGGTAGTGGTGATGGCTGAGCAGCTGATAGACCAGTGAGTGGTTTAGGAAGGACACCCACAAGGCCAAAAGTAGTTAAGGGGTAAAACAGTAAAACTCTTCACAGCAAGCAGTATAAAAAGGCCTTAGCTTTGTATAGTGAAAAACAACAAGAACAATGAGAGGCAAGCAGAGAGTAAGGAAAAACAAGTAAGGAAAATAGCAAGAAAGAAAAATAAAGAAGAATGGAGGGAATATCAATGGAGTCGATTTCGTACTGTATCGGAACCTTGGTCGGTACAGGAATGCTAGTATTTCATTCCGATTTAAATACCAGCCGTACCGGAGTCATTTCAGAAATACTAGAGTGAATACCAGATTTCAGCCGGTAAATGGATACCGAGCTGAAATAAAAATCTCCCATATTTTGTTGCAGATTTGTCTTTGAAGAAGAATAAAAATAGAAGAAGTAGTTGAGGCTTTTGTAAATCTTTGAAAAAAAATTTCACCTGTCGTTACAGATCAATCAAGCTGCCGCTTCTACTCATTTCTCTGCTGCTACCTTATGAACTTCTTTTCCTTCTTTTACTTCTAGCTAGTGCCTTCTCCCCACTTTTTCTTTTTTCTTTTTCTTTTTCTTTGTTTTATCCGGCTGTGAATCTCAATGCAAAATTTTGAAACTTGTGGTCAGTGATGGGAAGTGAAAAAAACAAGTCTTCAAGTTCACTTTTTACCCATCCAAATGGTCATGTCACTCACATGGCCTATAGATGGTGTATTTTTTATTCCCTTCAACTATGTTATAGTACTAGTCTTTAACTCAAAAAAAAAAAAAGTACAATAGTATGTATATATATATATATTATAATGAACTGGTTATCAAAAAAAAATATATATATATATATATTATAATAAATTATATATTCTGTACATTAGTTAAATTGTATTAACTTTAAAAAAAATATTGTATACTTTTATTATTACTATTATTATTATTATAAAATTAGCGATAACTCTGAAACGGTACACCGGTATTGACTGGTACCGAAATATATTGTTCCACTAGCTAAACTAGTACGGCCTCCGGTACAAAATTGAATCTCTCAGGGAATATAGGAATAAGAAAGGAAACGGAGAGTAGAGGAAAACATAGTGCATAAAAAGGGAAATGAGGAAGCAAGAGTGTGATAGGGCATGCACCAATAGGCTACTCCCTTCTCTCCCTCTCAATAGCCTACTCTCTAGCAAGATTAAAGGGTTTGAGGATAAGCCATTTAGGCTCATTCTTTCAAAGTATGCAATTTTCATGGCAGGATTTCTATGTGAGATTGTCTACATTAGAGAGTGATTCCCTTCCTGGACTTAAACCTGCTAAGGAACCAAGCACAGCAAACTAATCCCCCTTTCCACCTTTTTCTTTTCACTAATTGATCAAGCATTGACTTTATTCCTTCTTTTCTTTTATTATTGTCACTAACCTATTTCTGCCATACTCATATTGCTGTGTTTTCCTTACTAAGAAAGTGGTTTAATTATTGTCTTTGGTTGGCAACAAATATATTCTTCTTATCTTATTATATTATGCCCTCTTGCTATAACATTTTTGTGACAGCATCTTCTGCCATGGGTACGTGACCAAGATCTTAGCAAAGGGGTCATAGCTTGTGCACAAGCTGGCTTGAGGTGAGTTTCAATTAAGCCAGTCCTAACTCTCCTACCCCAGAACTATTAGGCCAAAACGCAGCAGGAAGCAGTCCAGCCTAAAACTACAGAAAGGCCCACCACACTTATTAGCCCACAAAATGTTTAAAAAATTGGGTACAAACAACTAGCAGGTGTTTTCTACAAATCATTGAAAGAAAAAAAAAATAGAGAATGGACAAAATAAAAGATGTTGCTCATGAATTATATTATTATTATTGATATCTAATTGATTTATTTTATTAAAAAGTAATAAGAACAAGATATATATGTTCACATACACTTTACTACATTTTTACGGCTTACTTAATTTTGCTTCTAGAATTTTTTTTAATAGAGTTTCAATGTATAGCATTCACTTCTGATGATAGAGCTCTTTATTATCAGACTAAGACACCAACAGTTTTTGGTATAGACGGGAGTTGAACCTCAGATCTCTTATTCAACCATCAGTAACTTTACTAGTTAAGCTAACTGTGGAAACATGCAGAATCCAACTTCTTAGGGTTTGCTGCTCAAATGAAAATGTCAATGAAGTATTGGAGAATGGCCTAGTGTACATATGCCATATGTTCCATAATTAGTAGTGGTTCAATACAATGCCAGGCACTGTTATTCAAAATTTCGAAAAGACGAAGAACTATGAAAGACAAGGTGACCCATTACAAGTAAGCCATTTTCTTCCCTAATTAAATTAGTTGCTCAAGCAATTCCAGCTTATACAATGTCAACCATTCAATTCCCTAGAAATCTTTGTGATTAGTTGGATGTTGTCATCAAACGGTTCTGGTGGAACCCAAAATCTAACTCTGGGTCTTATTTGACACCTATGGCATGGTCATTTATATGTTGGCCCCAAAAGGAGGGTGGCTTAGGTTTAGAAGATCATGGGAGTTCAACCAAGGTCTCTTATCCAAAATTGGCTAGTGGATTCTTTTAAGGAAGGATTGTCCATGTGTCGATGTTTTGAGAGCTAAATACAAAGTGAGGAGGAATTGGATAAATCATTAGACAGTGGGCATTCAATGATATGGAGAAGCATTGAAAGTATCAAACATCTTATCAGCCATAGTGCATGCATTTTGGTGGGAAATGGAAATTCTTTCAGAATATGGGAAGATCCATGGATCATTGATCTCCCCAGCTTTGTTTTGAGGCCTAAAGAATGGACTAATCCTGATAATGCTCTTATGGTTTCTTAGTTAATTAATTAGGGAGCCTGGGACCTTGCTAAAATTATGAATCTCTTTGATGAGGCTACAATGAAGCTGATCCAGAAAACTCCACTATGTCTACATGATCAAAATGATTGCTAGACGTGGTCCTCCACCAACAATGGTGAGTTTTTAGTCAAGTCAGCATATTCGATGTGCAGAAATACTAGTTCTCCCTCTAATCAAGATGCAACACGAGGTCTCATTCGAAAGTCAAAAATCCATGATAGTATTAAAATGTATCTTTGGAGAGTAGCAATGGACTATCTTCCTACCAAAACCACTCTAGCAAGATTCACTAATAGTGACAATATCGTTTGCCCGCTCTGCAATGCTGATGAAGAAACTTGCCTCCATCTTTTTATCTATTGCCTGTGTGCTCGATTTGTCTGGTTTAATTGTCAATGGGGCTTGAAGTTAGAGAATTTGGGAATAAATTCCCCTTCCCAACTCTTTGGGGCATTCCCTAACTCCCCATTGAAGCTAATATTAATGGTGACAAGAGGGATGATTAACTCTTATTTGGAACTATTGTTTGTGATACCATTTGGAAAGCTAGAAATCTAGCTGTTTTTGAAGGTATAGTCCCCTACCCTTACAAGCTTTGACAGAAAATTGCTAGGTCCACAGCAGAGTTCAAGTCGTTCACTGACAGTCAAAGTGGCCCCTAGTTATTGAAGTGCTTGCAAAGGTGGTCTAATCCTTCAAGGGATTCAATCAAAATTAATGTTGATGCTACATTCAAAGATGGACGCTCTTCCATTGCAGCGGTTGCTAGAGACTAGAAAGGGGAGCTGGTAATTGCTTGCTCAAAAAGAGTAAACACCCTCCTCCTTCAGGCAAAGGTGAAAGCTATTAAGTGGGCTGTACGTGTAGCAAAAAAATCTAGAAGCTTTAGCCAGATATGTAGAAAGTGATTTTAAAGGTAGTGTTGATTCCTTGGTTTGTTCAAAACAAGTTCCTTGGAGAATTATGGGCATTTGCACCAATATTTCTTGTACTCTTTATCAATCCCTCACTGCTCTGTTAACTTGGTTTCTAGAGAAGCAAATAATGCAGCTCACACATTGGCAAAATGGTCTTTATTGAACAATGTAAATGCTTCTTTTGATTTGGACAAGGGCTCTCCCTGTGTTGTATCTATAATCAGATTGAAGGCTAGTTTGCTCTCCTTGTAATTAGTTTTGCTTTTCTATAAAAATTTTCCAGTTCATCAAGCAAAGTAAGTCATTTGCTTCCAATGGACCCATGTGATGTATTATGCCTGATATGTATATGCTATTCAATTTAAATTGTTAATATTTTTTTTCCGTAAAAATTGTTGATATTTATTGATTATGTATTATAAATAAACAATCAAGTATTAGTAGTAAATTTTGTGATGATTTTTTTTTTTTTTTTTCATGTAGCTATGCATTGCAATTGTGATAAGTTTTTCCGTCATTTTTTATCCCTTTATTCATAATAGAAACTAGCATTCCCTTTCGGTTTATTCTAATTCAAGATTGATACATTTTCCAATCCATGAAAAAAAATTGAAAATTAAAAATTGAAAATTGAAAATTAACAGACCCTCAAATGCATAAATCTCATCACACACGGAGGTATTTCGAAGATTGAAAATTGCATTAACCTCAATTGAGGCCTATTTTTGACAAAAGGCCCAATGGCTAAAGGAGCCAAAAATAAGAAAAAGGTTAGAAAATGAGATTAATAAGAGGTAATAAACCCAATGAGCCAACGTGGTAGAAATGGCAACCAATAAGCCTATGTGATCAATAAGAGGTATAGATAATGTAAAGGGGCCGAGGAAGCCCAAGGAAAGAGGTAATAAACTCAATGGGCCAACATGGCAAGAATGATAGCCAACAAGCCCATGGGATTAATAAGAGGTAAAGACAATGTAAACAGGCCGAGGAAGCCCAAGGAAAGAGGTAATAAACCCAATGAGCTAACGTGGTAGGAATAACAGCTAGCAGACCCATGGGATTAATAAGAGATAAAGGCAATGCAAATGGGCCGTGGAAGCCCAAGAATAGAGGTAGTAAACCCAATGGACCAACATGGCAGAAATGACAACCAATAAGCCCATAGGCATGACATGAAAAGGAATAGCAGAAAGTAGAAGACCAATGAGCTAGATGGGCAAGAGCTTTTACCCAAGCAATGCCCAGCCCATAGGGGAATGAAGGGAGGCAGCAATGCCTAACCCACACATCTCCTATGCTGTGGAGGATAGCAGAACAAGACAATGCAAGAACGACAGGAACAGCGTGGGAATGAAGGAGGAAAAACCAAAGGGTAATGGAATGCACACAAAGGCCAGGGTGCCACCTATTTGTGTCCATCCAATACAAGAGAGGTGGGCCCTTGGTCAAGGGATTCAGAGGGTGTGGTTTGGCAATAGGGAGAAAGGAGGCCTATTTTGAGGTTCCTGGCAAGGCTTTTTTTGGGGAGAAATGCCTTGCTAAGATGACATTTTGCCCAAAAAAGATAAGCATGGCCGGGGCCACTTGATGTATGCCATAGGGGTAAGTGTAGTGAGAGCCTCCAGTCCTTATCCATTGAAGGTAAGGCAAAAATGGGGGAGATGAGAAAAACAAAACAAGGAATTTTGTCTGGGAATGAAGAGTGGTGCAGCAAGCACACTCTGAGCAGAGGTAGTAGCCGGGCAACCAATGGAGTGGGCAAGCCTAAAGAGATGCCCATAAGAAGCAAAAATAGTTGGTGAAGCATTAAGGATAAAAGGGAGAAATCTCATAGAATTGAGAAATATAATAAGGATGAGAGGTAACTAGGAAAAAGGGAGAGGGATGAAAAACAGGAGTAGAAAGAAATAAGAGAGAGATATTGAGGACCAGAGAACTAAAAAGAAAACTAAGTGGTAAAACAAAGAGAGAAGGAAAAGAGAACACATGGCAAAAATAGGGGTATCATCTTTTCTCTCCTTCACGACATTCCCACTCTTCGAAACTCTGTGAATTCGAAAGCTATGACCATTTAGGCCCTTTCTCCAACACGGTTAACTTCAACAGCAGAAGGCTGTAATGAGGTTATCCGTATTGGGGTTTAGTTCCCTTTTTAGACCCAGTCTTGTTAAGCAATCTTTGACTTCTTTGACATCTCCGTTGTTATTCTTTCTCTTTGTGTTACGATGTTTCATGTTAATAACCATCCTGCTGTGATATCTTTTACTTTTTTTTGCTATATTAGTTATTTTTTCTGCGATATTAATTAGTTTCTGTTAGTTACTCTGTAGTGACTCCTTTTTTTTATATTTTATCTACTGTATTAGCTGAAGTGTCCTTTGTAATGCAAGACAGTTACACCATCTTGACCATATCTGCCATGTTCAACCTGCCGTACAATCACCAAGTTGTCTCAATGTTGGGCATGCTAGGCTTGCGCACAAGTTGGCCTGTGGTGTAACTCACAAGAAGCCAGTCCCGACTCTCTTACCTATCAACCCACGGGCCTTGGAGTAGCAGACAGGCCCAGGCCCATCAACATAGAAAGACCACCACAACCTCAAATTAGAATGAATTGAAATTATTGACATTTAAAAAATAAAATAAAATATAAAAGTATATGTGCATGCGCCAAAGATTGAGAGAGTGTTTAAGTTGGAGAGAAAGGGATGAGGGGGAGAAACACTGGTCTGAGGGAGAGAGAATGGTCGCCTGATAGAGAGGAGAGAAGGCTAATAGAGAAAAGAGAAAGAATAAATAAATTACATGGTATAGTAGCAATGCTAAACTAAAATTAACATTTAACAAATCCAATAGAGTTGATTTTTGGGTTTTTAGTATTCTAAATGCTAAGATTCAGCGCATCCAATGCTAGTGAACTGCTATTAGTTTAATTGAAAATTTTCTAAAAATGGGCTTCGGCTGCTTCGCTCCCCAGCTCGAAGGATGAACTATAGACGATGGCTTTGTTATTTCCTAGCTACATGCGTGTCACCGGCCTGCATTAGTCTGTTAGTTTTTTTTTTTTTTTTTTTTTTTTTGGCTGAATAGTCTGTTAGTTTTTGGATGGCACACAGCACACATACAGAATGAGCTATTTGATATAGTAAGAAAGCATACACAAGTTGACGAAATATAAAATATCATATATAAGCTCTAAAGGCAATGAAAATATTGATATGTCCATGACAAATACAAATCATCTACTATTTTTTTGTATACCATTTTATGTTCTATCAATTACTACGTGTTATATTTTGTTTTTCTTTTCTTATAAAATAACTTAAGTTTAAAATTAAAATCAATCATATACATGATAAGTAGAATTAGTAGAATATAAAATATTCCATAAAAGTGGTACAAAAGATTTGCATTCATCTAAAATACTTTATAATAAATCTTATGTTGTTCAAGATATTATTAGTAGGAAAAAATGTAATTTAAAGGAGTTCAAATTAGATCCTCTCAAATGTAAAACCCATACATAATTGAAATTTGATCTAATATATCCTTTTGTTTATTTTTAGTAAGAAACTTCAAAGCTAACAAACACTTGGAAAAGTTCCGTAGTATGGCACCGGCCCTTTCGCTTCGCGGCTCTTTCGCCAAACTCTGCCATTCTTTACGACCTCAACAAAACTCGAAAAAACCGAAAAAGCCTAGAAAGGCCTCGTTTCTTTGTATCTCTGAATAGTTAGTTTGAATGGAGAACCTGATCTCATTGGTGAACAAAATACAGAGGGCCTGTACGGCCCTAGGCGATCACGGCGAAGAGAGTGCTTTGCCCACTCTCTGGGACGCTTTGCCCGCCATTGCCGTCGTCGGAGGCCAGGTTTCCA
This sequence comes from Lithocarpus polystachyus, assembly GCA_033629205.1. NCBI lineage: Eukaryota > Viridiplantae > Streptophyta > Magnoliopsida > Fagales > Fagaceae > Lithocarpus > Lithocarpus polystachyus. The sequence goes on from CM066165.1 coordinate 64,840,403, forward strand.
TTCTTTCTCAACTTTGCATTGTCTTGCTTTTTCTTTTTGTCTAAATCCTAGATTTAGGTGTTTTGCAACATAGTATTGTTTGAATGTTAGAAATGTCTCTCTCTTGCATGTGCACGTGCGCGTTTACAGCAACAGCAAAAAGGGTTTTGAGTTGAAAAGTAATTATAAGACATTGCCTATGGTAAACGTATTGCAATGATTTATTAAAACATGTAGTAGTTGGACTCATGATATTAATTAATGATTGTCAGTTTCATTGATAATCATGCTATATATATTGACTAATAATGCTCTTATGCTCATACTAATTAATATCTTTGATAAGATCTGTCCTCTCTCACGTAGATGTGAATCCTATATTCTGAATCGCATGTGGGAACTATTTTTACGTGACAGGAATGCGAAATACATTGAGTGCACTCAATAATTTCACGTCTATTAGGCTATGTTTTTCATCAAATTATTAATAATTATTAGTTTCATGGCAATTCATGCTTGTACTACACGCATAAATATGGGTCTTGTATATATATATATATATATATATATATTTATTTATTTATTTATGCTAAGGTGTAGTAAGCACAATTTTGGTGTACAGAATAATTTCATGTCTGTCTGGACTTATATTTTTCATCAATTATTCTTCTTCTTTTGTCCTTTTTGCTTGCTGAAACTAAACTGTTTTGAATTAATAATCTTTGCAATTTAATTATTTCTAGAGCTCTGGGAAGTCTTCTGTGTTGGAGAGTATCGTGGGAAAAGACTTTTTACCTCGTGGAGCTGGTACTTTATGTTGTCGATTATCTTCTTTGTTACAGTTAGAAATATAAAATTTATTTGCCAATGTTTATCACCCTGAAAATCTAAATGCGATTGTGTGCAGGGATTGTTACTAGGCGTCCTCTTGTCTTGCAACTTCATAAGATCAATGAAGGAAGAGAATATGCAGAATTTATGCACCTCCCTCGAAAAAGATTCACTGATTTTGGTATCCTTCTTTCCCGCTCTCAGAAAAGAGGACTTTTAGTACTTATTGTTGTTGACAAGTTATTACATTTTGTCATAGTACGTAGTTTGGTAACTGAGCTAAGATTTCTTAATCCGTCTCATATGCTAATCTTAACGGTATTCTGTGTAGCTGCTGTGAGGAAGGAGATTTCTGATGAGACTGATCGAGAGACAGGCCGAAGTAAACAAATTTCTAGTGTTCCGATCCATCTTAGTATCTACTCCCCTAATGGTGAGATAGGACTTTTGATAATCTTATACTTTCTGTTGTAAAATATAGTGTAAGATAAGATTTAATATGATTTTAAACCAAAATGGTTTTGCAGTTGATCTGATGTCAGCATAAAAGGGTCTAGCATCATTATCTAGTTGGAGATTTTTACTTTTATATTTAGCTCCAAATGCTTTGTTGATTTTTATGTGCAGTAGCTATAGGCTAGGCTATAGCAATGGTTGAGCTGTAGTATACCTTATGTTAAGTGCTCATATTTTACACTTGAGTTAAAGTGAGGTGTTAATCAATGTGGCTTTGCCATTATTTTAGTTATAGATCAGTGTGCTCCACTTTTCAAATTGAGTTAAATTTGAGGATCGATGACATAATTTTTCAGTGTTTTTCAGTCTTTGCATCTATGATTGGTTTTCAAGTAAATTAAAGTTTTAAACTGAGAGTTTTCCTTCATTATGTGCATAGTATACAATTGTGCTCTGTTAGGAATTACTCCTTATCTGTAAGTACATAATCTTTTTATAAAAGCTATTTTATACATATTGTTCACTGTTTGATCTTGGCAGTTGTGAACTTGACACTGATTGATCTTCCTGGGCTTACAAAAGTAGCCGTTGGTAAGTTATGTGACTCTTTAACTATGCATGTTGGCTCTGACTTCATACAGATAATACCATAATAATTGAGCATTATTTTGTTAATTGGGGTATTGTAGAGGGTCAGCCAGAAAGCATTGTCCAAGACATTGAGAACATGGTTCGATCCTTCATTGAGAAGGTAATTGTTATAAGATATTTTAAGATTCTTGCTTATCAATATATATATTTCAAGATTCTTCTGAGTTCTGAGTTTTAGTCTAATTTAATGAAAAACGGTGTTCAATGGGCTTGCTCTGGACTTTCTAAATAACTTCGGAATTTTATAAATATGTCAATATTAATTCTAATTAGTTTTAATGACCTCAGGAAACTAGCACCTGGTGGATGCTTATGGAATTATGTAAATAATTTTCAAGTTCAATTACATGTTATTTTTCTTTTTTTGCTTTTACTTGTCATTTCTCATATTTCTTTGAATTGAAGAAAATTTTTCCGGTGGGATTTTTATTGGACAATAACTATCTATTGTTGCAGCCCAACTGTATTATTCTAGCAATTTCTCCTGCCAATCAAGATCTTGCTACATCTGATGCAATTAAGATCTCTCGTGAAGTAGACCCTAAAGGTAAGACATTAATCAACTTTCTCAAGGACCATCTTTCTTATCTCCCCTGAAAGTACTAACGGAATTTGATGAATTGATTAACTAGGCATATTGATGGATCACTCTAATTGGAAGTAGATTTCCTTTTTTATGCATTTGACATTGAATTTCAGTTTATTTGGCATACAAAATTTTCAGGGGAGAGAACATTTGGTGTTTTGACCAAGATTGATCTTATGGACAAGGGTACTGATGCGGTTGATGTAAGTTTCATTATTTCAACTAGAAGTTGTTCAGTTTTGGATTCGAGACTGCTCTTATTAATAAATAATATTGTTGGGATTTTTCTCTTTATAAATGCATTAATTTCTGAAAGAGTCAAACAAACCTAATGAATGTGTTTTTTTGAAGCTTAGTATTGATTGGTTTAATTTATCTAACTTGCTGCACTAGTTCAAAGTCTGTTTCTCTTGTTTTGTCATTGTGAGGTTAATGAGTAATATGTTCTTGCCTTAGTTTTTTTTCTAGCATCAGTTGATAGTATTTTTTATTTACTAATTACAAAATTCTATTACTTTTGAAAAAATTGAAGTGTGGATAAATTTTTCTTTAGAACTTAGAGAGGTATTTCTAAATTCAGGTAGGTGGCCATTGAGGTCTAACACAAATGGCACCTCCTCCCCTTGTAAGAGCAGGGTGGAAGGTGAGGTCATCGGTTCACAACCTATAGGATGCATGTGTGACTCACCAATAAAAAGAGAAAACAGAAAATAGAACAAAAGAAAAAAGATTTAGGAGAAGCAGGGGCGATGGAACATTAGAAGAAATGTTTTCTATGAACCTGATGGCTTTTGAGGTTTCAAAAAGTGCGGATTTTCTTATCTTGGATCCATATTCTTGATGCATTTTGGGATTTTTTTGTTGACATAAAGTATTCAAATTCATGACAATGACTTATTTTTCCTTGGTTTTTCAGATGCTAGAAGGAAGATCATATAAGCTACAATTCCCTTGGATCGGTGTTGTTAATCGATCTCAAGCTGATATCAACAAAAGTGTTGATATGATTGCTGCTCGGCGTAGAGAATATGAGTACTTTGCTAACAGCCCAGAGTATAGGCATCTTGCAAACAGGATGGGTTCTGAACATTTAGGAAAGATGCTTTCTAAGGTATGTATGGTACCCTTGACGGGATTGGAAATTTATACGATCTTATTATTCTTTGGAGGGTATAAAATTTTCATGGAAATTCAATCTCTCTAAATATCCTATGATTAATTTCACAGCACTTGGAAACTGTTATCAAGTCTCGAATTCCAGGACTTCAGTCTCTTATCAACAAAACTATTAATGAACTAGAAGGAGAATTGAGCCGTCTAGGGAAGCCAATTGCATCTGATGCTGGAGTAAGCTTTTTTTTTTTTTTTTTTTTTTGTCTTAATGTATACAATATCGTAAATTGGAGAAGTATAGCTTATCAATTTTCAGGCTTTGGTAATTCTCTCCCCATCTTGTACCATCTGCCCACATTTTGCATGCATGATCTTGCTCTATGTTTTCTTCTTGTTATATGATGCATTGTTAATACTGTTTTCTTTTCACTATGCAGGGAAAATTGTACATGATCATGGAAATTTGTCGTAATTTTGATCAAGTATTTAAAGAACATCTTGATGGCGCGTATGTCTTTGATATTAACATTTTTTATTCTACATGTTAATTAGAATGTGGTCTGTTCATTTCCTGTTGGCTTCTAAACCATCCTTAAAAACTGCAGGCGCTCTGGCGGTGAAAAAATATATAGTGTGTTTGACAATCAACTTCCAGCTGCTTTGAAGAGGTTACAATTTGACAAACATCTTTCAATGGAAAATGTGCGAAAGCTAATCACTGAAGCAGATGGGTATCAACCTCATCTAATTGCTCCAGAACAAGGATATCGTCGTCTTATTGAATCTTCCTTGGTAACTATTAGAGGTCCTGCAGAGGCTGCTGTAGATGCGGTATGCATTCAGATGTACAGAATTGTTTGCTCATATTATGCCATGTGGTAGTTGTACCATGAGCAAAATCATTCTCCCACTGTGAACCATTCCAAAGCAGTCTTTTTACTGAATTCTTTTGAAATAAGTTAAAAGGGTTTGAATTTGATCTTTCTTACCTTGGGAAAAGTGATGCTGTGTGCTTGTTCTGTGTACTTGCACAGAGCAGGCAAGTTTCATAATTGAGTTTATGGTATTCCTACTAAAGGTAGTTCTAGCTTTTTCTTTTCTTTTTTTTTTCTTTTTTTTCCGACAACATGCTGTTAGACAGACCTGTCATCTTTACAATCATGTTATTGTTGCTTTACTCTAGTGATTTTACCTTCTTCTTTCTGCATTTTAAATTTTAACCTATCTATTCCTGTAAGTTTTATCTATTATTCAGTCATACTATGCGAAGGACACCAGTTTTGAGTTTCAACCAATATGGACTGCCTTAGAACCATAGGAGGCCAGCGTTTAGAGAAGCATTCAGAATAAGGCTTATTAAATTTGTTATATTAAGCATTGAATATCTTTTTAAACCAAATTGGTATGGATTATGTTTGTGTTTATCAGATTGTTTATTCTGATTGATTTGTTATATAGTAATGTTGCAAAAATTAATTTATTATACTCATTCAATTATATCACAATTGCAGGTTCATGCTATACTGAAGGATCTGGTTCACAAGGCTATGGCTGAAACTATGGCAAGTCATTCAGCATTGCTACCTTTTCTTTTCTGTTGTAATATTGAATATTGTTCTAGTAATACATATTTATATACTAATTAGGGGCGCAAAAATGCTTAAGCATTCGGGAGTTTAACTGGTATTTTTATACTGTGGTTTCTCCACCATGTCATGTCCTAAATTGTCATGTTGTTGTGGTTCATGTTGTGTCATGTTCTTGTCCTTGGTTCATAGCATGCAACTTAATCTGCGAGCTTCACCTAATCAGCTATCTAAATGCATCATAAACGGTGGTGTTGGAAAACAAGTAGGGGGATTATGAATTCCTAGTATTTCTTTTTCCCCTCAGATAGCTAAGTATATGTTTATTTCTGTTGCATATAGGAGCTGAAGCAGTATCCCACTTTGAGAGTGGAAGTCGGAACTGCAGCTATTGATTCATTGGACAGGATGAGGGGAGAAAGCAAGAAAGCAACATTACAGTTGGTTGATATGGAATGTTGTTATCTAACTGTTGAATTTTTTCGCAAACTTCCCCAAGATATTGAGAAGGGTGGAAATCCAACGCACTCAATTTTTGATAGATATAATGATTCATATCTCCGGCGAATTGGTAAGGAAGGGTGACTTGATCCAAATTATGAAGTTTTAGTAAAAAAATATTTTGTGTTAAATTCCTGACTTGAGGGTCTGGCTTAAACTTAACCCCTTTACTTTGAAGCAATAAGCTTTAGCTTAATTGGTTTGAGTGGTTTTGAGGAGTTTGTGCATTCATAGTTCAATCTTTTGATGAGGTTCTTCTCTGCATGTTGAAAGGAGTATGATAAATTCAATTATAGATGTACTGTATGTATGACATCTTTAGAGTTTGATACATTGAAAAACTGCAGGTTGTGTTATATTCACACTGTAATAATCAGGGTTCCCTTTTTGTTCTTATTTATTTCTTGCAACCATACAGGAACCAATGTCTTGTCCTATGTCAATATGGCCTGTGCAAGTTTGAGGAACTCTATTCCAAAGTCTGTTGTCCATGGTCAAGTGCGTGAGGCGAAACGCAGCTTACTTGATCATTTCTTCACAGAGTTGGGTAAAAAGGAGGTGACAATTCCGACATACCAACCCTTTCCTTTACCCATTTCTACAGAAATAAAACATTATTACAAGTACTTTCTATAACTTTTTTTTTTCTTTTGCAGTCAAGACATTTGGCCAAATTGCTCGATGAGGATCCAGCAATCATGCAACGCCGCACCAACCTTGCAAAAAGGCTGGAATTATATAGAAATGCCCAAGCAGAGATTGATGCAGTTGCTTGGTCCAAGTAGACGGAAGCAGATTTCACTTTTCCTTAGAAGTTGGATTTTATTTTTTCTTGCAACAAGTCAGGGACCCTAGATCTCTCTATGGAGGATGCTTGGAAATGATATTAAGTTATAAGGATCTTGGATTCTTAAAAGGTGTTTATTTTTGGAAGTTAGATCTTAGGGATAGGATTGGTAGTGATTCTTTGATTCTTGAATGCCAACACAATACTTCGGTGTGTGAGGTATGACTGGGGAGCATATTTGCCACAGCTACATTTTTTTTTTTTTTTTTTTTTTTGAGAATGTGCCACAGCTACATTTAAATATTGGTTTAGAATAAATTTTAGCCTTGAAAAGTGTTGACCAAATTTCATGCAATGAGGAGGGAACATTTTATTTTCCCCTGTAATCCTTGAAATGAACTTGTTAGAAGCGTTTGTTGTGTCTGTTAGGTAATATGAATTTTATCAATTAGGTAATATGTACTATAGGGAGGGGGAGTTGGTCGAATATGACGGATTTCCAAACCGACCTGCCCTAATAAGATAATTTTGAAATTCTCAAAATGTGTATGGTGAGAGTTTAGATTCAAAAATTTTAAGTCATAAGACTTAGGAAGGACTTAAGGTTTTATATCTTTGGTTGTTTAAGCCCACTTCAATTAACTATAATTTAATAGTTCATAAAAAAAAAATTATGTAATTTTAATAATTTAAGGATAAAATACTATTTTAGTTTTTAAACTTTATCAAAAGTATGTTTTTTGTCCCTAAATTTTAACAATTTAACTTTTTGTGCCTAAACTATTAAAAAGTTCATTTTTCATCCTTAAACTATTGAAAATATTTCACTTTCGTTCTTAAACTTTAAAAAATATCATTTTTCATACCTAAACTATTAAAAAAAATTCTTTTTTCATTCATATTTTGTCTCTAAACTATTGAGGTGAAAAAAAAAAAAAAAAAAAAAAAAAAACTCTTTACAAAGTTTAAGGATGAAAAAAAAGAAACTTTCAAAGTTTATGGATGAAAAAAAAAAACTTTTGATAAAGTTTAGAAACCAAAATAATATTTTACTTATAATTTAAATATTCCTATAAAATTCATGAGATATCCTCTAAATTTTGGTAAATTTTTATTTTTATTCCTTACATTTAGGAGTGTTTGTATTTTTAATGGTAACCTTTTGTCCGTTGTCATTAACACGATTGTTAAATGCCTTGGATGATCAAAATAACATATTATGATATTTGAAATTATGAAGTTTTCAGTCCATATAAGCAACTCAAAAAGAAAATGAAACAAAAACATCAACAATATTTTTTAATTAAAAATGAAAGATAAAAAATTAATGAATAAAATTAATCCTTTTTCTTTTCTTTTCTCCATCAAATGACCACTTCCTAAGGGAGGAATGAGCCATTGAGGTCACCTATTTGTTCCTCTTGGTTTATGTTGACTCTAAGTCTTTATAATATTTATACTTAATGTTGATATCGTATTTTGTCTGATCTCGTTAAATGTGTCAAAATGCTGATTTAAACTCTAAAAATGCAAAAATCAAGAAAATGGGAAACTGCATGAAAAAAAAAAATTTATTTAGCTTGATCGAGCATTGGAACAAACCATCCAAGATTCCAAATCCCAAAAATGCCATTTTTTGCAAAGTTTAACCAAAGAGAAAACAACCCAACATCTTTGATAAATCCTCATCTTCCTAACTAGAAGGTTTATGAAGGATTTTTCCTCATGCATGACCTACCTTAGTGGGAAGATGGTGATTTACCATAGATGGGTTTCTCTTAAATGGGTTCTAAACCTTGTTCCTAAGCATAATATGGTATGTTTCCAGGAAAATGGTAGAGGTCTTCATGACTCCCATTTCCCAACATGAAAGAACTCATAAGCTTGGATGTGACAAGATTAAGGCTTATTTAGGAGAAATTTCTTAAAAAAGAATTTCAAATCAACCCTTTACAATATTTTCTTGTCTTTAAATTCCTTTATATTCAAGCTTTGACATTATTGTCCTATTTATAATTTCCTATAAATTAAAGCTTTTACATTATTGTCTTGTCTTTAAATTCCTTAAAATTCAAACTCTTACATTATGTCTTGCTCTTAAATTCTTTAAACTATTGATTTTACATTCAAGCCTTTAAATACTATGCTCCTTTAGTTTATGCACTTTATCTTTAAGCTTGTTTTATTTTCCATATTCCCTTTCTCATGTGTAAAAGGGTTTAAGGGTGCTAATTCTCTAGCTAGCACAATAACCCTAGGTTACAAAACAGTAAAAAGCTTGGGTAAAAAAACCTCTAAAAATGTGTTTTCCAAAAGATAAAAAAATGGTTCCAATGACCATCCATTTTTCTTAAATGTAAACATTTTCAAAAAGAAGTTTCCCTCTTAAATCCATAAAAGCTTTCCAAATAGGCATTTTTCAATACCTTTTCTCAAAACCTTTCTTTTCTTTAAAATGATTTTCAACCTAAAGTTTTGGGTATCTTCTTTAAAAAAATGGAAATTCCTTTTTTAAATCTCTTTTAAATGGGTCTTAAACTTGTCCCTAAGCACAATATGGATATGTTTCCGGGAAAATGATAGAGGTCTCCAAGACTCCCATTTCCCAACATGGAAAAGAATTCATAAGTTTGGATGTGATAAGGTTTAAGACTTATTTAAGAGAAATTTATTTAAATTTTTTTTTCTTAAAACAACCTTCTTACATTATGTTCTTCAAGATGAATAAAAACAATGGATTTATAACCCTAAAGCTTTTTTTTTTCTTTTTAGAAAACTCATGGAAACCATTTTCTTTAAATCAAACACTTTTCTCATGTTTTAGCTATGGTTCTAAAAATCAATTTCTAAAAAATTAAGTTTATTTTCTTTTGATTTGAACTTTCTTTACAAATGATTTTCAAGCTTAAACTTTGCTTTCAGGAAAACTTCTTGGCTACCTCTTTTTATAATATATATATATATATATATATATATATATATATATATATATATAAAAGAAACACAAAGTTTAATTCCTTTTGAAAGTTGGATAAAAACTATGGTTTTCGCTAAAACCATGGAAACCCTTTTCTTAAAATAAAATGGTTTTAATGTTTAAAGCTTTCATCATTTTAAAATCTCTTTCAACCAAGTTCTTTCTATCCTGTCGAAAAAAAATATGGTATTCACTAAAACCATGGAATGTGTTTAAAAAAAAAATTAAAACCCAACTTTTTTTCATAAAAAATGCTTTAATTTTCCAAACACATTTACAAAAAATTAGCACATTCTTTATGCTTCAAAGAGAACCATCTTTCATGTAAAATCAAGCGAATACATTTTTCAAAAAAGAGGTAAGCCTTAGTTTCTAAATAAAACCTTTCCATAAGTGATGAGTTTTCCTAAAAGAAATTGCTCATCTTTCTAAAGGTAAGTTTTTAAGGTCTTTTTATGTGCATTTTTTTTGAGTCTTTTGGAATTGTGTTCTTTTTTAGGTTTGTGTCTATTGCTCATTTTTATTGAACCAATAGCACCAATCAAGCTAACATATTCGCCCCTTCTGTTGGCACTAATGTTTTGATTTATTATGTTTGTGCATGAGAATGAGAAAATGAAGGATAAATTTGCTAAAAGGGGACATCTTTCCTTCCCTCTCCTTTTATTTTATATTGTATATATATTCACACATTAGGTATGTAATTAATATTATACTCATATGCTAGTAATACATATTTGAATTTATCCTTCACATGCTAAACATTGGAACTAAAATTAAAATGGGATACTATCCTTTGGATAGGCAGTGTGGGTTGTCTAACACCTTCCCCACCGTAACCGAACTTCTAAGTCCAAGATCTTTAATTCGAGACTTTGGTTTATCGTAATTAATTAATTACCCTTGAATTGGTTTTTAATTTATTAGGTAACTAAAAAAAGAACTAGAAAAATAGGTGATCAATCACACTTAATACAAAACTAATGACTGGTGACAACCCTTAAAAATAAAATAAGAAAAAGAGACTCACGTGTACGCGTGCACACACACACACACCTCACTTTAGAAACACATACAAATAAATCACATTGTCAAGGACCCAATGTGTGACAACCCAAGAAAGAGAAATGTATTTAAAAAGCCTTCCTTTTTGGGGCATCCATAGCTTTGCAACTCCACTGGGGATGGTTAGTGAGTTCAAACCTAGGATTTTTATTTTTAATTCCAACATTATCATTTCGTGAAATAAATTTTATACTTGGCTTTTGACTTATTATTTTTGTATAACATGTACATGCTTTCTTCTCTTACATATACATATCTTGCTCACATGTTGTGTGTTGTATTTTATTTGCTTTCCTCATTGTATGAAACCATAAGTTAGAGATTTAATTCATGCAACACTTTGTATACATATTTTTTCTTGTGCCAAAAAGCTTTCCCCTTTGAATTTTCAAAATGTATAACATGTCCCTCATTGTCATGGGTCAAACCTGAGCCTGAGGTGAAGTTGAAAAGCTCTTATCTTTGATTGTTTTGTAATAAAAATAAACATCCTCCTTATAACTACTGATGTTGTTGAGGAGGTGAGTTGAAATGATTCCTCTTGGATCTGCTCTATTTCACAACATTTATGAAGGGTGGAATACAATGACCAAGGTCCCCATTCTCTAGGATTCTAGGTAGCACCTTTTGACTCATATAGTAAGCTTAGCTAGCATGACTACCTATGTTATATATTATTTTAATTATAAATTTGCAAGCTTGTAAGAGATACAACTTAATGGAACCTAAAGAGGATGAAATTAGGGATGAACGGATCCAGACCTGACAGTGCTTGACAGATAGCATTTATCCGTGGACGAACTCAAAACTGCACAGACATGAGGTGGACAAATCTTATGAACGTGTGGGATCCACGCGACTAAAGTAGCCTCCAAGGAATCCTAAATGGAAATAACTTGCATCCCACGATTAACCTTAGAGTCCCAGTATGAAAAGAGTCCAAACATGAAGAGGATCCCGTAATATACATGCATTTATGGTGATCTTTTCCCATAAGGAAACACCTTCTTGCGCAAGGAAAAGAGGTCGACTCTATGCTACAACAAAAACCCAAGGCCCTCAGAAAATAAGGTACGTATAATTTGTCACAGCTTTGGCACTCTAGAGTTGTGAGAAGCCTTCTAACTTAACCTTCGGAGGGTCTTTGGCCGGTACCACACCAGTACTCTCCTAAGGTCTTTTTATTCTGTGTTGTGTAGGTGTTGTTTCGAGTACAAGACGACTATGTGACTTACTGACGATCTTTTGCATCATCAGTTGGCGCCGTCTCTGGGAACGAAACAAGCAAAGTAAGCCATACTCAACGCTTTTAGGACAAAAGGTTGCATGGTACTTATGCGTTCGATAGCAACAACCATTAACAATCAGGGTAACGAACCACGCGCCACTACCCTAGAAAGACAAGTTCAAACCCTCATGGTAGCAATTGAACGCCTTACCAAGTAGAATCATGACCTAGAAGAACAGCTGCGCTAGAAAAACGTGGCACTTAACACCCAAGAGGAAGACCAGGAGGGAACCAGCGCCGAAAGGAGAAATCAAAAGGGGCCCAAAGGCAGCAACGCCCTAAGTAGACAAGAGCGACAAGACACCAGCCTTCCATCTGCCACAGATATGGCTCCCCCTCAAATAGTCACAAAGATGCAGATGATGAAGGAACGGGTGGATTTTATGATGAACGCCGTCAGAGGACTAGTGTTTAGCGACCTCGATGACTTGGTCCACCGAACCGATTCATTGTTTACCACATTAGTCACTTTGTTCCCCCTACCACCAAAGTTCTGTATACCTCAAGTGGAGAGCTACAATGAATCTAAAGACCCTCTGGACCACTTAGAGTCCTTCAAGACTCTGATGCACTTGCAAGGAGTAGCAGATGAGATTATATACAGGGCCTTCCCCACTACGCTAAAGGGCCCCGCAAGGATTTGGTTTAGTAGATTAACACCCAACTCCATTAATACCTTTAAAGAGTTAAGTGCTCAATTCGCCTCGCACTTTATCGAAAGGGCACAGATATAGGAAGTCAACAGCGTGCTTGATGAGCATTAAGCAACAGAAGGATGAAACGCTTAGGTTATACATAGCCCGCTTCAACAAAGAGGCGCTTTCAATCGATGAAGCTGACGACAAGATACTTGTGGTTGCCTTCACGAACGGGTTACGGAAGGGTAAGTTCCTATTTTCCTTGTATAAGAACGACTCAAAAACCATGTCGAATGTGCTTTATAGGGAAACAAAGTACATGAACGCGGAGGACGTGTTATTGGCTCAAGAGGAGAAGCCCCCCAAGAAGAGAGAAAGACAGAAAGACGTACGGCAGAATAGGGGACGAAAGATAGCTAGAACCAAAGAAAAACGAGATGACAAGTGCTCCAAGCCTCCCATAGGGAGATTCACAAGCTTCACCCTGCTAACTGCCCCGATCGACTAGGTCTTAATGCAGATCAAAGACAAAAGAGTCCTGTCGTTTCCTGGTAAACTGAAGGGTGATCCCAATAAGATGTCCAGAGACAAGTACTGTTGCTTCCACCGTGACCACGACCATGACATAGCTGACAGCTACGACTTGAAGCAACAAATTGAAGCCCTAATCAGGCAAGGAAAGCTGCAGAGGTTCATCAACAAGGAGAGAACGGATCTACCTTAAAAGCAGGCTCCCCGACGGGAGAACGAGCGTCCTAGGCCACCCATAGGAGATATAAGAATGATTGTAAGGGGCACAACGGTTACTGGGTTGTCCAAAAAGGCCCGTAAAACTTACCTCAGGATGGTTCAGAACGTCTAACTGACGGGTTCCGTACCAAAGATGGCGCGAATCGACAACCTCGTCATCAAATTCTCTGGAAGAAGATGCCCAACGTCTTCACCACCCGCATGATGATGCACTCGTCGTTAGTATACAAGTAGGGGATTACAACACGCACCGAGTTCTGGTTGACAATGGCAGCTCTGCTGACATCCTCTACTACCCCGCATTCCAGCAAATGAGGATTGATAGAGAGCAGCTGGTTCCAACAAGTGCTCCACTCGTCGGTTTTGGAGGAACAAGGGTGCTTCCCCTTGGTGGGGTCACATTATCCATGACGGTGGGCGACAACCCCCAACAAATCACTAAAGACGTAACCTTCCTTGTAGTCGACTACTCATCTGCTTACAATTACATCCTAGGATGACCCACCCTCAATTCGTGGAAGGCTGTAGCCTCGACCTACCATTTAATGATAAAATTTCCCACCGAATATGGAGTAGGAGAGCTGCGCAGAAATCAAGTGGCCGCGCGCGAATGTTACATAGCCATGATGGAGATGGACGACCACCTCCAGGCCATAAGTATAGAAGAAAACCAGATAGTGACAGTGCCCATTGAAAGGCTTGAAGAGATACTTCTTGATGACTCTAAGCTAATCAAACAACCAGGATTGGTACCCTCCCCAGTCCAGAGGTTCTCTAGGCAATCACAGATTTTCTCAAAAATAACCAAGGTGTATTTACTTGGAGCCATGAAGACATGCCGAGAATAGACCCATCAGTCATGGTGCATAGGCTAAATGTGTCGCCCTCTTTTCCACCCATCTGTTAGAAGAAGCGGGTGTTCGCCCCAGAATGAGACCAAGCTATAGCAGAAGAAGTCCACAAGCTACAGGAGGCGAACTTCATCAGGGAAGTCTACTACCCCGACTGGCTGACAAACGTGGTAATGGTCAAGAAAGCCAATGGGAAATGGAGGATGTGCGTAGACTTCACAAACCTGAACAAGGCATGCTCCAAAGACAGCTACCCCCTCCCGCGGGTCGACATCTTGGTTGACTCTATAGCTAACACCAATTATTAAGCTTCATGGGCGCCTTTTTGGGTTACAACCAGATTAGAATGGACAAAGCAGATCAAAAGAAGACTTCGTTCGTTACAAGTCAAGGTCTTTTTAGGCACAAAGTGATGCCATTCAGCCTCAAGAATGTGGGCGCGACATATCAGAGGCTCATGAACAAGATGTTCTCACAGCAGATTGGGAGAAATATCTAGGTCTATGTTGACGATATGCTGATGAAAAGCCGAAGGGAGGATAATCACTTGGAAGATCTCAAGGAAATATTCGACACCCTTCGTTCCTACAACATGAAGCTTAATCTACGCAAGTGCACCTTCGGAGTGACGGCACGAAAATTCCAAGGGTACATGATGTTCCAAAAAAGGAATTGAGGCTAACCTGGACAAGATCTGAGCCATAATTGAAATGGCACCTCCTAAGAACGTGAAAGAAGTACAAAGCCTCAACGGCAAGATAGCTGCGCTTAATAGGTTCTTATCCAGAGCAACGGATAAATGTCTACCTTTTTTTTGCACATTGAAGAAAGCCTTTGAATGGACGGCCGAGTGTCAACAAGCATTCGAAGACTTGAAGGCCTACCTCTCTTCCCCACCATTGCTGAGTCTGTCAAAGCCAGGGGAAGAATTATTCCTCTATTTGGATGTATCTCCAGCTGCCATCAGCATAGCCTTAATCAGAGAAGAAGACAAGGTGCAAAAACCAGTGTACTACGCCAGTCGGGTGCTTCGTGGGGCAGAGGAGAGGTACCCACCAATGAAGAAACTCGCCTTTGCTTTGGTTATAGCAGCCAGCAAATTGAAGCCATACTTCCAGGCCCACACTATTGTCATCCTAACAGACAAACCCCTGCGTAAAGCTATGGATAAACCTAAAGCTGCAGGACGAATGGCATTATGGGCAGTTGAATAAGTGAATTCGACATACAATATCGACCACGCACAGCTATAAAAGGGGAAGTAATAGCTGACTTCATTGCAGAATTGACACTCATGGAAAGCCAAGGGGCAGAAGAGATTCCACAATGGAGCATCCACACAGGCGGATCCTCCAACAGATAAGTAGGTGGAGCTGGTGTGATACTCCATAGCCTAGAAGGAGATAAGATAGAATGCATGATCCGCCTGGACTTCCCAACGACCAATAATCAAGCAAAATACGAAGCCTTGATAGCTGGGCTGGACCTTGCCAAAGCCGCAAGAGCTGAAAATTTGGTCGTATATTGCGATTCCCAAATAGTAACCAATCAAGTTAATGGAGACTACGACTGCAAGAATGAACGGATAAAGAGGTACCTTGAGCAAGTGAAGGATCGAGTTAACAACCTCCGAGTAAAATTTGTTCAAATCCCAAGGGAGAAGAACGAGCACACTGACCAACTTGCTAAAGCTGCTTCAGCAAAGAATATGGTCATCCTCGATTAGGTATTGTCTTTTGTTTAAATGTCATCATTAATAAGCGATACCAATGTGTAGGAGATAGGTTCCACGAACTGTTGGACAACGCCAATAGCCTCCTACCTAAAGGACGACATGCTACCAGACGACAAGGGAGTTGCAAGGAAGTTAAAGGTTCAAGCAACTCGCTTCATTCTAATTAAGGACGTTCTATATAAGAGGGGCTTCTCCCGACCGTACCTAAGGTGCCTCGTCCTCGAGAAGGCAGACTATGTGATGAGAGAAGTCCACGAAGGTGTTTGTGGAAACCACTCTGGATCACAATCGTTGGTACATAAACTAATCCGGGCCGGGTACTACTGGCCAACCATGCAAAGAGATGCAAATGCATATGTCAAAACGTGTGACAAGTGTCAGAGATTCGGCAACCTCATTGGGCAACCAACAGAGGAGCTCACTCCAATGATGGCCCCATGGCTGTTCGCTTAATGAGGATTGGATATCATGGGTCTGTTCCCAACGGCAGTCAAGCAACTAAAATTCCAAGTAGTCGATATAGACTACTTCACCAAGTGGGTGGAAGCAGAAGCCCTAGCCACCATCACTGAAAAAAATGTACGAAGATTTGTATGGAAGAACGTCATCTGCAGGTACGGTATACCTAAGATGCTGGTCTTGAACAATGGGAAGCAGTTTGACAATGACGCATTCAGAGACTTTTGCTCACAACTAGGGATTAAGAACCACTACTCGTCACCCACCCACACACAGGCCAATGGACAAGTTGAGGTCACGAACTAATACTTGCTCAAAATCATCAAGACTCAGCTCGAGGGGACAAAGGGTATATGATCGGACGAATTACCAATTGTTTTGTGGGCACACAGGACAACAGCGAGAACGCCTACAAGAGAAACCCCATTTCAACTAACATACGAAAGCAAGGCGGTCATCCCGACTGAAGTGGGATTTACAAGCTATAGGGTAAAGAACCAAGAATAAAGTAGGAATGATAAAACTTTGCGCTTGCAACTTGATCTCAAGGACGAAGTAAGAGCAACAACTGAGCAGAGGTTAGCACGATACCAAAATCTCATGGCCAAGCACTACAACTCCAAGGTTAGACACAGGGAGTTCCAGGTTGGAGATCTTGTCCTGAGAAAGGTAATGGGCGCCATAAAGGACCCCTCTTAGGGAAAGCTGGGACCTAACTAGGAAGGACTATACAGAGTTGCAACTTGGCATAGAAAGGGGATAAGACATACCACCTGGAGACATTGGACTAGAAAAAACTTCACCACCCTTGGAACACGGAGCACCTGAAGAAGTATTACTAGTACAACAGCATGGACAAATCGACGAACAATAAAATACTCCTCATTTCTAGTTTATCGCTTTCTAGTTTTTATTGAATTCAATTTCTTTTAAGCCCAAAGGGCAGGTTTTTTTTTTTTTTTTAACCTTTTAGGAACAATTTTTAAGAATTTATTACCATAGTAATAAGAGGAGCCATTATTCAGAATCGCCAAGTGTTTTTTATATCTACAAATCCTACAATATATCAAGTCCACAAAGTGGAAGGGTTTCATCCTAAAAGGGGGTGTCTACCGAAGTCCATAATATGGACAGACTCCAATTCAATAAAATGAACGAGATTCATTTTTAATGACAAGTTCACAAAGTGAACGGATTCCACGTCCACAAAATGGACGGGATTCATTATTTACGACAGGTCCACATAGTGGACGGACTCCTTGATCCATTATTGATGCTAAGTTCACAAAGTGGACAGATTCCAAGTCCACAAAGTGGACAGGAGTAATTATTAATGATAAGTTCACAAAGTGGACAGTCTCCAAGTCCACAAAATGGACAGGATTCATTGTTGATAAAGTCCACGAAGTGAACGGACTCTAAGTCCACAAAGTGGACGCAATTCATTATTATAAATCCACCAAGTGGATGGACTCTAGTTGGAAAGTTCACAAAGTGGACGGATTCTAGTGATATCCATTATCAATGATAAGCCCACAAAGTGGACGGGTCCAAGCTATCAAGTCCACGGAAAATACGGGTTTCATTATTAACCCCATTGGTAAATCAAACGGACAGACTTAAAATATCGAGTCCATAATGTGGATGAACTTCACCCCTAATAAATGAAGACAACAAAGTGGACGAACTAATTTTTGAAGAGTCTACTCAACAAAGCACCCCTAAAAAGTAGACGGAGTCATCATAGGGAATGGGTTATATTCATGACCCTAAGCTGAACGAATTCATCTACAGGAATAAAAATAGACGGATAAAATAAGTAATCAATACATTACGAAATCCCATAAAGAGAGAAATCTAGATATAAAAAACGACGGATAAATTCAACATAAATTGTTCTCAAGAATCTTTACATTTTAGCCAAAAAAAAAAAAAAAAACTACTGCTAGGCAGGAGTATCCTCATCTCTCTCCTCTAGAACTTGAACTTTAACAGGTTGACAGGTGCTGTCCTGGAAGGGTTTGTTTTGGATCTCACCAGTAATCTCTCCATCACCACGAAGGTCGTCGACGAAGGCATCATCAGCAAATAATTCGTCCATACTCTTAGAATGGATGGGCTGAACTAAGGTCTGGGCCTGGTTTTAATGGTAACATGCGATCAGTTCAAGTTTGGAAAAGAAGCTTTGACTTGACGGAGGCAGTTGTCAAAGCCTTTAGCAAAGGAGCCTCTGAGCTCTACCAGGAGGGCGTCGGAGTCATGGTACTCACGTATCGCTTCTTCCTTCGCATGACGGAGCCAGTCTTTGGTATCACTGATTTCTCTCTCCTTGTCCTCCAAGACCTGCCTCAACAATTCCGTCTACTTTTCCAGCTCACATCTAGCTCCCTCAGACAAAGCAAGCTTCTTCTCCAGGACCGTCTTCCAGGCCCTTCACTCGTTCAGTTCATCCTCCGTAGCCCTCGCCTTCGCCTTGATGCGGTCTAACGACATCTCATGGTTCAGGTAGCGACCCATCAACCCCTTCATCATTAACAATGCCTGGGAACAAAAGAGGGGTCGTTAATAACCAGGCAAGTTGGAGGAGAGAAAAAGAGAAAGGGGACAGATATAGTTACCTGTGCAATGCTGAAAAGCCCCGTTTCCCCTATGGCTTCCGTCACATGGTTGCTCAGGTCCTCGTAATTATCAGCAGTGATGATGGATGAGAGCTGCTCTAACGCATACTAGGAATCCTCACGGAGCAGGACAAGCGGTTTCTCAGTAGCCGAGGCAGGGCCCGTTATAAGTCCCTCACCCTTTCCATGGCCCATCAAAGGGACCATCTTCTTGGTCTTGGCCTTGAATCCCATGACGGGCTCAGGGACAGTTTTAGGCTTCTTTGGAAGACGGTCATTCTTCTCTGGCTGTTTCCTTTGGGTAAACAAGTGGGCCAGACCTGTCCCCTTAAAAGGCTGATCCCCCTCTTGTTTTTTTCTTCAAAGCAACTTGGTGCTTGATGTAAGTCCTTCTCTTGCTGTCTTCCATCTCTGCAAAAAGATGGACAAAATAATCAAAAATTAGATAATGTGGAAAAACAAAGAAACAAGTGTTGGGAGACTTGACTGTCTTAGCGTCGAGCTACTGCTGTGGGCTCTGGTCCATCACAATACCAGTATAGGGTATCTAAGTTGACTAATTTAGTCCACGTCCTCTCTAATAGTTTGGTTTTATTAAAAATCTTTTCCAAAAAGCTCTACTACTCAAGTGAGACTTGTGGACAGTCTCGGGTTGCAAAAAGAGACAGTTAGATTAACATAAATCTACACAATAAAAACCAATACACAGACTGACACATACCAGACGGGGGCATTATGCCCTATGTTTTGTCGGCGAGCATAAACTCTTAGTTCCCAGGGGACACATTCACTCGTTACCCTCCATGAAAAAATAACGACTCTTCCAGTTCCTGTTGGAGTTGGGAGTGTCACACACGAGCCTAAGCAACGGGCTCTGAGGTACAAAACTGTACATGACCTTGGACTGGATGATTTCAGTTGGACGATAATAGTGAAAAAATTCTTCCACCTTTAACCTTCGTGCCCCGTCAGACATGGCCCTATATAAAACCTCCACGCCCAAGAAAACCCTCCAGGTGTTTGGGAAAATCTGGGTGACAGCTAACCCTAAGTATTGGAGAAGGTGACGGTGAAGGGTGCTTAGGGGGAATCTAAGCCCTGCCTTCAGCATTTGCTCATAAACTCCGACTCCTTTGACACCCTCGTAATAACTCTTTTCTGATTTATAGGGTAGACGGAAGGGTATGTTCTCGGGTATTCAGTACTTCCCCCTTAGCATTTTGAAGTGCGACTCTTTGATGGTGGAGACAAAGTCATTGATCGTCCACAAAGGAAGCATTATAAATTCCCTAAGGCCGTCAGGGCCTATGACAGATTGGACTAGGGGTTCGAAACCAACTAAGCCATTAGTAGAGTCACCCTCTAACCTATCGTCCAACTCCTCATCCCTTGTGGAAGGTGAGGTGGCCGACGGATTCCTCGCTTCACTTGAGGTGCTAGGGTCATTCTGACCTGATGGGAATACCTCATCGTAGCCCACCCCCTCATAGACACACGATTGGTTACTTGACACACTAGACATCTGTCAGCTGCATGTGATGGGTAAACCCTAAGACACTGACGAATCTACATAGATGACAGGTATACAAAAGTCTAAAAATGACAAGGGAAATTCAACAAAATTGTAAAGAAAACTTACCAGTTAAAGATGAGCAACAGGAATGTAGATGACAAGCGCACCAAGTGGACGGTATGCTGATTTTTCAAGGGTAGACGATAGCTTTCTGATCATAAATTCGCAAAGGGAAGTAAAAAATGAGAAGTGGAGAATGAGGTTTATATAGAGCGAACGGCACGGAAGACGAAGGGACGCTTTGTTCCAAGAGATCAACCAATGAAAAAGCGACATGTGCCCCTACGACATTAATGACCTAGGCTAGCCTATGTTTCTGTACACGCTGCACACAAGACGAATCAAACCGTCACTCCACGGGTCCGTCCAAAAGAGGTGACGGACTCCTAGAGTAAGGGGGCAACTGAAGAGGATGAAATTAGGGATGAACGGATCCAAACTTAACAGTGCTAAATTAGTGACGGATAGCATTTATCCGTGGACAGACTCAAAACTGCACGGAAACGAGGTGGATGGATCTTATGAACAAGTGGGATATACGTGACTAAAGTAGCCTCCAAGGAATCCTAAATGGAAATAACTTGCATCCCACGATTAACCTTAGAGTCCCAGTATGAAAAGAGTCCAAACATGAAGAGGATCCCATAATATACGTGCATTTATGATGATCTTTTCCCATAAAGAAACACCTCCTTGCGCAAGGAAAAGAGGTCGACTCTATACTACTATAAAAACCCAAGGCCCTCAGAAAATAAGGTATGCATAATTTGTCCCAGCTCTGACACTCTAGAGTTGTGAGAAGCCTTCTGACTTAACTTTTGAAAGGTCTTTGGCCGATACCACACCAATACTCTCCTGAGGTCTTTTTGTTCTGTGTTGTGCATGTGTTGTTTCGAGTACGTAAAGACTGTGTGACTTATTGACGATCTTCGACATTATTAGAACCCTTGTTAGGAAGTGTGATAAATGGAGGCCAATCCATTCAATTAGGTGGGCTTTGATGCCAAACACCTTCCCAAGCCTCTGCTTAAAGGTCAAAAAGAGTGGATCTTAAACGCTTTGTCAACTCCAAATCAAACCCTGGACTAGAATATAAGCACATTGATTAGTAATATTCATTGTTTATCTGATTGTTTTGTTTTATTTAAGTTTTATTGGGTTCGGAGGAACTGCAATTCAGTAGCACATTTAATTGCTAGTCCTTTTGTTTTAATAAGGGTAATCCCCACCCCCCCCCCCCCCCCCCCCCCCCCTTCTATCAAGGCTATCTGTAAGGGAGATTCCTTAGTTTGTTCTTCTATTTCAGTTTAATGACATTACAGATTAGCAACAACAACAAAAAAAAAAAAGGCATAAATGTACTTTTAATCTTTACATTTTGGGTTATTTTTCTATTTGGTTCCTAAATTGATTTTGCTCCTAGGTCAATCCTTGACTTTTTGAAATTGTTTTTAAAATGGTCCCTACTGTCAACCCAGTTACAAAAAAAACTGAGGTGACAAATGGCGTTTCTTACTTGCTGACATAACGCTGACGTGGATATTAAAATAATATTAAAAATATCACGTCAGCATCTATGTCAGCGTTTTAATGACAAGTCAACATTTTAATTAATAAAAAATTCAAAAAAATTAAACTGAAAAAATTCAAAATCAAAAACAAAAAAAGAAAAAACTTTTCTAGATCTCTCTTTCTCTGTGTTTGTCTATATCTTTCTTCTTCTTCTTCTTCTTCTTCTTTATTTTTTTTTCAGATCCTCTCTTTCTCTGTCTCTTCCATTTTCTCGTTGGTCACGCGAACGAGGTACCGAATGAACTCCGGCGAGACCATGACGGACTCGGTGGTCCCCAACAGAACCTCCAGCCGGATCAAGCAGCGGATCACGACGATCACGCGCTTGTTGTTCGTGTTGGTTATGCCGGATTCTCTGATCACGGGCGACCTCGCCGTGGAGACCAGCGACTGAGCCGAGGCGAGGTCTTTGCACTCCACTGTGACGATGAGCGGTTCGAAGCGGAGGACGAGTTCGGACTCGAGTTTGGGTTCGAAGCGAGTTGGTGAGTCTGGGAAGAGGAGGGAGATGACCGAGTCGAGATCGGCCGGGTCGTGGGAAATGAAGAGCAAGGAGCCGCCTTTGGATTTTTTGTTGGGTTGGGTTTGGTGTATAGGTTAGGAGAGGATAGAGATACGGCCGGAGAAGGAGCTGATGGGGAAGTAGCAAGGGTGGTTGTTGAGGGTGTTGATGAGAGGAAGGATGGGATTTTCCAACGTGCCCTTCGGTGATTTGTCGGTGTCTTAGGATGCCAGTGACGCTAGCATTGCTGCTTTTTTCTGGGTTTCTGTAGGAGTGGGTGGTCGGCAGTGGAGGTGGAGATTGGTGTGGCCGTGGAGATCGGTGTGGCCATGTTTGTGTTTCGGAGATGGAGTTGTCTCGGTGAGTTTGGTTTCGTGTTTGTGGTTTTTTTTTTTATGTGGATTTGTATATTTATTTCTTGGATTTATTGGGTTTTTACTAGAGATTTATGGGTTTGATTTCTTGGATTTATTAGGTTTGATTTACTTGATGCTTATGGGTTTGATTTCTTAGATTTTTTGGGTGGCTTATGAGTTTGATTTCTTGGATTTATTAGGTTTGATTTACTGGATGTTTATGGGTTTGATTTTTTGGATTTATTGGGTTTGATTTCGGGAAGAACATGAAGCATGAAGTTCATGTCCTGGGAAGAAGAAGAACAATGTTCTTCCGAAAAATAATGAAAAGCAATTTGACTTTTGAAAAAGTTTTTTTTTTCCCTTAATTTAATTAAACTAATGTTTATTTATTTATTTATTTTAAAATTTCTGACCTGGAATTTTTTTTAAATTTTTTATAAATTTAAATCTGACGTGGTATTTCAAAAATGCTAAATAAATTTTTTAATATGCACGCCATGTCAACAATTAGGACACGCCGGGACCATTTTAAAAACGATTTTAAAAAGTCAAGGAATGACCTAAGAGCAAAATCAATTTAAGGACCAAATCGAGAAATAGCCCAAAATATAGAGACCAAAAGTGCATTTACGCCAAAAAAAAAAAAAACCTAAATAAGTGACGACCCCCTTCCCCTAAACTCAAGTTAGTGACGCAACTCAAGTTAGTGACGCAATCTTGGATCAGAGTGTAGGATGCATTTAAATCGGACAACATCTAAAAGAGCCATTCAATTGGCAACATTGTATGGTGGCATTCGTGGGCCACAAGAAAGGGCACTCACAATGAACAAAGTCTTGAGTATAAGGCTTGATTTTAGTCTATGTAAAATTATATGTTTATAAGTATACATGTAAAAACAATATGCTTATATATGTTTTTAGCAAATATATATATATATATATATATATATATGTGTGTGTGTGTGGACTTGAGATTGAAACGTGTAAGGTTGTATTTCAGTTTGAAAGATATCAAATTATTATTTTTGTGACTTTTTAATAATATAAATAGTTGGAGTTTAATTGATAGCTCAATGGTGGTGCCCCATGTTTGTTATATATTTGATCAAATTTCATACTAAACTTTTTAAGTTTTTTTTTTTTTAACAAATTAACGCATATATAAGGGAGAGAGAATGAGATTATAAAATTTATACTTTTTAGTAGTATAATATTAGTGAATACAATTATATAAGTTTATAAATGAAACAATAATTTATTATTAATTATTAATTAGGCTAAAATACAAATTAAATCCTCTAAGTTTGGCTGAAATTCATTTCAGTTTTATAACTTTATTTTCGTTCAATTTAGTCTTTTAAATTTCAAATTTATTCAATTCAAGTCTTCTGTCCAATTTTGTTAAAAAAATTTCCCATAAAAATATTATTTTCACATAAAAAAATCTATAAAATCTATGAAAATTAATAAAAATTATTTATATAAAAATTATTTTCAAACAAAATTTTTTTCATTAGTTAATTACACACTTAACAGCAATTTTTTTAAACAAAATTGGACAAAAGGTCTAAATTAAATAACTTTGAAACTTAGAGGACTCAATTGAACGAAAGTAAAGTTAGATGGCTGAAATAAATTTTAGTTAAATTTAGAGGGTACATTTTGCATTTAGCATATTAATTATTATAATAGATTTGTCAATAGATTAAAAAAAAAAATAGATATGTTTGTTTATTATATATACTAGTTTGTAACCCCATGCATATGTATGGAAACAATTAAAGATATACAATAAGATGCATAATATAACTCATATATATAATTTAAATACTATCAATAGTCATTTTTATATTTTGTTAACTCTTTAAAAAATTTTATAAGGATATTATTTATAAAATGTAAATTGTCCATATATATTTTTTATTGTGAAGCACTCTTTTTTTTTTACGATTTATTTATTCTAGACTCTTTGATTTTTGTACTTAATAACTCACTTGGACGAATATTTATGATATGATCCTACATTTGATTCTAAAATTAAGAAATAAAACTCTTTAAGAATAAATAATTTAGGACACATGGCACAAAATTGAAACTTTAATTTAGAATTCTAATTTGAGTTTTTCTCAGTTTTATCTATTATTATTACTAATATGTAGCCCGTGCTACCGCACGGGAATGGATATATTATTAATCATGAGTTTATTCATGTTTAAAAAGCTCAGTTAAGTCTAAATTCATATTATTAATCAGCAAATTTCATTAACAAAACTTAGCAGTGTATATATATATTTGTTGATGAGAATGAGTGGTAGGGTAAGATAGAACAGATGAAAGGACGAGGGGAAGAGGAGATAATAATTAAGCACAATTTCAGTCGAACAGGCTAGCAAACCTTATATGATATGGCTTATCAACTGGGGCTTTACTTGTCAGTGCTTATAAATAATTGGCATAAGAGTGGTTTGTGTGCATAGGTGAATTGTGAGTTGGGCGTATAGGAAATGTTGTTTGTATTGTCTATCTTCTAGCTTAGATGAGTATAGTTTGACTGAATTTGTATAATTTATTTGTGGGAGCTATGTGATGTGTTATCAATGGATGGTTTACTTTTATTTTATTATATTGTGTGCTTCCACATGAGTAGGGTTCATTCTCATCACAGTGACATAAAATATGCTTTGGACAAGAAAGATTGTGCTTTATTATTTAGCAGATATTTTTTGGTAGATTAGATGTAGAAATGCGGAGATTTAGAAAGAGCTTACCAAACAGATGCGGGGATTTAGCAGGTATTGTGTTTACCAAACACCACTTTATCTATTTTACTAACCCATTTTTAGAAAGAGCTTGTAACTCGTGCAAATGCATGGGATTTTTATTTAAAATTTTTTAATAATTTTTTTGTTGTATTTTTGTAGCATCTCAAAAGTATTTTTCTTTCTTATATAACATTATCAAAAGTAAATCAAATCATACTTCATTATAGTAACATATATTAACACACTTTGAATAAGAGGGAAAAAATCAACTTATAAAAGTGGAAAAACAAATAGTTTTCTTCATAACATCATAAAAATTTAGGTACATAGCTCAAAATAACATTTATAATCTTAAAATAAACCAAAAGTCAAATAGTTTAACCCCTTAAAAGTTTATGGGTCTAATGTTGTGAGCAACCAAGCCATTGATGATCTTTTTGCATACCTAGACATATCAAAACTTTTAAAAAAAATATGTTAAATTGATTCCAAATGAAGAACACATACATATGTGAAATTAGTTCTACCATCTCAAATTTAAATCACATGAATCAGTGTTAGATAGCTTATCATTTCTTTTTCCTTTAAACACGTCTAATAAAAAATCTCTAAATCGAAAAAAAAAACAATTATTTTTATGGTAAGCATTAATCCCTTGGACAATAGTATCATTAAAATTACATAATCTAAGCATGAATCCCCATTAATAGACCAAAGAAACCATGCATAGATTATGCAATCCTCTCCAGTCATCTTCAGGGTCACATTTATATTAAAAAATCCTCTAATTTCCTTTTAAGTTGTAAACTTATAGTTATTTCTTTCTGCAGATTATGCATGTGTAATCCTAACAAAAATTGGGGGTTTAGAGATTAATCTAGAGAGATCCTAAACATTACTACTTTTTGAAAGGTATTAAAAATAATGCATTGAAATACTGAAGGAAAAAAAGGGCACAATATTATAGTGAGTAAATAGACATTCCTCACTATGGTTAAAAAAGTATCACATGGTCCAAAATAACGCTGAGGCACCCTAGCTAATAATTTTCCTTCAAATTAAAGTTTTGACTATTTGCAATCCACACAACATAACCCAGAAAAAAAAAACACAATTAAATAGTAATAATCAAGCTGTATCTCTCTTCAATAACTACCTAAAATCTAAAAGATAGAACAGCAAGGAAACATCTTAAAGAAACAAACTTACCTTCTTCTTTTTTTCCAAACAGTTGCATAATTGTTTAGTGGTGCATTGGTCAGATCCAAGGCAAACTTCACATATGCCACAAAATCTTTTTCTCGTGATTTAGCTTAGTTGCCCTCAGTTCCTACACATAAATCAAGTGCACTCAATTTGCATAGAGTAAGAAAATGTAAATATTAAGTATTCAAAATGGCACAATGGATTCTACATAGCCACCTTCCCTAATCATATCAAAATATGCCCAAAGGATCCAAAAGGCAAGACAAAGTATTCAAATTAAAAACTTTCACCCCTAACCATAA
Source organism: Lithocarpus polystachyus (assembly GCA_033629205.1). Classification (NCBI taxonomy): domain Eukaryota; kingdom Viridiplantae; phylum Streptophyta; class Magnoliopsida; order Fagales; family Fagaceae; genus Lithocarpus; species Lithocarpus polystachyus. The sequence continues at coordinate 64,867,552 of CM066165.1, forward strand.
CATTATTTGCCTTAAAAACAACTTTTGCATGTCAATTCCCAATTATTAAGACTACAAATTTTGGAGCAAAGCAAATGAGGATGGCTATTTTTCAATTAACGCTATACGTCTTAAGACAACAGCAGGTATTGTTTTATCAAATTTTATTGTTTCTCTTTCTCCTCATCTCCCATTAAGTTATGCATTAAAATATGAACTTTGATAGTTTTAGGGACATGTAATGCAGCGTCAAAATTGATTAAGAAATTTAATTGATTTTAAAAAATTACGCGTCCTGTTTTATTCAGGTCCAATTTCTTTGTCATATTTGTTCCCTTTAAGAACAAAGAATGGATTTAGGAAATGTTTATAGATTTTTTTTATCAGAACCTATATTTGTTCTACGTATTCACTGAAAAATTTAAACAAACACAAGAAAAAACACAAAGATAACCAAGACAAAAGTTATTTAAAAAAAAGTGCAGAAAGTTATTCAAAACAGAGCAGATTTAATGAAATAGTGCAGTGCAATACAGAATTTTTATGAATCAGTGCAGTGCAGTGTAGATTTTGTGAAACAATGTAGCGAAGATTTTAGTTGCAAAGAAAAGCAGATTTCAGATGTGTAACGGTGAAGATTCTTTGTAGAAGAATAGTGCAGAAAAATAACATTTTGAAGAAGAAATCTTTTTAACAAATTGAATCCATAGACCAAATTTTATTCACTGAGAAATTTAAACAAAAAAAATAGAGAACAAACACAAAGATAACCAAAACAGAACCTTCAAACTCACATTGCTCATTTTATAGAACTTGGCATATGAAACAAAAATCCCAAAGCCAAAGCTTATTAGTAAAATCACATACCAAATAAAATGGAGGTTATAATGTGGTTTTGGAGAAGGAGATGGGCAGAGAAAAGAGAGGATAGACTAACAGAACACAATGTATTCAAGGCCTAGTGATACCCATTGAGAAGCTTCAAATAGGGCAAAAAAAATCATTTGAAAAACCTTTCTTTTAAAGGTATAGATAATAGGTTATACAATATCAATTGAATTTTTTATATTCTAAATAAAATTTGATTTGTGATAAATTATGATAAAATAAGCTTCAAGACCCCTTTATTTATAAACCACTTAAGTCAGAACGTAAATTCCCAAAGTCTAATCTATTCATTCTAAAGATAAACCACACACAAAGACATTTAACGTTCTTTCAAACATTACCCTAACAAAAACATGTGAGAGAGACAGAGACAGAGACAGGGACAAAGAGGGGGTAATTATAGAGAAACAAAGTGAGAAAACTGGTGAATCTATTGGACAAAATTCTGTTTTGATTAGTGTATTATAGCCAATGAATGTTTTAAAAACCAAAGAATGTTGAAGGCTAATAGCAAAGGGCTTTTGAAGAGACCATTGCTGATTTATTTAAGTTTTAATTTTCTTTAAGAATACCTTACAAATTGACTCCTTGACTAACTCTTCTCCCTTGCTTGGTTGAGTAACTATTCTTACTGAAAGAAACTAATACAAAGGGAAAAATACAGAAGCGTTTACAATTTAAAGAAAACAGGTTGAATAGCCAAAATTGATGATATAAACTTTGCAACATTTTCTAATATTGCAAAGCAATAAACCAAAAAAATAAACCAAAGAAAACTTAATTTTGTAGAGAACTATCCCAAATACATCAATTGGCAAAATGTAATCCAATGGATGAATCCAATGATACTGATATTGAGATAGAAAAGAGAAGAAGTCCATTGGAGAAACAACAAAATCAACCTAATGGAAGTCATAGGATAGAAAATGAGAAGAATGATAGTTAGAACGTCATAACCTGCCAGTATTATCCAGCAATGTTTCTTGAAAACACCTGGTGAACATCATAAATCTGTCTAAACAGAGGTAATTCAAACAACAAATACATAATGGATAGAATCTATTACAAAGTATAAGATAAATGAAAGAGAAATTAGTCTTTCATAAACAAGGCTGACCTAATCTCCAAGTATGTTTGATCATATCTAAAACAAAATAATAAAGTACCAATATACCTCATTGTCATAGTCAATCTTTCTTTAAAAGACTGATTTTCAATTGGTAATCTTATCACTTCTATGATACCAATTATATTAAATGCTTTTCAATTGGCATATCTCATCCATATATGTTAAGAAATCACACTGGGTTAATTTGTGAATTTTAGCAAGTAACAAATATTGATTTCGGAGTTTAATCAAACAAATTGGAATCAAAGAGAGACTATATACCAATTATGAATAGCTACCACATTGAATTCAAACCCACAATCCCATTGATTAAATAGTACAAAAAAATTAATATTTTTTGGTCAAAGTAATTTCTCTTTCATGAACAGCTTTTGTTATATTTTTTTGGAACATAGCTTTTTATTTATAACAAAAACAAATAAACATTGTAAATACCAAGAAAAAGAAGAATGCACAATAGAGGGAAAATGTGAAGTTACAGGCTATAGATTAAATCAAACAGATATTACAATTTTACAGGTCAATTCAATCCAAATACTTGAGGGGGGAAAAAACTAAAATATGGAAAATAATTATACAACAAAAAAAGGCATGAGTAACAATAAAGAAAACCCAATTGGATAGCAAAGCAAAAAACCAATCCCTGATACGCAAAAAACACTGGTTACAAAACATATAACATAGAAAAATAAATTAATAAATGAAACTTATGCACAGGTTAGTGCTTTTTAATTAACTTTCGTATTTATTTGTTTCTAATTTCAGTACAAATGAAAGTCAATTATAAAGTCATCAAAGGATAAATATAATTAACAAATTAGTAAATAACAGAATACTGGAATTTCTCTTTCATGAACAGCTTTTGTTATATTTTTTTGGAACATAGCTTTTTATTTATAACAAAAACAAATAAACATTGTAAATACCAAGACAAAGAAGCTATGTTCCAAAAAAATTAATATTTTTTGGTCAAAGTAATTTCTCTTTCATGAACAGCTTTTGTTATATTTTTTTGAAACATATCTTTTTATTTATAACGAAAACAAATAAACATTGTAAATACCAAGACAAAGAAGAATGTACAATAGAGGGAAAATGTGAAGTTACAGGCTATCGATTAAATCAGACAGATAATACAATTTTATAGGTCAATTCAATCCAAATATTTGAGGGGGAAAAAAACTAAAATATGGAAAATAATTATACAACAAAAAAGGGCATGAGTAACAATAAAGAAAACCCAATTGGGTAGCGAAGCAAAAAATCAATCCCTGATACGCGAACAACACTGGTTACAAAACATATAACATGGAAAAATAAATATATAAATGCAACTTCTGCACAGGTTAGTGCTTTTTAATTAACTTTTGTTTTTATTTGTTTCTAATTTCAGTACAAATGAAAGTCAATTATAACGTTATCAAAGGATAAATATAATTAACAAATTAGTAAATAACAGAATACTGGAATTGTTCTTCCATGAAATCTAAAGACCAAAACCAACAAACACCAAAAAAGAATAAATGCTATAGAGACCACAAACCAAATATAAAACTTGATTTGAAACTGAAATTAATGATTACATAATCATCACTAATAGAAAACTCAAATCCTTCAAAACCAACACACAATGTAATCATTGAGCTACACTGAATAGTAAAATTGCACAAAAACAAATAAGCCAAATTGATTGCAAAGCAGAGCAAACATAAAAATAAAGATCCATGGACTAATCAAAAACATTAATGTGTTCATAAGATTTTAGTTTCAAGGTTAACACTTTTACTACAGCTTTGGTATCAGTTTAGTAAAACTGCCATTATTTCCAATTGCTCAAAAAATAAATCATAGCAGTTTTAAATTGTAGCAGAGAAAAATGAAAGAAATACTGCAAAAAAAGCCTGAGAAAACATTGAACATATGGGTTGAATTATCAACAACACACCATTTAATCAAATCTATGTCATTTATTTCTATATTTCTATTGCAAAGAAGGCAGTAAATAAACGAAGAAAACAATAATTTCAATTTGGAAAAGATTTTAATGTTACTAAAACAAGAAAAACAAATATTATAATCTAAGACCAAATCATTCAAAGAGAGAAAATAAACAGCCGAATTTTAATTCAAATTTGAATAAGAAAAAGTACTGGTGAGGAGTTCCAGAGAAATTAGTGCATACCTTCTGAATACTCTGGGTTTTAATATGCAATAACACCAATCAAGCAGCAACAACCAAGAAAGAAAGAATACCACCTTTTAAGCTCATGAAAAGAAAAAGAAAACACAGACACACACTCTTGTTTAGAGAATGACCAACCTGGCATCAACACATGATCTAGAAAAAATGATAATTAAAATCTCATAAGCTATAACTAATGCAGATTTGAAATAAGTAGAAGGGAAAATTGGCTAAAAAAATCAATTTGTAAAGAAAAAAGCTGGCAAAAACATGCAAATCAGAGCCAATTGAAACACAAATACAGTAAATTGACAAAATCTAATACGAAGTATGAGATAAGTAGAAGGGAAATCAGACTATCCTAACCTATCAATTTGTTCCAACAGCGTTTCTTACAAAAATGCCTGGTGAACATTATAAATCAATCTAAACAGGACATTCAACATGTCATTTTTAATATATATGGCACTTTATCAAATAAAATATATGGCACTTGCAATTTGCAAATAAAATAGTAAAAGAGAGACCAGAGAAAAGAGTTTGAAGTAATCGTCGTAAAAAAAAGCGCCTAAAAATCTGTTGCAAAGTGTATAACATACATTAGTTATCAATCTGTTTATTTGTTATTTTAAAATTCAGTAATTAACCCAAAAAATCCCAAAATCCCACTTACAAAGAACTTATAATTACTATACACTCTGAAGCATCCATGTTGAAATCTGTTTATAATCCCTAATGTATAATACAATAGACCAAAGAAAAATAATTGTTTATACCTTTTTTTTTTTGTTGAGAAACCACCCCTAAAAAAGGGGGGAGGGAAATTTCATTACGGCATATCCTCGAAGTACACAGAATTAACATCAGAAGGGATTTCCTCCATCCATACATGAAAAAGGGAAAACTTACAAGCTGATCTTGCTAGTCTATGAGCTACTTTATTCCCTTGCCTACGTGTATGACTAAAGGAAATACTTTTGAAAGCAGAAGAGAGAACGTTGATACCTTGATGATGTGCCCAAAGCTGGAAGACTCCCATCCGCCCTTGGAGAGTGCTCTGATGGTAGTTTTCGAATCTCCTTCCAAAATTATCTGATCTAGACTAAGTTCTTGCGCAAAACCAATGGCACTACGCGCTGCCAACACTTCCACCGTCTTCACAGATGTAGGCAGTGGAATGGCTTATGTAAAGGCAGCCATAACAAGACCTTTGTCGTTTCGAATGATGCAACCCAAACCTGCTAAGTTTCTATCTTTAAATGTCGCCCCGTCGAAACTAACTTTCACCCAGCTCGCTGGTGGAGGAAGCCATCTAGAGATGAAGGGAGCTTTTGGGGCAGATGGGAGCACTGATGTTGCTCTCTAGAATTCCTGAAGGCTGTCTAATGCCATGGACTGAATTTTCCACAACGGAGTAGAGCTATCGCCTACTCTAAGATGGTTTTTGCGGGTCCATAAGAGCGAAACAGTCATGGAAAACAGCTCGAAGAGGTCGTCATTCACTTGGTAGAGCTGGATGACTTCCACAAATGAGTTGCAATCTTTGGAGAGATTGATTAGCCAAGCAAATTTGGTCTCCCAAAATGAACTTAGTTCGGTGCAAGACCACAAGGCATGGAAGGAAGTTTCGCTTTTAAGGTTACAACTAGGGCAGAGGTCATTGGTAAGCACTCTTCACTTTAACAAATTGGCTTTCGAAGGTAAAGAATCTGTCCCAGCTCTCCATAACAAGGTTTTGACTCTGTTGGGAACCCGAAGGCTCCAAATGCCCTTCCAAATTCTCTTGGTGGGAGATAAATCAGAAGGAGATGGGGACTCTTTCATCTCTTCCTCCATAAGGATTCTGTACGCCGATCTAACAGAGAAATTGCCATCGGGAGAGTGTGGCCAAAACATCTTATCCTCACACTCTCTAAGGCTGTGGGGGATGGACTTGATAGCAACAGCCTCGTGGGGTAGGAAAATGTTGTCAATTGCTTCTAGAAGCCAGCACCGATGCTCTTTATCAATTAGAACGAATACAAGAGCTTCGTTGCCAAGGAAATCTCTCGGCGACACCACTCTCTTGTTGTATGGGCCAGGGAGCCAAGAGTCATGATAGATCCGGATCATGGCGCCACTGCCCACTCGCCATTGCACCCCTTTGCTAATCACATCTCTCCCTTTTAAAATGCTTTTCTAGGAGAAAGAGCCATTACTCACCTTAGCATCAAAATGGGAGCCATCTGGGAAGAATTTTTCCTTAAAGAATCTATGAACTGAGAGGACTGATTGTCTACTAGCCTCCAGGCCTGTTTTGCGAGCATGGCGTCGTTGAATTTTTGAAGCTCTTTGAAACCCAATCCCCCAAGACTTTTTGGCTGGCATAATGATTTCCACTTAGACCAATGGATTTTCCTCTGATTTCCCTTTTGACCCCACCAAAAATTCCTTATTAAGGTCTCAATTTCATAGCAAAGAGTAAGCAGGAGCTTGAAGCAACTCATTGCAAAGGTTGGGATCACCTGAATTACTGCTTTGAGGAGGACTTCCCGTCCCGCTTGGGAGAGTAGTTGCTCTTTCCAACCTTGGAGCTTTGCCGCTACTCTTTCCTTGATATAAAGCAAGCTAGCTTTCTTCTTTCTCCCAACTAGAGACGGAAGGCCAAGGTATCGTTCATATTGTTTAATCTCTCATCCAACTAGAGACGGAAGGCCAAGGTATTCTTTTATACCTTGTACAAAAGAGAAAGTGTATAATACAATAGTCAAATTTTGGCCGAATGGCTTTCACAAATGGTTTAATTATTCATAGCCCATTGACCTCATGTAAACATTCCCAGTAGAATTTCATTCAAGCAAACTATAATAAACTGTAAAATGGTTTTATTTTGCAATAATCTTCTCAATGTTCCACTTAAATTAAGAGGTTGGTCTGGTTTTTCAAGAATCACCATATCTAGGGGTCAATCTGATTTATTTATAGCCATTATTATATATGTCCTTTGGAGATGGCCTCTCGTGAATCTAGGGTTCTGCCATTCTTGTCCGTGCCGTAAGAATTATTATTGACAACAAAGAAACTAAAGAAAGAGAATAAACATCCGAATTTCAATTCAAATTCAAACACAGAGAAGTGATGCGTACCTTTCGTCGGTCTGTGTTTAGTTCCAATTATATTGGTCACGGAGTAGTGCTGATCCTCAATCTCAATCCCTATTGCTTACGGACTGTATCTATCTCTCTCTATTTCTGTTTCTCTATTTCTGTCTCTCCATTTCTCTATATCTGCCTCTCTCTATAACCGGTGCCAGTTAAGAGAAAAACCCAGAAAATTTGTAGCAACCACTGGTTCAATATTTCAAGATAGTTAACCAACTTTAACAATGAAAATTATTCAATAATCCTAACCAGGTAAATATCATAAAATTAGTATTTTAAAAAATTATCTCATTGTACCCATTATAATAGCTTGACATATCAATGGCCAAAAATATCATTCAGATGCAATTAATAACATATCAAACAAACATAAACACACAAATAATAATAATAATAATAATAATAAACAAACAAAAACAAAGACAAACAAAAACAAAATTTCTTCTTCTTTTTTTAATTTTCCAAATAGTTTTAGCCATGAAACTAAATCATGGTTTGAGAGCTATTACAATATTAAAAAATTTTATTTAAAAAAACTCTTAAAAACTGCCAATCTAAGAACCAAACACACAGGCAATAATTTGACAAAGCCATTTGTAAATGGGTTAGGGGAAACGATGGGGAGACTAAGAAAATAAGGAGAAAGAACTGTGTGAAGAAGAAGAAGGTCGTCATGGGAGTGCATTAGAAAGAGAGAGAGTTTGATCGGGTGGTTCTGTTATCCAAAAGAAAAACCAAATCTATAGATATCTGATATTAAAAACCATTCTATCCCAAATTCCTTACTCAAAACTGAATCTAAGCCAAAACCTAAATGCAATCCAATACATTCCAATCCAATCCAATCCAATCCAATACAATCAAAATACCCAGACCTAAATCATATTTAAACCCAAATTTAAAGAACCTAAAAACAGAGACTAATCGATGGAGGATACAGATATGATGGTCTTTTATAGTGAAGAACCCTAATTTCTTGTCTGCCATTGACAAAGAGAGAAAGAGCTATCAAAGATTTTAGAAAGAACACACCTCGTGGCGCAAGATTTTTTTTTTCTCCTTCCCTTTCTTTGGTGTCGCTAGGGTTTTCTAGTTGAAACGCCTTTTGTTTTGTTTTGTTTTTTTTTTTTTTTTTTTTTTTTTCAATCGGCAGAATGTTTTATACAGCCAAAACCAAAAAAAAAAAAAAAAAAAAAAGAAGGAAAAAAAGAAAAAAAAGAAAAGGACACAACGTTAATTAATTGACTCTAATTTCATATTGAAATTGGTATGTACACGTGGCACATAATTAGAGTTCTAATTTGGAATTGTAATTTCACATTCTCTCTGCTTCACCTATTATTATTACTAGTATGTAATCCCGTGCATATGCACGGATACATTTAAAACAATCACAATTACATATAATATTTTTATACTTGAATTTTTTTAGTTATATGATTTTTTTTTTTATAATTTATTATATTAGACTTCTCGTTTTCTACATTAAATTAACTAATTTGACACAAAAATTTAAAAATTTATATTAGATAGAACACATGGCACAAAATTAAACTCTAATTGAAATTCAATTTTTACCTAAATTAACTCACTTGGCACAAAATTCTATAATTTAGATTAAATGAGACACATGGCATAAAATTAGACACTAATTGAATTCCAATTTGAAATTTAATTGGATTTTCTCTCTGCTTTACCTATTATTATATATATAGATTATTATTATTATTATTATTATTATTATTATTATTATTATTATAGATGGGGAAAAGATTAGGTCATTAAGTACCTAATGAATAAACTTGATCCTTTTTAATAAGAAAATGAATGATTTTTGTAAATATATAATCTAATTTGATGATAAATTTAAATTTTATTTATATTTTCAAATAAAATTAAATAAACTAGTTATGAACTTTTAATAGCTTTGACTAAACTCAGTCAAGTCGATTGACAATCCTAGTTTATTTACTACCCCTGCTAACCTCTCTCTTTTTTTTTTTTTTTTTTTGAGAAACTACCCCTGCGAACCTTGTTGCACGCTTTTGGCAACCACAAGAAAAAAAAGTCTTTTATCAAACCATTAATTTTCTTCATGTGAAGTGTTGGCTTATTAATTAAATATAGTGACTTTTAATTATAGCGACCTTGACTAATGCTAATATATAGGATCACGGACTCACGTCCCTTTGTATTCCGTGCATGGTGGTTGTGCATTAATGATATGATCTTTGTCTTTTTCTTTCCCATACAATTTTTACGTATTATTGTTATGACAAAATTAATTCTTAAGATTTTGTTATACAGTGACTTAACTAAAAAAAATATTTTTTATCTTATAAAAAAAAAGTTATATGACAAAATATTAAGATGGAAATTTAAAAAATAGCACCTAAGTACTGTACCTAAATTTTGTCTTTATTATAATAAAGTTTGGTTTACATTTAGTACTTTTTTAACTGAAATTTCCTTTTATTTTAATGAAAAACTACTACGTTATCCACTAACTAAATAAAATGTAAAGATTAAAACTGTTGGGGTTTATGCCCTAAAACTGTTGGGATTTATGTCATAAATAATTAAATTTTTTAATTATATGAGACAATTTATAAATGAACTAATGAGACATTATCATAGTCCTTGAGATGCATTGTATGTGATTTATGTGATTTAGTTATAGAAGATAAAAATCACAAGTTCCTTGTACACTCAAAATGTAGTTCATAGTCGGTGATAAAATTTGGTGTTTCATCTGCGAAGACTATAATACATCAACTAAGATAGTTTGTCTTGATCATGGAAGTGAAGACTTCTAGTTGATATGTTTATGTGTCTTAAATGTACAGACATATTGAACTAGACCGCTGTAAGATTAATTATTCAATCAACAATTATCACCTGAATAATTAATCTCACAACTTCTGATTTCATAGACTCTTAATCCTGAGAGGATAGTGAACCCGATCACGAAATGTAGGTTACTTTTATATATCAGAAGTGAGATCTAATATTGACGGTCAAAACCTCAGTATGTTGGGTGACCACATGTAGTGTTGAGAGAACACATATTCTTAAGATGAAATCCATAATCTCTTTTTATAAAGACACGATATATCCCCTTGAGACAAGTTTAATAGGAACTGATTATTTAAAGCGCCCATTTTAGTAAGGAGTTACTAAAGTTTATATTTATTGAAATCGGATTTCAATAAATACGAATAAGTAAATGATTAAACCGGGTACTCAAGGATAAAATAGTTGTTTACAAAGAAACAGTTCATCATAACTTTGTTCACTATGGATATTTCATGAAAGGGTCAAATGATATCATTAGAGTCTTGGGATATAATTTATTAATAAGGCATAGAGTGCAATTATATTTATATAGTGGTATTAAATATAATTAATGATAACTTTGAACTTGTCAAGAATTGACAATTAAACCCAAGGCCCGTTAGAGCTAGAGTCTTATTTGTACCATTTGTTCCCATTTCAAGTCACAAACTAAAGCCCAATTGAGCAGGCTCAAAAGACTAACCCAATTAGATAATTAGTTTTTATTTAGTAAGAGTTATTAAATAAAGTAACTACTAAGGGTAGTTGGAATGTACGTAAGATGAAAAGGAAAAAAAAAAACAGTTTTTCTCTATAATGAGAAGAAGAAGAACTTTTCTTTGAGAATCAACGTACAAAAAGACTGATTCAGAGACCACTCTTCTCGGGTACCATATAGAATTGGAATGTTGATTAGAGGTATTCTCAAGTCATGTTTTTAAAATTTCACTGCATAAAGGTACGCTTTCTGTTTTTTGTTCTAGAATTCAATGTTACATGTTATCTCTCATAAATAAAGTAGATTCGTGTTTGTTGCTTCTGTTGTGTGTTTTTTATGAGATGTAAAACTAGATTTTTCAATAAAAATTCACTACCACTTGTCATTATATATTTAAACAAAATGCCATGTCTAGTTAAAAAAACAAAGCCAAACTCATTATAATGCAACCTTCGTACCAAATACAATTAATGCATTTCTATGAACTTTCAAGATACAAACGTGTATATATATAGTATATGCTTGGTCTACGTGCATCATTGCTTGTATATGCATGTGACCAAAAGGCAATTACGATAAGAAACACTTGGAGAATAAGTAAGCAAATGACTTACTGTATAAGAAATATAATAAAAAATTAAAAGAAAAAAAAGAAATAACATGCAACAATAATCTACCAAGTTCTTAATGAATAAATAGTATTGTTTAATCTTCCATTGCCAGGATTTTCGTATTAGAGATGTCATACTTAAGCATATTTTAATACAATTAACATGCAATGCTCTTTCTTGTTTACATAGAAATAGTTGCTTGATCTTATCTCTTTTATTGAGTCCAAATCTTCTATCTCATCAATTGTGCTTCACTTTATGTTCCATTAATAAAATTTAGACAATTGATCTCTCACATTAAATGAGATAACTTTGATTTTAAAAACCTTGAAGACTACGTAAAAGTTAAAATTATCTCATTTAATATAAGAAATTAACTGTCCAAGTTTTATTAGTAGAGCATAAAATGAAGTACAAAACAGAAGGTTTAGGCTCTCTTTTATTGGATAGTGGAGATTGATTATTATGATCAATTAATGTGCTCGTTTAAATGAAAGTACTCCTAGAATAATTGGATATATAGCAAGTGAGATTATAGGTTAAAACCTATCAAAAAAAAAAAAAAAAAACCAGGCGTACCAGCTAGAAGTGCATGTATAACAATTCCACATAATAATAAGAAAAGATAAAAGAGAAAAAGAGAGCAGTAAAGACTTTTAGATGTTGAGAGACAGGAGCAGAGACAGAGTTTTGTGATTTGATTTTGATGGGAAAAGAAAAGGACATGAATAATTGATGAGGTGCATTTAGTTTTATAGGTGGGAAAACTGTTCCTTTAAATGCTCTATACCCGCATAGCTATCTAATCTATAATAAGATCGAGCTACCACCCTGGTCGTTGCATTCATGATTCAACCAGTCGGCCTTGTCTTCATCAAGAAAAAGAAAACACTCATCCACAAAAACAAAACCCTCACGCACTTCCAAATTAAGCTGTCATCATTTTTCTTCAACTACGTACTGTCTATATATATATATATATATATATATATATATATATATGAAAACCACTAATAATTCTATCCGATAGCCACTACAACTATATAGCTGGAGTCTAGACTTTTCAAAACATCAAAATGAATCAGTATACTATACTATTAATTAATTCTAACTGTTCACCCTAAATTATGGAGTCATTTAAAATGTATGTCTTTTTTTTTTTTTGAAAGCAAAATGTATGTCTCTTTAAACTTCTTTTAATTATTATTTTTATATTGGGTAAACAAAAAATGAGCAGAGGAGGCTACTAGCGTGGCTTTCTTAGATGTGACTATAGTAATACCTTAGTAGCACTTTACTTGTTCCCGGATGAGACTTCATACTCTTGGTCTGTATAAAGAACTCACTTTCTTTTTTAGGTCGACTGTTTGGGATAAAAACGGGATATAAGAAGTACTAACACAAAACTAGTTGTTTGAGATTCGATCCCACATCCTAAAACTTGTTGGCCCGGTATCTTATCAACTAGGCCCCCAAATGTTGATTCTTTTAATTGTTATTTTTGGCTAAAAACAAATTCAATCTTATAATGGGAGCAAAAAAGAAAACACGCAAGAAAGAATTTTTTGGCCCTGTTTGGTTATCATAGGGGTTGGATTCATTTTCTCTTTTCATTTTCTGAACTCATTTTTTGTTTCTCAAATCTTGTATTCATTTTCTCTACCCAATCTCATTTCATGTTTGGCATTATTTTTTTGTCTAGTTTTTGCTTCTTCTTTTTTTCACTATATATTTTTCAATTAAAAATTCAACACAAATTGAGAAGGAGAGTGTGTGTGCATGTTTTTTGATGGGACAAGTCAATGTTAGTGGGGTCCACACATTTGGTTTTTTACGAAAATGCTATTGTATTCATTTTCAAAAAAATGAAAATACTAAAAAGTTGTATTCAGTACCCTATTTTTTTGGATACTAAAAATGAAAACTGAATACAAATACAAAACCAAACAAATTTTATAACGGTGGATCCCATAAAAAATTGAAAATGAATTCAGAATACACCCCCTTTTAACTCAAACCAAACAGAACCCTGCTTCGCGATTGGAACTTTGAAAGCTCATCAACTTCGGGGGCAATACATTTCGCATGTCCGGTGTGCTGCATTCCCACTTCTTCATACCTAGGAATATGCACGAGTTGTATAGGATAGTATTTCTTTTTTTTAAATGGCAATTATATCTCATAGGAAATAATTAGCACTAAAACAAATTATACAAATTTTATAAAAGAAAAAAAAATTCATATTTAATTTTTTTCTTATAAACATGTCTTCTTTTTTTTAGTAATATTTGAAATGGTGTATATTATCATATTATTTTTTTAACTTTATTTCTCACATTATATACTAGATTCACTTGAGGTTGATTTTTAGTATATGACATATATGGTTTTCTTTTACTCTTTGGTGAAATGATTAGCTAATGAATATTGGTCTATAAATTTTAAAGGATAAAGTTTAACTGCAAAACTAGTTGTAGCTTAAAACTATATTCTTACTCAATAAAATAAATATTATGAAAACTCAAATAGTGTGAAGACACTATTGCTTGTTTAAACCCCCAAATTAAAATTTACGGTTACATTGCCTTTACCCTACTTAATTAAGTACATAATAAGAATAAGTGTAACGCAATGAAACTGGAACAACTCTCCAAGGCATAAGCAAATACTATAAACCAAAGTACTCGGCAAAAAACCTTTCTTTTGCCCTCCAAGCCGAATCAATCCACTAGTGAATAAAGTTGAAGTACAAGGATATCAAAAAGACCCTTCAAGCCTAATCTACCTAATATACTTGAACCCTCCAAGTTCCAACTACTAACAAACTTCACCGAGCCATGTCTTCACTAGTTATCTGGATCCCGCAATTAGCTCCAAATTGCATCCGCCAATCGATGGCTTCTTCTAATGCTTCCCACACTCGCCAAAACTTTTCTCAACACTCAAATTGAGTAAGGTAAGTGTTTGGACTAAGAACCTCTCAATGATTTGTAATTGGAAAGGTAGGAATAGAGGAAAACTAAGAGAAATTGTGTAGATGATCGTGGGTTAGCATCTCTAACCCTCAAGTGTTTTGCTAGGGTTTTCACTCTCAAACTCTCATTGTAATTTTGTGGATAATGTGGGTTTTTATAGTGTTGGTAAAGAAATGAGAAAAACACACTTTAAAAATTCCAAATAAAGAGTTTCGCGGGTCACTCACGAGTTGGCCAAATTGCAAAGTGACCCGCGAAATACAGCCTAACAATAGTCCTTTCAGCTTCCAGCATGTGCTTTTCACTTAGCCTTTCGCAGGTCGTCCACTCACGAGCTAGTCGCGAACTTCACTGTTTTCACAATTCTTCACCAAACTCTCACCCTCAATGCTTACATTAAATCCCACAAACATACATAGAAATGATTGAAAAAAATACAATCAAATTTGACATGAAATTTATACCAACAAAACATAGTTATAAATCACAACTTTACACATTACTACATATTTTAAAAATTTACCGTTAAATTACAAGTTCTTTAGGCTCTTAATACACATGTCAAATTTTGTGTCAATTAGATATTATTTACTGTATGATCTATAAGTTTATATTTTATGCATAATTTTAAACTACAAAAACTTACAATTTAAACAACTTATTGATGACAAAGCTATTGATCTTTAATTTTCTAGAAATTTTGCAAGTATGGAGGATATAAGAAAAAAATGTAATCCAATGGTGGATTTGTCAAAATTCATCTCTAATAAAAAGATATTGAAGATCGTAGCTTAAGGCAATAACCAATTTTGTAGATAATAACTTTGTTCAATTTTAAATTTTATATACTATTTAAATTTTATTTTTATCTATTTTTGTTTTTTGTTCTCTTATTTGAATTGAAAAGGGGGAAAAAAACATATATGTGAAAACAATAAAGATCATATCAGGTTTATCTGATCCATCAAAAACTGGTTAAGGGTCATACATTTTGCAATTCTTTTTGGCTTGACCCATTGTCAAAGTTAGATGCATGACTACCATTAACCAATGTTTAATTTACAACGTACATTTCATTTATAGAATTAATTCAATAAGCATAATTTGGGAGCACAACTTGGATTTTTTTTTTTTTTCTTTATACATCTTAAGTGGGGGTGTGAGATAAAACCTTGACTATTTGTATTGAAGAAAATAAAAAATGCCATTTGACCAAAAAGTCATTGGCAACTTAGAAATAATCCAACATAAAATACTTACTAAATTCATATTTTATTATCAACAAACTAAGATTTTTTATCAGAAAATAAGAGAATTAAAACAAATTATTTATTGAAAAAGAAAAAGGAGAGAGTGAGACTTGAATGTCTCTATATTACACGGTCATTAAAATAAAAAATAATAATAAACAACCGCCCTCCCTTTTAATTAGCTCATATGTATTTTTTATAAATAAGAAATATATTCAATCAAATGACAGAACCGGTTTACATAAACAAGCATAAAACTGTAAACAACAAGCAGAAGCAGTAACGTGGCAAAAAAAAAAAAAAGGAGTAGAACTGCAAAAACAATAGACTCATCAGCCAAATCTAGCCATACTGAGCAAGCTGAAGCAGGTGACTTCCAAACAGAGCTGAAGGCTTGATTTTGAGTTGAGTTTCTAACTTTGATTTTACTTGTTGCAAGCCTGTACTCCACGTTTGTCATAATAATAGTTTTCAGAATGTGCACTTTATTTTTCATCCTACTTAATTAATTTGTTGCTCTCAGCTGCTTCATTTCAATCCCTCCTCCAAATATGGTATATAAATGGTAGCAGAAAAGGGCCAATCTGCAAATAGAGTACTTCAAACTCTACCCTTTTAAGCATATATATAGTTCACAATTAATTGTATGATATCTTTTGTTTTTATTCCTTTATAAAAGCTGTGTTTCCTAGGCTACAAATTGATAGACAACAGTGTTGTATACAGGGAAAAGGGGAGCAGGGAGCTAGATGAGAAAAATAAAGTAGCTAGAAGTGATCATGAATGCTATATCTTAAATGGAAATTAATATTGTGACGTGAGATGTTTCACACAATAATGTCTCCAATTATATATTGGATCAGATGCCTATATTTTATAAATAATAAATATGAAAGAACATAGACATAATGTAAAAACGTAAACATTGTACATATATAGTCTAGGCCGTGAAAAAAATCATTGCTCTCGATCGGTGTAAAATTTGATATCCGTAAAATGGAGCCACCTGATCATAAGTAGTCCATCAACGGCCAAAAAGTATACATGCATGTGCAACCAAAATTCCATCGTAAACAATGACACATGATGATGCAATATGCATTGCACGGTTGTTCTATAGGAGAGTCGCAATCAATTACAAGGTCTTATCAAAATAACAATACCATGGACATTGTGATTAATATCAAATCATTTTTATATCAAACAACTACTTATATTACTTTTTTAATATACTAATAACAAGGTATCGTGTCACCTTATCCGTTGTGAAAAATAATATAAACTCCGTTGTCCATAGACATAAATTTATTGCTGATCAAAAATATTTTGCTATGTGCTTACTGTAGATAATTAAGCATTTACAGATGTATAAGAACCGTAGGATCGTTTTAAGTCTGTCCTATAAATTAATGTCAGGACTGGCCTAGCCCATGTTCCTCACCCCCCCACTTATTCCGAGCAGGCAAGTGCAAGAAGTGTCATACCCCAACGACCAAGAAATTAACAAAAAACCCATATATAATAGATATATTACTTTTTGCAGGAAAAGCTAGCTTGGCTTAATAATGGAGTCTGAAGAGGGTCTCAGGTGGAGAAAGCAAGCTCTAAAACCTATCAAAACAAAGACAGCAAACAAAGAAGCAGAAGACGGTGTTAATCATCAGGTGGAAGAAGAGCCATTGAGTCCATCAGCTCGGTTGTTCCACGAACCACACTTTAATGTCTACATCATAGCCATCATGGGTTGCAAGACCCAAATTTACCCGGACATCGTTAAAGCCAACCTGGTTCACACTTTGCTTAAGCACCCTCGCTTCTCTAGTTTGCAGGTTCTAAAAATATAATGGATATCCTCCAAACATTTAGAAAATTATATACTAGTATCTCTTAACTTCAATAAATCACCTTTTATATAGGTTTTATGGTACATGTTTAATAAATTATTGACTGTCCAAATTAATTTCTTCCCCCTTTTTTTTGGTTAAATTTTATGAAAGCCTGTTTATGCTGATTAATTTAGATCTGTCTTAAGTACAATCCAAGTCCACTTTAAAAATGGAAGATTTTATCTAACTTTTTATGACCAAACCATGGACTTTAAAATAAATAATGAAACAAAAAATTCATATGATAATAAGAAAATATTGAATTACTTTTGCCATCCAAAAGTTCATAATATCTACCAATTAATTGTAAAATTATAATTATTATTTTTCCATATTACTCACACAATATATATATATAGGTTGTGGAGGATGGAGGAGAGATGAAGTGGGTTCGAACAAAGGTGGATTTGGAGAAACACGTTATAGTTCCTGAGCTAAATCCGAACATGGATGAAGCTGACCAATATGTCGAAGACTATGTGTTTAACCTGAGCAAAAGCGGCATAGAAAAGACCCAGCCGATGTGGGATCTCCACCTCTTAAACGTTAAAACCTCAGATGCAGAGGGAGTTGGAATATTCAGGATTCACCACTCTCTTGGAGATGGCACTTCTCTAATGTCACTTTTACTCGCATGTACGCGCCAAATCTCTGACCCTCAGGCTTTGCCAACGGTTCCAGGAGTGGTGTACAAGGAGAAGAAGAAGAAGAAAAATGCTATGAATATTAGAAGCTGTAGTTGGTGGATTTGGCGTTGTTTGATTGGGTTTTGGTGGGGTTGGCAGCTCTTTTGGAACACTGTGGTTGATGCTTCCATGTTTATGGTCACAGCTTTGTTCTTGAAGGACACTGAAACGCCTCTCAAGGGACCACCGGGCATTGAGTTCACTCCGAGAAGAATTGTTTACCGCACGGTTAGTTTGGATGATATCAAGTTAGTGAAGAACGCCATGAATACGGTAATTTTCTATACCTAAAACTCTGTGGTTTGTTTATTTTTCATTTCTTGGGGGCTTTAATTGGGCAATGGCTGAGCCTATGATTGGGGAGACAAACTATATATGAAATTAAATTTAACATGCGTATATAGACCAGTGTGTATTAAAAAAATAAATCTTATTATTCTTTTTTTTTTAGACAAAATAAATCTTATTTTTCTAATATCAAGATAAGTGGTAACTCATATATATATTAAAGGAAACTGATTGTGTTCCTTTCCTATTATGAAGATCATTTTTTTTTTCAACTCTAGTTTGCCCCGGATATGTACACAAGAAATTTCCAAAAGAGAAAATAATTAATGATTTTTTTAATAAATCAAAACATGATAATCCATCAAAACATAGAGAAAATAACAATCATAGTATGAATAATGGGTTTCAAGTTGCTCAACTGTTAATATCTCTTTTCTTTAAATAAGGGATTTGAGTCCACATCCCACATATATCAAAGAAATAACTTATTAGTATTTTGATCTAATGGTAGAGAATAATAATCATTATAAAATAGAAAACACAAAAAAAAAAAAAATAGTTATTAAGAAATGGTAGCTAATATGCAGTTTTGCCACTAGATTTGAGACTAAAAATATACAAGTTCGCATAAGTTTTTTAGAAAAATGAGAAAGAATTATTTTTCTGTAATTTGTCATTTGGATTTAATTTCCAATAAAACACTGCAAATTCTTTAATAAATTTGATGTAAAAATGTTAGTGAGCTTATGATCTAATGATCATATCAGTTTCCTTTTGCTAGATTTGATTCTCTAGTGGTAGGATTCCCCTACCCTTGATTAGCATTTTTTTTTAAGTATGTAAATTAAAATCGTAATTTTCATTGTGTATAATTAGTCCGAGACAAAAAATCAAACTCATTTTCTCCTCATTACAAGATTGTAACATGTCATTAAGTTACAAGGCTCATGATGATGGAATAAAATATTAATAGTATACCAAACATGAAGAGGTGATAGTTTCCACATTTTTAGACTAAACTAATATGTAGCTTCTATTTCATTTTATTGAGAGGGGAAAAAAAACTGATAACTAATGTCAAAAGAATTTTAATTTACCTATGAAATGTAAATAAAAACCATTTATCTCATTAAGAGTGTTTTACTTTATATTCTACTAATTACAATATAACATTTATTTGATTTTTTATTTATTTATTTTGATGATTTTATAAGAAAGAAAAGAGGATACTTGATTGACTACTGCTGATGGAGAATAGAATGAAACACCCACATTTGAATTGAGGATTTGTATGGATGAAATACTAGAAAGCAAACAAAATAACTGCCTTTAGTCTATATTGACATTTTTATGTGTTTTGCAGACCATTAATGATGTTGCTCTTGGAATTACACAGGCTGGTTTATCCCGTTATCTCAACAGGAGATATGGTAAATTCCAATTTGCAGTTTAACTCTGCATTTCTCACTATATTTCCATTTCTATTAAGGATGCATTTAGACAAGGAATTATTAGTTTTTGCAGAATTTGCAACCAAAAAAAAAAAAAAAACTGTTATTTATTGTATAACAATTTCAAGAATTTTTTTTTTTGTTAGGAAAATTTTTATAATTATTTATTTTGATAATTTGAATATTTGTTTTCTAAATTGAAATTTAACCAAAGTGCATAGGGTTGTAAACGAGCCGAGTTTTGTCGAGTAGTACATGTTCAAGCTTGGCTTATCAGAATAATTAAAAAACTTGAGCTTGGCTTGAGCTTGTGACAAGCCTAAAAATAGTATTTGAACTTAAGCTCGTGGGAAAGCCAAAAAGCTTGAGCTTGGCTTTAACTTGATTAATTAGTCAAGCCAAACTCAAGTTTAATATCAAGCTTAAACTCGAGCTCAAGTCAAGTTTTTGAGCTTGAGATCTAAAAAAATTATATTGTTAAACGCTTAAATCTCTAAAATAAAGAAAAAAAAAAGAAAATATTATACTCATTTTATCATGCATCTAGTCTTACTTATGATTAGCCATTATTCAAATTAATAATTTACATAATTAAATTCATTCATTCATCATTCCTTGTCTACAGTTTCAGCAATTGTTCAAAATACAATTTTTACGTTCACATTAGATGGTGAATGACTAGAAAAATACTTGTTTGTAACTATTATGAATGAGAAAATACTAACATGTTTCATAACTTTACTTTAGATGATTGATAGGAAATGATCATATGTGGCATACTTAATTATTTATTTATTTTTAAATGTAACTATAGTCTAAAGTGATTTTTGATCAGTTTAAAGGGAAGAAAAAAAATTAAGGTAATATAGGTAGTGGTCTCATGTTGGCCATATCTTTATTAAAATATGTGTAATGAGTATATTTAGCTAACACATATAAACTTATAAATGAGTCTATACTTGAAATATTATGTATCAAGCCTAATAGCTCCCGGGCTTGTTTGTGAACAAATTTTTTTGCTTGGACTCAGCTTATTTATTAAAAAATTAAGGTTTAAACTTGACTTATTTATAAACAAAAAAACATGAACAAACTTTTTATCGAGCCAAGTCTGAGTTGCTCATGATCGGCTTGGTTCATTTACAGCTCTAAAGGTGCAATATGTACGTTTTACCATTGCATTTTGTAGGTGATAGTAAGAAAGATGATGAAGCAAGTAAGACGAAAAATAATCTTCCGAAGGAAATTCGCCTCCGATCAACTTTGCTGATAAATTTGAGACCAACTGCAGGGATTCAGGTTATTAATAGTTTATAGTTAGTTGAGAGCTTATGACCAAATTAAATTGTAGTTGTAGTTGTAATATAATTAAATAATTTTGTGAAGGCTTTATCTGATATGATGGAGAAAGATACTGAAGCAAAGTGGGGAAACTGGATTGGATATGTCCTCCTCCCTTTCACCATTGGATTACGGGAAGACCCATTAGACTATGTTCGCCAAGCCAAGGCCACAGTTGACCGAAAGAAGCACTCCTTTGAAGCCATTTTCACTTTCTCCATAGCTGAGTTGGTCCTCAAAATTTTTGGCATCAAGGTTCTCATTTACTCTTATCATTTTTTAGACCTTATTATTATCACACCGACCTACACACACATATATAAGAGAGAACATATAAATATATAGTACTGAAAAAAAAAATTGATGAATATATTGTTGTTGTTAGATTAAACCACAATTTTCTAATCCTCTAAATTTTGTGACAATCAATAATTTTGTCTAGTATTAGTCTATATTGCAGGAGGTTCTTATTTAATCTCCTCTCTTCACCTCACCTCTCATTTATTTTTATTTTTTATTTTTTAAAAATCCAAGTCTCGGGCCCTATTTAATTAGAGTGATTCAAATGGCCCACACCTTACCTCTCATTTATTTAAAAAATGCGTATTAGATTAAATAATTAAATTCAATATTATTTTTTATTTTGTAAATTCTAATTAAATCAACTGATAAAACTCCACCTACCAAAAAAAAAATGAATATTATTTCTTAACAATTTAAGCTTTTGGATATGGTTTAGTGTATGAGTTTAAATAATTATGCAAATTAATGTTTAAAAAACGTGGGTGTTTTTGAAATGCTAAAACAGAAGGCGAGTGCTCTATCTCACAGTATTCTGACTCGCACAACCATGTGCTTCTCCAATCTAGTTGGACCCCTTGAAGAAATTGGATATTATGGACAT
Source organism: Lithocarpus polystachyus (assembly GCA_033629205.1). NCBI lineage: Eukaryota > Viridiplantae > Streptophyta > Magnoliopsida > Fagales > Fagaceae > Lithocarpus > Lithocarpus polystachyus. The sequence goes on from CM066165.1 coordinate 64,889,815, forward strand.
CCAATGGCTTACCTAGCTCCAACATCTTATGGTCAACCACATGTAAGCAATTTTTTTTTTCTTCAAAAATTGAAAGGAGAATGAATGGCAAACAATTAATTAATAATGGTGTTGATAATTTAAGATTGAGCTGACAATTGCAGGCATTGATGATAAATTTCCAAAGTTATAGTAACAAGATGACCATTGTGCTATCAGTTGATGAAGATACTATTCCTGATCCTAAACAGCTGCGTGACGATATTGTTGATTCCCTTCACCTCATTAAGGATGCCGTCATTCAAAAAGGCCTCATCAAGGAAGATCATAACTTAAACAAAATATAATGAAGCCTATTCACAGATTTCCAACTCAATCGATTTTAAAGACTTATTACATAGATTAATTATTGTATTTGTTGCTGATTCTATTTTTCGCAACTTTCTATATTTTCCTCTCATTTCTTAATGGTTTGCTGTTATCGATATAATGTGCCTACTTTGTTTACAAAATAAATTGCATAAAAGTATAGTTATACATTTTAAAAAATAGACTTTGTTTAAAAAAAAAATTTGTGAGGGTTTAAACGTTTTACTTTTACCTAACCAAATAAACAAAATAAGCTAATTAAACAAATATAACCCCCCCCCCCCCCCCCCCATGTAAGTGTAACAAGATCATCATATACTTTAATGTTGTTGGAATATTGACTTAATAATAAGTTTGGCTTTTCATTAATTGGACTTTCAATTTGCAAAAGAAATTGATTGATGAGCTCAGTTTTTTTTTTTTTTCTTTTTTTCTATTTGGATAATTCAATAATTGTGAGGAGCAATTGAACCCTAAAATATCTCCCTTTGAAATACCAAAATGTAACAAGTAAATTACAAGGCTCTTGACACATTGATAAACTAAACCAATAAACTGTTTTGCGGTCATATTGATATGTGAGCACGATACACTTGTGTATTTGGATTTGGGTCTTACACGCTCATGTGAAGTAGAGCATAGGGCCTTGGTTTGTGATACATAACGGATTGGTTTTTCCATATATATTAAGGTTGGGCTATGTTACGGGTACAAGAACATAGAGGAATTTGTTTAGGCTTTCTCGTGATGTCCATAAAATAAATGTGCTTAAATCTTAACAATTTTATTGATGGCAAGGTTGTCAAAATCGGGATCCTACATAGAAGGTAGGTAGGATCGTAGATCACAGGATCATATCGTAGATCGTAAGATCCTACTTATTTTTAGATTTTAAGCAAAAAACACATTAATAGTGATTTTATATGTTGAGTAATCACGTAAAATATGAATTCATCCATTCGAAAACAAAGACTTGTATAATATAATGTAATTTGCATGCCCTACATTGTTATATCTATATTAATGAAACAAATATATTTAAGTTTTGACACAATGTATCTAAAAAGTTTAGTACATGTTTAATTAGCAACTAAGTACCAAGATATTATCGACACATATTGAAAATATTTTCCAGTTTGTAAGTTCCAAATCCAAAATAAGTTAGGCTAGTTAGCAAATGAAAATTAGCTTATTACAATATGAAATGCAAAATAGAATTCCCATTCTAAGGTAAACTAGCTAATTATAAATATGAAATCCAAAAGGTAACGTCATTGAGAGAGCTGAGAGGTGATGGGCTTTGGGGTTCTTGAGAGGAGGCACAACTTTGATATTGATGTTTCTAAAAATTTAGGTTTCTTTTTTTGTTTGAACTTTAAACTTAAGTACCGTGGGATTTTTTTTTTTTTTTTTTTTTTGAGATTTTCTTTTGACAAAGATGTAAATTTGGGACTTCAATTTGATATTGGACTATTGATAACCAGTTTGGCTTGTGAGTTTAGTTGGATTATCTTAAGCCCAAACCAATCCCATCAAATAAAAAAAAAAAAAAAAAAAAAAAAAAAAAAAAAAAAAACTCAAACCAAAAACACATGTTTTGGTAGGATCTCATACAATCTTAAGATCCTATACAATCCTACACGATCCTACATACAATCCTACTATGATTTTAAACGTTTTGGTAAGGTGAGATCGTAAAATCGTGCGATCTTACGATCCAGATCACGATTTTGACAACCATGATTGATGGTCTATGTTCAAATATTTAGCATGTATGTCAAATGTGGTATTAGAGATAGCTTATTCTAGAGTTCAAATGGAGTATTTCTGTCAAAAATATGTTTTGTATTGGTAAATAAAAATAATAGGGAGGTGCATGAATAATATAACACAACTGGTATAGACATCTGTTGAATGCTATTTTTTGTCATTTGTCAGGCCCATATTCTACTTGTAAGACTTAGGCTCTTCAAGGTCATAATAGAGTTATGGGTGGAGTTGGGTTTGGTTCCATTGCGGAAAATAGATCATTCTATGGAACTAACTTGTGCGCAATGTGATGTCAATTTGGATGACACATGTCATCATCTAATTTAATGACATTAATTTAGAATTTGCCACTAAATTTTGATGTGGCATTTTATAATTGGCTTAAAATTTTTGCCCCCTACAAATGCCCCCTCGAGACTTGGTCATGTTCACAATTTTGAATGTGGCAGGTGATCAAGTCTTGACAACTTCATGCTTTGATGCAATTAGTTTCAGCACCTTTTATTTAATTAGAAATTTGCAAGCAGGCATTTCCCCAAAAGCTTGAACATGTGCAGGAGTCTACCACTATGAGAAGAGCTTTGCTCCTAATTGATTTGCCTTGCGAAGATAACTTTAAGAAGGAAATTTTTTTCCTAGTCAAAGTAGTAACCATATAAGGACTGAAATTCTGTCCTCTGCAGTGATGATTCTTCATGCCTTCCATCAAACACTAGAATTGTCCGTCATTTTGACTTCTTTTCCTAGCCAAATTAGTCTTCTACTAGATAAATTTGTTTTCTAGTCAAAGTGATCTTAGTTAGACCCCTAGTAGGAATTAAACAAATAACCTGAGACTGCTTGATATTGACGAACAACGTCCCAACCATATAAGGACTGAAACTCTATCCTTTGGATAAGTCCAACTTGCTTGTTTAATTGCAATGATGATCCTTCGTACCTTCTCTTCCATCAGATACCAGAATTCTCCTTCATTTTGACTTCTTTTCCTAGCCAAATTGGTCTTCGACTAGATAAATACTTCAATAACCATCAGACCTTTCTAAACCAATATGACTCCGTGTGAATATTAACAATGGACATAGGATAGTATTCTTTTAGATAACCTCAATCCGAGTAGGACTTACTAGGACTGAATAAATATTAAACTCTTATCTTTCGAAGAGTCCCACTTAAACTCAGAATAACAGTAGACAAAACTAGTTGAGCATTTAGTACTCCTGAAGTTTTATCCTTATCGCAACTCAAGACTTCTTCTCCAATTTAACTTATTCCTTCATACACCTATATAAAGACATCCCTTTCCATCCTTTTCTCGTTGATGATCAAGTACATGCCTTCTTCTTTTTTTTTATTCATTCATTCATTTTTCTTTAGCCGCTTCCTATTAGATTTCTAGGGCTCTGGTCATAATAACCTCTTTGCTTTGCTGTAGCTTAACAATGTAAATCTTTCATCCTTTTATCTGCTTGATCTTTAATCATGACACTGACTTCTTTTATTCTTTAGAAGCGCAAAGAACAGGTGGCATCTTATTCTTGAGTTGGAACAAGATTTCATAAATACTATCCAGGTGTTGTTCATTGATTTTTTTTTTTTCTTTCTTTTTTGTCACTGCTGCCTTTTCTTCTTCGATTTGTACACACTATTTGAGGATTGAAGCCTTTTTTTTTTCTTGTTAATTGAGATTTGCTTCTGAAAAATCGCTTCTTCTTTTTTTTTTTCTTGCGATATTTATATGTTCATCATTCATGCATGCATTTCTTCTATTTTTGTCTTTTATGGGGCCATGGATCCACTCACATGAATAGTTCTAGGCGAATCATATGTGTTATCTCATTTTTGTCACAATATCCAACAAGTAGAATTAATGAAACTTGTTTTATAATGAAGCTGTTTTCTTTTTGAACATCAATTTGAAACTCTTATTTTATTCACTTTTATGTGTAGCATGACTTGATTTTCTTGACAATTATTCTTTTGACTATCTTACGCAGCATTTGGTCTTTCGAAGCTCACTGTCCTTGAAGACTTTTGCAATAAGTCTCACAAGTTAGGCTTCAAAAGATTTCAACTTCACAATTCCATCAAGCTTCTTGAGATTTCAATTACACAAATCTGTCGAGCTTCACAAGGAGGCTATTGTGCAACTCCGTGGAGGTAACTTCTTGTTTGCTTCCTCACTCAAGTATTTTTTTGCATGTCTATTTTTTTTTTTTTTTTTTTTTTTGTATTGTCTCGCCTCTGTGTAGAACAGGTCATATGATGACTTAGTGGCACTATAAAGAACTTGCAAGGGTTTATTTTGTTCCTCAAGCCAAGTAGTCCTCAAGCCAAGCAGCTACCAAGACAACGATCTTGAAGACAATCTTGATGACGAAGATTGCATTGGGGATGAAGACAATCTCGAAGACAATCTTGACAACGAAGTCTATCTAGGATACGAAGACTTCCTTGAAAATGAAGGCAATCTTGACAACGAAGTTTATCTTGGATACGAAGACTTCCTTGAAGACAATCTTGACAACGAAGTCTATCTTGGATACGAAGACTTCCTAGAAGATGAAGAAAATCTTGAAGACAAAGACAACGAAATCTATCTTGGATACGAAGACTTCTTTGAAGATGAAGACTATCTTAAAGATGAAGACAATCTTGAAGACAATTTTGAAGACGAAGTCTATCTTGGATACGAAGACTTCCTTGAAGACGAAGCCAATCTTGAAGACGAAGCCAATCTTGAGGAGGAGAATTCCTTGAAGACGAAGACAATCTTGAAGACGAGGACTTCCTTGAAGTTGAAGACAATCTTGAGGATGAAGACTATCTTGAAGACGAAGATTGCCTTGAAGATGAAGAAGACCTTGAAGACGAAGATTGCCTTGAAGATGAAGATGATCTCTACAAGAACTTGAAGACAAAGACTTCCTCGAAGATGAAGACTTCCTTGAAGATGAAAGGCAGTCTTGAAAATGAAAAGAATCTTAAAGATGGAGTTTGTCCATGCAAGGATATGCATTGGCTTCTTGCTATGATACTTTTTAAAGGTATAAAATGATGAGTACTAGACTTTAGAGATACGTTTTGACACCATTCAAAGTTTAAATATGCGAGAAGATGACACCAAAACTTCAAGGTGATCCAACTCAACAGAGAGGCAATTCAGTCCAAACTTTAGAGATGCAATGAGATGCCACCAAGTTTTTGAAGATGCAAGGAGATACCACCAAGTCTATGACGATGAGAGGTAGCACTATGAAAACTTTAGAGATGTAAGGTAACACAACTTAGAAGGAAGGCAATGAAATTCAAAAGAAAGGTGATGCAATGCCAATTTTGACAATGCAGAGCGACATGACTTTGAAGGGTTGCAATCCAGACTTCAAAAATGCAAGGGGATACCACCAAGTCTATGAAGATGCTAGGAGATACATACCACCAAGACTTTACACGTGAAAGGTAGAACTACTTAGACTTTAAAGACGAGAGAGAAATCACATTTTAGAGATGCCAAGAGACATTCTCACAATAATATTTGCTTTCATGGTGACTTTTCAAGGCTCAAGATTTTTTTTTTTTTTTTGACATGTGACTGAACTTAGCATAGAATACCAAGCTACCTACATACCCCTTAAGAGAGATCAAGTCACCACATAGTTCAAAGGGTTTTTTGGTTTGAGACATGACTGAACTTGGTACAAAATACTAAGCTGCCTACGTACCCCTTGAGAGGGATCAAGTCACCACGTAGTTCAAAGGGTTTTTTGGTTTGAGACGTGAATGAACTTAGTACAAAATACTAAGCTATCTACGTACCCCTTGAGAGGGATCAAGTCACCACATAGTTCAAAGAGTTTTCTTTTTGTTGTTGTTGTTGTTTTTTTTTTTTTTTTTCTCTAACTTTTTCCTAGGCCTCCTTTTTAAAGGTTTTCAACCTAGCGAGCTTTTAATACCCTAACTATTGCCTAGGTCGCCTTTTAAAAGGTTTTCAACCTAGCAAGCTCTCTTCTTCTCCTTCTTCTTTTTAATTTATGAACACTTTCAAAAGTAATGGAGAACATCGTGTAATCTTTAAGTGTTGAAGTAGGCAGTTTTAGGCTCTTACCAAGGAGCATTTCAAACTTCAAGCATAGTAATGCTTCAAGAACTTGCCATTGATAAGGCCAATTCTCAAAACGTTTCAGTTGTATCAGTGTTGATTTCCTTCAATTCGTCAACTGTAGTTTGTATGCCTTCTTCAAATATGGGTGGAGCAACCTTAACATCATCTTCGACTTCTTGGTTTGTGGTCACCATTGTACGCCTTTTTACAGTCAAGGCTTCTCCAGTATTCACTTCCCAAATGGTTCTACATTTCATACGAGATGGAATGGAGCTTTGAATCTCATTTGAATCTTGATCAACAATAAGTGTGTCGTTAGCACCTCTAGGGAGGAAATTTGTCCTCTCATTTTGCTCTCGCTTTGCAATTAAATCTTTTGAAAGTCGAGAAGGGATTGAATGACTAAGCCTTGTGAGAACTGAACATCGAGTGCCAACTTGAGAAGGAGTTGAGTGACTGAGTCTTGTGAAAATAGAGCCTTGAGTGCCAACAACAGAGCTATCTTCTTGTGTCCCCAACCTATCAAAGACTAAGATATGTGAAGTGGGTCACCCAATGCGGTTAAAAACAGATGATTTCTTTGATAGATTCGAAGATTGTTCTTCTTCCTCATAATTTGCTGAAATTACTGAAACACTAGCTTTTCAGATGGGAATATGAACAGGAGTTGGTGGGGTGTATCCAATTCCAGCCTTAGAACTTGTTACACTAAAACCTTTAGCCTTCGACACCTTATGTTCTTCTTTTACAGAGGCTTCAGGGATGAGCTTACCCAAACCACTCGGCTTCTCATGGTCATAACCAGCTTTAGCCATGAGTTTATATGCATTAGGGTCAAAACCCTCTTTGGTTCGTTTGGTGGGTAAAGTCCCATGTTCAACAATCGGTCCTTGGGATGGTCTTGTGAACCCTTTTAATGGTTGGCTTAAGATTCTTGATTTTGTGATTTTAGCAACTGGGAGAGTTAGTCCCTGCAGATCTTCCAATATTGACTCTCCATCTCCTGAAAAGGGTGATTGGCCCTCTTTTCTTTTGGTGACTGGGACATAGTGTAACACCGGAGCTGCCTTAGTTGCTTTAAAAGCTTGAAGCTTTTTCTCTTTTATGGAAGTCTTTGTTTGCTTGGTTTCTTTCTCCTCAATTGGTTTGGCTTCCTTCTCTCAATTAAAGAGTCAATCCTTGAAGTTTTGGAGTGGAGGTTTACTTCTTTGCTAGATGGTGAAACAATGACTTGTGCTTCTTCTAGCGTATCATCTTCCAAGTAAAATTTTGCATCAGCAAAATGTGATTCAGCTTCTAATACAGGGCTTGTGATCAGCTACTATCTTCTTAACTTGTCCATCTTGGAAATATTTAAAGCATTCGTGATACGTAGATGGCACAACACCATACTCATGCAACCATGGTCTTCCAATAAGCACTTTGTAAGTGGTCTTGGCATCAATGACATGATAGAGCGCACTCGATTCCATTTCACGAATGAGCATATGAAGTCTAATCTTCCCAATAGCTCTTTTTCCTCCTTGATTAAAGCCTTGAATCATCAATTTACTAGGAAGTAGTTCATCCAAGGAGATTCCAAGTTTTTTCAATGTTTTGAGTAGGAGGATATTGACTACAAATCCACCATTAATAAGAACACGATTGACTTCTTGTTCTCGAATGTAGCCAGTCACAAATAAGGGACGATTATGAATCTTGGATCTCAACAAACGATCATCATCAGTGAAAATGATTGAAGACCAATATGCTCCATACATAATAGCTCACTCTGTTTCTTCCTCACTATCTAAAGAATCTTCTTCATCACTTACTTGATAACATGTAAGAGATGAAAATATATAATCCTCAGGAACTGGCACTGGGGAGAAAAGTGTTTTCACCTCAATAGACTCAAATGAACCAAATTGTATAGTAGAAGTAGTTGTTAAGGCCACCATGGCTAAATTGGCAGTCGCAACTTCATCATCAAACGTGATTTTTCCTTGATGGGCTAGCTCTATGATTTTATCTTTCAACACAAAGCATTGCTCTATGGGGTGGCCTACAAGGCAATGATACTTACAATACTTGGGATCATTTGTTTGGTCAGCCTCTTCAGGACGTTTCATTTCTGGTAGCTCAATCAACTTTAACTCAAGTAAATAATCCAACATATTGGAGATATCGGAATCAGGGAATGGATATTGCTTTTCTTGCATCTCTTGTAATATTGGTCTTCTTCTTCTCTTATCTTGAGTGAAAGTAGATGGCTGTTCTTTCATCTTGGGCCTAACTGGAACTTTGAGAGGAGCAGTAGTTACAATCAAATATTGCTTGTTTTCCGATTTAGAAGGGAATTTGCCCCCTTTGTGAATATCTTGTCCTTCTCTCCCCTTGCGGGGTTCTTGAACAGGCGGGCCTTGGTGACCATTGGAACCAATACTAAGCTAATGTCATGGGCACGTGTTGCTAATTCTTCAAATGTTTTGGGCTTTATTCCTTGAAGGATATAGCTTATAGCCCAATTCATTCCTTGAATACACATCTCAATTGCAATTAAGACTCAAATAATTGATCCTTGCAGTTAAGACTAAGGTTTCTCCACCGTTGAATGTAATCAATGACCGGCTCTTCTTTCAACTGCTTTGAATTGGTGAGCTCTATCATGCTAATAGTACGTCGAGTACTATAAAAACGGTTTTGAAATTCTCTTTCCATTTGATTCCAACTATCAATAAAGCCAGGTGCTAGATCAGTATACCAATCAAACGCATTTCCTTTCAATGATCAAACAAATTGCTTGACCATGAGATCCCCATAAGTACCAGCATTGTTACAAGTTTCTACAAAATGAGCTACATGCTGCCTTGGATTGCCTTTACCCTCAAATTGTTGGAACTTCGGTGGCTGATAATTTTGAGGCATCCTCAAGAGATCTATCCTTTGGGTGTATGGTTTAGCGTAGGCAATAAATGCCTGACTTCCACCCCCCCACTTGGTCTTTGATAGCTTCATTGATTAACTCCTTAAGCTGGTCAAGAGAGATAGACCCATCTGTAGAGAAATTGAGATCCTTTGTTGAACTCTCGGGTTTGTTATTATGGGTTTGTTTCGGCCTAGAGCTTTCATCTTCATGATTCAATCTAGATGTATTCCCCATCTTATCCATTAGGAGAGTTATTTGTGCATCTCTCAATGCTTCTCTTTCTTTCATAGACTTCATTAACTCTTCTAAAGTCTGAGCTATAGTTGAGACTTATTCCTCTAGAGATGTTGTGTTAGTCATCATGACTAGCATGGCAAATGAGCTAAAAGAGCGAGGAGAATCCCTAAGCTTGGAAGTAGGAATATTTTCTAAAAATGAGAACTCAGAGCCATCAGGTGACTTGTTTTCTTCTTTAGCTATTGGAACTTCTTGGATTAATTCCAAAGTTTGAGACAAAGTTGGCTGGGATAATATTTCTTTGACAAGACCAGCTACGTCTTCGCTTGTCCCCTAGGTAGATGAAGCTGTTCGCAACTTCTGCACTTTAGAAGTGTTGAAAACAAGTGAGGGCTGGGGTATGGGTGTTGTTTGAGCATAAACCTCTGCAAGAGCCTTTATTCTTCCCTTTGTCATAGGTCCAGCATAGGATGTGTCAAAACTTGATGAAGAGTTTGAATCCATTGTAGGATCAACTTCACTTGTTCCAAAAAAAAGGGTTGTTGATTTGAATCTTCTTTGAAGCCATAGGGAGTCAAAAGATGTGACAATTTGATGAAGAAGAGATGAGAGGTAGAGATTGTCCCACTGGGCGTGCCAAAAACTTGTAAATACAAAATTTCTCAATTGCAAAAAATCAAACAATTGAAAAGAAATGTGGTTTGCAAATATAATTTGTATTGATGAATAATGAGTACAATCTCAATTTCAATTCTTTTACAAAAGAATACCCTCTGATTCTGTCTTTTTTGAACTTGACTCGAACAAGAGATCTTCTTGACTTTGGTTGGAAGATGGATTGAACTGTCTTCACAACAAATATCTAGTTTTAAGCTTGTTAGAGATTTATTGTTTATCAAGTCTTCGAATGTGAAAACTTTTAGGTTGAAGTTCTTCGGGGCTTTAGAGGCTTGATCCGTTGAGCTTCAAAGATTTGGGTTTGTTGAAGTTTATGAGGGTTTTTTAGCCTAATTCCAATATAATTTCAAAGAACTCGAACAAGAGATCTTCTTGACTTTGGTTGGAAGATGGATTGAACAGTCTTCGCAACGAATCTCTAGCCTTGAGCTTGTTAGAGATTTGTTGTCCTTCAAGTTCTCTAAGCCCTTTGAATGTTCTTCAAGTTCTTCAAAGATTCTTGAGACAGAATTTCTCCAGAGCTTGAGCCTCGTGAAAACTTGGTCTTGAAAATAAGGAGGGACGTCTTCTATTTATAGTGATTTTAGAGGATAAACTCCACTTTGAATTGATATACTTGAAAGTATGTAATAGACCTTTGATTGGCCCAAATTCTTTTTAGAGATAATTATCTCTATTTATCTATTTTGATAAAGATCATATTTTGATAAAAATAATAATCAACAAAGATAAATAATTATCTCTATTTAATTTATTTTAATAAAGATAATTATCTAACAATTTTGAATAGAAAATTTATCTTTATTTTATTTATTTATTTTAATAAAGATAATTATCTCTAAATTTTCAATGGGAAATTTATCTTCATCTTGTGAGCCAAATGACACGTGGAAAATTTTGATATGCCAATGTAATGTCAATTTGGATGACACATGTCATCATCTAATTTAATTAATTTAATGACATTAATTTAGGATTTGCCACTAAATTTTGATGTGGCATTTTATAATTGGCTTAAAATTTTTGCCTCCTACAGTAACTATTGTTGAAATTTTGAAATGTTTGCTTCTTCCTAATATAAAATATTAAGGAATATCTTTCTTTCCTTCTTATTTTTTACTACTAGTGTTCATATGATTCAATATCTTTAGTGTGATGTTTAACCCCATTATCATTGATAAAACACAGTCCCTCAATGTATAATCATGCTTTGATAGTATTAATTATGCTTATTGAAAAGTTTGCATGAAAGCGTTCTTAAAATCCATAGACGAAAAAAGTGTGGTTGTTTGTAGAGGAGGATTGGACCAAACCTAAAAAAAATATGGGTGAATGATCAAATGAGGAGCAAAAGTGATTGAAATAGTAAGGTCAAGTTTGGTAACTACTTCTTTTTTTAGAAACTTGTTCTTAAGAGAAAAATAAAATAAAAACAGATTCATTATGTTTTCAAAGTTAGAAACACGTTTGGTAAACTAATTAAAGGGGAAAAATTTTTGGGAGAACAAAAAACATAAACTTGTTTGGATTGATACCTAAAAAAAGAAATATTTTTGAGACCATATACAAAAACTACTACCTAATAGAACTCAAATAGTAGTGGATTTATGTTTTTTTACTCATAACTCTAAATGGAGGAGGCTTTGAGTTTATATATGAGTCTTAGGCTGACTGCCTCCCATGATCTTTGCCATTTTCCATAGTGGGGGTGTGATGGAAAATTTGAATTAATGATAGCGAGATCCTTAGAAATCATGCCCATACTTTAAGAATGTTGGTTGGTGCACGAATATCTTATAGTTGGAGTTTGGAGTTTTTATGAGTAATGCTCTTGTTACTATTTAGTCACCCTACTATTCAAACAACAAGAATTGGATAAATCAAGCTTGGAGATTCTCTAAGGTTCCAATAATACGAGCACTCCCTTGTTAGACGAGTCAAATTGGGAATTCCCTTTTTGTTGAACAAGCCTTGGATTGAATTGGATGAGTCTTGATGTCGACCAAAAGGACCATCCCCATCAAATAGTTTAGTTTATCCTAAGAAAAATGAAAAGGGTGTAAGTCCTGTGATTCGTACCCTCTTTAGATGACATATTGGCATGTTGGTTCCTTCTCATGAAGGCAAAGTGTGCGGTACTTATTCTCCCTAGAAACGATTTTAAGCTCAAACTGGCATGAGCCCGGGAGTCACGGTGCCTCTTAAAAAAGAGGCAAGAGGAATCACCAACTAGTTATAGGTCCAGGAATCGAAAAATGACTCCATGAAGATCTTTCTACCAGACAAGGTTTGGAGTTAGAATACTGGAGGGGAAGAGGTTAGGCACCCCAAGCCTACACAGCTGTAGCTAGCCTTCATATATCGTTGCTTGATTTAGACAAAAGGTAGATTTATCCTAGAAGTTTAAAACTATGCGTTTGCATCTAGACCTAGGTGTAATTTACAAGTCATGTGAGACAATTATGGAAAGCGATGTAGACATGTGAGCAAGGAGGCAAAGAGATAGGCGACAAAACAACATCCAAGTGTGTGCATGTGTATACCCAATATCTTTGGTATTTTACAATTAATGTTAAACAAAAAAGGAAACCAAGATAATCAGAATATACTCATTAAAAAACGGGTAAAACCAGGTTAGGAAAGATAACAAAACATAGCATCTAAGATAAATGAACAGAAAATACAAGAAATTTAGTTGAGCCCAAATTGGCATACACTATAAAAAGGATGCGTATGCACTCTTCTACCAATGTACGCACTTGAGACTCAAGGCAAATTTCTAGAAAACAACCAAAACAAGAATTCTAGCTGCATAAGAAGGGCGTACGCCAGGATATGGACGCGTACACGTCTTATCCTATACATACACATCTCGAGGCAAATTAGGGTTCTTACTTGTTATTGACATAAACAACAAAAATCAACAAAATTAAAGACACAGTATGAAATATCTACATGCAAAACAACATATTAAGGCTTAAAAATATTTTAAAAAAATAATAGTAACAAGAATCAAGGAGGAGAATGTGGGTCATGGAAGAGATCCACATCTCCTCGTCGTAGCACTTACAATGACGTAGTTTAATCAGCCACTCGGCTAAAATCAACTACCATAGCTGTGTGTGTGGGAGGATGAGTCGTATTACTTGATTAGGGTCAAATGGGATACCTTATTTATTGTATTTGCTTGCTTGAACGAAACTAGAATTTGAATGTGGATGAGGTAGAGACTACCTCCAAATCAATAAGGATCGAAAGATCAATCTAATGCTCAGCTCTTTTGCCCTTCTAGCCTTAAAACTCTAAGTTTAGGTATTCTCTGGGAATTTTGGTAGAGTTTCGATAAGGCTTGATTTTCTGACCCCCTTGGATGTTGAAAATGGGGGTATTTATAAGGGAAATGGGTAGCTAGGGTTTGATGACACGTTTGGGCAACCAATTGATCATGCTAGTTGACCTAGAATCTCATCAAAATGGAAATGGAGTGATTTCAGGCTTTCTATCCAGAGAGTGCACGTATGCATCATATACCGGCATAGGCACTCTTTGTAAGCTAGGGCCAAATTAGGTTAAAATTGTCTTTTGGGCTTTCTATCTATTTTCATAGTTGGACTTTGGGCTTAGACTGTGTTGGGTTATGTTTAAGTTTGTCATCATCATTGGGTTCCACACGCAATGCTATTCATTTTGGTAGCAATTTGATTTCTCGTCATTGGGACCGAGGGGCTTGGATATAAGTCAGAATGAAATATGGTGTCTACAAAGGGTTCATAGCTTAGTTTACCCCAATACAAATGAAAAGGATTTGGCAAACTAAGTTAGAACCCTGGCACAACAAATTAAAATCATTGGTGAGATGGTGGCTGGAGTAACCAATTTGTTAAGAGGCAGTCAACCCAAGAAAGATATCTTATGCACAATACTTCATCCACCAAAATGGAATGGATGAGAAAAAGGAAAATTATATCATCTCATCTCTGTGTTTTGGTACATACTTCACTAAAGGGTCTAGATGCCTACCTATGATGGATGCTCTAGAAACATAACTTGTGATAAAAGCTCAATTTAAAACACTAAATGATTGTATACGCATGCCTACCTATGAGTTTAACACGGTTCGTGATGACATGGATAAATTGATCATGTGTAATAATTTAATTATAAAACCCAAGGAACAACTCATAAGCTATTATACCTAAGATATTAATATATATACTAGAATTTGATAAGTTATCAAATTCTGTTATTAGAATTTATTAGAATCTTATCAAAATTCCTTCTGTGAATGATAAAATTAAAAGTTTCATTTCAGATACAATCATTATAAATGTCTATTAATAATCGTGTTTCATATTTAGATATATTATAATATATTGTTTCTATAAATATATATATATATATATATATATATATATATTGATAATCTTTCTACGTTGATTACCGACTAGTAAGACAAATATAGCACAATTATGACAAAGCACTATAATGAACATAAGAAAATTTTACCAAGTCCTATCCTTTGTAACAGTAAAGCTGGCAGCTAGTGTTTGCAAGTTTATTTATACTATACGAGAGGATTTCTCTCTTTCAATTGAGTTTTTATGTTGTTTAAAAATACTTTCATTAATGAATTAGTAAAGGATAATTTCATTTAAAAATAGGGCCATAAATGTCAAATAACAAATTTTATTTTAAATTCAAAAAGAGAATTCATAAAATTTAGAACTTTTTTCCCTTCATGTTTAAAAAATAAATTACAATCACTGCTTATCTCTAAAGTTTATTATTTTTGTTTGTTCGAAGACTAAAAATATATTTTCTTAAATTATTAATAGATGAAAATTATTAACTTTCACTAGAAAAAACTTAAAAAAAACTTATGAGCACGCGTAAGCGCATAGTCAGAAGCTAGTATAAAATATTGTTGTAAAAGTTTCAATATCGACCATAGAAAATCGCGGAGAGAGTTTCCGGTTCTTTGGGCCACAGTTGTAAACTTCCGCGGTTTGACTAATAAGCTGTCTTTGGTAATTACCAGCCTGCCTTAATAGTAATATTACAGAGATCTCTGCGTGTCTTATTGCCTTTCTTAAACAACACAAAGAAAATTTAGGAAGTGTATTATTACAGTTTGCGGTATTCAATAAACAAAGGAACACCGCCAATCCTTCTCATTCTTGCCATTGTTTCTTATATCACAGTGTTCATTTATTTGAGCTATTCAACCTTCGAAATCTGAAGAAGTCTTTTACATATATTTTAAGGGTATGATGGAATGGTCTGCTACATCTGCTACAAAAGCTTATCTTGATACCCTTAAACTGGTATAATTTTTTTCCAAATTTCCATTTTTCTTTTTTCTGAATTTATTGTATATTTGAATATGACCCACAATGCAGTTTTGTTCTTGACTCGAGGTTCTTTTGAATATGTATGGAATGTTTCATTTTATATGAATAAATTAAAACAAGGCCAGGCCTTATTAGCATTAAATTCTTCCCTTTTTTTTATCGACTTTTATCCATCTTTTCTTTCTCTTTTTCTTGTTCTATTTATGCGTTTTGTTTTCAGTAAAACAGTATGGTATGCAAACAAATCCTTATTGTGATTGCCATCTTAATTATAAAAGAAACATATCCAAGCATTTTAGTGAATAATTTCAATTATTTTTTGTGTGATTTCGAGCATGATGAGGGTGTTCAAGAAAGAACATATTAGCAGTCCCTTAAAGATGAAATTATTCCATCATGTTCGTATGATTAGAATTTTTGCTGTCTTTGTAATTGTGTATGTATGTCTCCCTAAATTAGATATTGAGATATGGTGTTAGCTGCATTTTTTTTTTTTTTAATATGAACGTGCTGTAGAATGATTCTCTTAATTATTATGTTAAAAAACAAAAGGATTATAATTCCACACATTCTTATTGAACATTTGGACTTCTTGCAACTTATACAGCTAAAATAGCACAACATGTCCGAATATTTTTTATTGAAGTTGAGCTATTAGATCCTATTACTTTTCACTTCACACAAATTTTATGGATTGTAGCTAACTTCCATTAATATCCTTCAGTGTAACAATCCCAAGAGAAAAAGTGAGTCAAGGAAGACACCAGAACCTGGGAGCAGTGAATTTGTATCAGCCTTAGCAGCTGGCATGAAATCTAAACTCATAGTGGAGGTAGCATCTGGTGTTTCCCCATCAACTATAGCCTTAGCAGCTGCAGCGCGAGAAACTGGTGGGAGGCTAGTGTGTATTCTTCCAGAGCCAGTCCTTTGTGAATCAAAAAGAGTAATTAAAGACTTGGGTCTTAAGGACCTGGTGGAATTCAGAACTGGAGACCCCTCCGAGCTATTGCACAACTATGAGAACATCGATTTCTCTCTTGTTGATTGCAAGAATGAGGGGTACACTAGGTTTCTGAAGTTGCTAGCTGTTAATCCTAGAAGGTCAGTGGTGGTTGCAAACAACTTGGTGGGTGAGAAAAAAGGGTTGGAAGGCCATTTGAGAGGAATGAAGGAAAAGGTTGTAGTGAGGTCTCTGAAGCATCCTATTGGGAAAGGCATGGAAGTTACTATGATAGGCAGAAAGGAAGAGACTCATAAGAAGGAAGGGGTTGGAGGTTTTGGTCGTTCTGGAATAGGAATAAGATCATGTGGTTCTATGAAGGGAACTGGCGGTAAGAGTAAATGGATTGTCAAGGTTGATGAGGAGAGTGGCGAGGAACATATTTTCAGAGTGCCTAAATCAGTTTAGGCCAAATTTGTTTGGCAGGAATGATGCATAAATCATATTTCTTAAGGTGTTAATATCATGAATAGCAAGGCAAGAAGTGTTCAATCATGCTAGTAGGAGACATTATCATCTTTCTCATCCTCTGAAATCTCTCATGAGATTTTGCAGCATGTAGGCTTCAAGTTATGTTATTCTAATAATCGATATCATTGCTCCTCCACATTGCCATACAGGACAAGCATGGGCTTTAGTAGATTGTTTTCTGTGAAATCAGCATAGCCCTCCTTTTAACAATGTTGTTGGCTAGAGGGGATTTGTGGCTTAACTGAG